>VWZZ01006540.1:439780-483629 GCA_013399095.1 Psophia crepitans | reverse complement strand
GAGGGAAAGGCCCGTGCTGCGCGTCCCGCTCGCCGCAACGAGACCCAGCCCGAGCTTTGTGCCGAGCCGGAGGGGTTTCTCAGGAGAAGTTTTAGGAAAGATGTGAGAAGTGCTTGTGTTCGGTTATGTGGCTGTTACGTAATTTTACACAACGTAGCTGGATGCAGCAAATGCACGTTTAAACTTTTTCCCTCTCTCCACCAACTTGCCCTAGCAAGATGCCTCCAGTGTTTGCAGCATATGTTTAACGCCCGAGTGGTAATATCGTGGTAGTTGGTAAAGTCTTTGGCGAGTAGTAGTTTGGGTTGCTTAAAGAAAAAGGTGACTTCTCCAAGAGCTCAGCAGGTACAGGGAACCTCTAAACTCTGCTGTAGCTGATGGACATTACTTGGCTGCTGGTTTACTACACTTTTGTACCAGACTCTTCAAGGGTTGTGAGTACGGGGGTAGGAAGTAACTCACTGTGGTTTTGTAGTTGGACTCATACCTGTTGATATATTGCTGCAAAGATTAAAAAACCCCGAACAATGTTCTTGGATAATAGTCCTTAAAAAGGCACACCTGAATTTGAAGTGCATTTGCAAGGGTCAGTAAGAGAATGGGGGGAGACTTTCTGCACAGAATTTCCATATCTTAAATGTACATATATGTTCATTGTCTATTTATTCTGTCAGCAGTAGAATTTTAGCTTGAACTTTAGAAATCAAACTAAATTTCTTGATGTTCTTATGCTTCATTGTCAGTAATAACATTTCTGTAACCAAAACAACAACCCTGGGAATGTGTTCCCAACTGCTGCAACCTGTTTGTTGCAGAAGGTTTTGACTTGAAGATATCCAGAGGACAGATCTGGTTAATAATAAGTTGCCATTTTAATAAATGCCTTTTAGGGAAGTGACTGTTTAATACAGGATGTATGCTATAGTGCAGTTGCTTTCATCTTCTAAAAATTTCTTAGTAGAATTCCATATAACAGCTCAAGCCTACTGGTGGGAAGTTTGATGTTGGTTATTTTTCTAGTTATCTTTCATGAACTACAGGTTGAAAAACCACTCCTGTAAGTTTCCTGCGTGTGATGTGCTCAGTCAGCTTTGTGATTCTTAAATTTTCCCAATCGTACAAGCAAGTTACATTAAATAAAACAATTTTCTGCTGTTCCTGTTTGGTGCAGCTACAGCTAGGAAGCCATAAATGAAAACCTATGTTTTGGAAATGGAAATAATGCCTACTTCCAAACAATTCCTGTATAGGAGAAGTGTGGAGTATCTTAGCTGGAGTGATGGATCAAATTATTTCACAGGTAGGAGAGTGACAGCTCAGTATTAAGAAACTTATTTGCCAGATATACTTTTCCCTTGAGCAATGGGAAATCTGTTTTAATTTGAGGGATCTTTCTCCCAAATGGATCGCCTCTCTGAAGTCCTGTGGACAGCTACAATCCCTAATTTTACATTAATGTGTATGTCTGCAATAATGTATGTCCTGGTGCATCGAACCAGCTTGTAGCCCAAGTGAAAATGAGGGCTCAGGTTATGGACAGGCCACGTACTTAGCACAGCGGATTGCAAAGCATGTTAGAATACATGAAACTTGTGTGTTGTGATGCCTAATTCCCTCTTTGGGTCTTGTCTGAAGAGCTTATCCTGAGCTCTACATGATTTTTAGAAGATGGCTTTATGCATGCAAGGTTCCTTAAAGGAAAGGTTTCTCTGGTTCAGGATGACTTCCTTTTCCCCTACTTCTTTATCTCTGTTATAGAAAAGTGTTTCATTAACCCATGAAAAGGTACAACATAGTTCTTGTGCAACTAACAGGTCTTTAACTTGATACCCAGCTTATGCAAAATGATACTTTGTTTTGTTCTCTAAGTCCTTTTCAGAGATAGGATCTTGACCTTCCAGCTGTACCTTTCCTTCAGTCTATGAAGATTCACTGAAAATGCTATGGCTGCTCAGGGACTGTCAATGAAAAAATTTGTTACCCCAGAGTCCAGCTTCAGAATACTACAGAGAGGTGGGAAGAAGAGTGGGGTTGTGCCTGGGATGTAGTAAGAAATGTTGGGAGTGTATCTTAACGCAGAGGTTTGGTCTCATGTTAGTGTGAGCCGATTGTGGAACTGTGTCTGGCTGCTTCTGAAACTTGTATGGGAGATCTAATTTTCCTGTTACTGCTGTGGCAGAGGCAGAAAGTTGGTAGCTTACATTTTCCCTTTGCTGATCCTTTCTTCTCTGCTTTTTTTCCTTAAGCTTCTAAGAGGAAATACCAAGTAAACTTACTGTCTAAAGTGCTGTCAGAGATGACCAGTTTGAATATCTCGTTAAAACGCTGCTTAGATTTTGAGAAACTGGAAGGTAAAAAGCACTCTAGACATTTCTTGAGAATCCATTAAGACAAGCTATTACCAGTTCAGTCAAACTCAGCCTTTATTAGGGTTTGTGGGTGTTCTGCCTGTTTTACTTGCAGATTTCTTGGAGCTTATCTGCTGGCTTAAGTCATGGAAAAGATGCTGCTCCCTCCTACGTGCACCTAGGAAGAGAGATGTCCAAATTCTAGTTCTTGAAGCAACCCAAAGCTATTTGTGTGACTGTATGCCCTTCTAGGATGGGCTTCTGGGTTGCTTTTGAGGCTTTTCTGTTTTGCATTGGCTCACAAATATTCTGTACGCTAATGAAGAGAGAGAGACAGTAGCTGCTCTTTCTTTAGCTAAAACAGACGTTGTACAGGCCAGTGGTTAGGGCAGCTGCTCTGGGGGAAGGTGATCTGCTTTCATTTCCTGTCTCAAGGAACATTTGACTGTGTAATTTACTCTGGACTATAATGACACTATCTGTCATAGTGAATGTGAAATTAAAAATGGGGGGATTTGTTAGAGACCTCTTCGATAATTACTGAGGTAATTTTCTTGTAAGGTGTGGAAGAGGGATGGGAGGACCAGGAAAACTAGAGGTCACTACTCTGGTTACTGTAGCACATTAGAGCTAAAGAGCTGTAGTCCATTACCTTGCTCTTCAATGTAATTATCTACCTTTAATTCATTCTTGAAGGATGGACATAACTTATTCTCTATTATGGCATGAAAGTCTCTTTCAAACTATAGCACAAAACTCAAATTCTTGTAGGACTGTAAGTACACTAACTGATAGCATAGGATGTAATGGTGTGGGAGGGAGGGAGGGTTGTGGTGGGTATGGATCAGGGAAGGGTTGCCTGGCAGGAGGAGACAGCCCTGCTTGAGATTTCCTCCCGAACTAGGTTGAAAGGGACTGGTTGGAGAAACTGCAGCAGCCATGGAGATTTTGGGGACAGTTGTTTTGTTTCAAACCTGTTCTGCAGTTCTAATCAAGTCTTGTATTAAAGCCCTGTTTCTTTCTATGTCTGTGGACTCCGTGGGTTTCTGCTGTTGCTTTTATCTGCACTATCAGTATTCGAAAGACATTATTAATGATTTTTCCCCCTGTAATACAGGAAGTAATACAATTCCAGCACATAGTAGTAATTCTGAATTAGGGAGTATCCTTCCAGGAGTAGAGAGTTGCTGCATTGGGGTGTTTTTGTTTGTTTTTATGGTTGTTTACTTAGCTGCTTTTTGTTTTAGGGATTGGAATAAAAACATGCATTTACTTAAAGCCATGAAGGCTATAATTATTTGCTGTCGGCAAGTATTTTTCATTAGCAGTGGTATTATCCTAAGTTGAAAGAATGCTTATTTAATGATATACTATTGAAAAATTCATATATATTTAAATACATAAAGTATATTTTCCAACTTTTCTGCTTGAAATTGGTGAGAGATTGAACATTTGTTTCTTTTTCTTTAAGATCTTGAAAACGGTACCAGGTCTTTGAGAGAAAAAACTACATGACACTACACCATGAGTGACAGTAAATGTGATAGTCAGTTTTACAGTGTTCAAGTTGCAGATTCAACGTTCACTGTACTAAAACGTTACCAGCAATTGAAGCCCATAGGATCAGGGGCACAGGGCATTGTTTGGTGAGTAATTAATACTTTATTTAAAGCTATAAATACGAAACAAAATTTTAATCTATTTGTGGTAGAGGTGCCAGAATGTCAAATACTGATGCTAATTTCTGTCTCTTGCTACAGGGTTATGGACTAAATAAATTCTAAACCACCTGGTTTCTGTAGCTCATGTGCAAAACTCTTTATTTTGTTTTTAGGGGAAAATTAATACTTGGATAACTGCATAAATTAAAATCGTCAACAAATTTCCTTCTCATTAACCACTTTATTTCTGTTTCTAGTTCTCACATTCCCTGTGTAGTTTTGATATTACAGTGTAAGGTATGACAATGCGATGGTGAGAGATTCTGGGTTTTACTCGTTTCTTCATCATGGCCCCCTTTCTTCCCCCCCTTTTATTCCCGATCACTCCTGTCCATTTCTAGGAGCCATCAATGCAGTGCCTTGCCATTAACTGGCAGGATGAGGCAAATCAGTGTCATTGTCACTCCATGGATTAACCAGAAAGGGATGCTGTGTGAGGGGTTGGGCTGGCCGGCTCTTCCTTGGTGTGTCACCTCAGCTATGTGTCCAGCCTCCACTGGCCCAGGACGTGAGAGTCGTTAGTCTGATCCTGAACCTTAGTCTCTTGTATGGCACCACACCTCTGGGCCAGCTAAAGGTAAACACTTTCAAATGTTTTTTAGACTACAGCAATCTATTCTACACGACTTAGTGCCAGCCCATATTTTGTTGGGCAAAGCTTACTTGGTAACAGCAGAAATGTTTATTGATACGATTTTACAGTTCCGTACACAGGGGAGCACACAGATATGCTCAGGAATTCTCTAATATTAGATTTAATCACAACGCATGGTGGGCTGTTCATGCTTTAAATCCAGTCTGCAGTTTCTCTTCATCTATAAATTCTGCAGAATAAGTGTGATGACTCATGTATTGTGAGCAACCCCTTATACAGCACCTGCCCATGTCTTTTTGGCCTTTTCAAAACTGTAGTAAGTTATATACTTACGAAAAAAGTGCATTTTTGTGAGAACATGCTGTTATTTTTAAATTATTTAGATACCCCTATTGTCCTGCTAATAGGTGAAAAATAAGAACACCATATTTGATTCTTCTCTAGTGGGTTGAGTGATGAGGGGATAGACATAACTAGTTCTTGGTTATTACTGCTTCGGTAAGATTGAGTATAGTGCCAACATTTTCCAGCTAGAAATATGCTTAGAGTTAGGCTTGTTTTAAGTGGCATGCAGGAATTTAGGCTAGTTGTAAGTGTTCCTCCTTTGATTAGAAGCACTGCGTTTCTAACTCTATTGCGTAAAATAGGTGTCTGCTTCAAAATGAAGTTAGGGTAGTGTTAAGGTCAGTGTTTTGGGAAGAAGGAGGAATGATGCGATTTAGTGACTTGTTTAAAGAATACTTAATTTATGAAACAACAGAGTGAAACGTTGCGTAAATTTTCATCTTCATGTGAAACATCTGAAAATTATGTCCAAGATGAAGAAGGTGCAAAATATTAATTTCTCTTAAAATTCCTCACGGGACACAAAGGAAAGGTACACTGAGTTTTTTTACATCTAGTATTTCATAAGATGAGTGCTATCCTGTCGCGTTTGGCTGGAAAAATTGTCCAGTTAGTAGTGTGATACACAGATGTCATGCTTTTTTTTGTTTTGTTAATCATCCAGTGTTTAACCTAAAACTTAGGAAAAGTATTTTCTCTGAAGTTTTGTGTGTGGATTTTATTGTTTTGTGAGATTTTTTTTTAATACTACGTGTGTTACTTCAGTTGGGAGAGGTCTGAATTTTGCTATTTTTTTTCCTCAAAAAATTAATATGAAACTCCCATTGGTATTGCTTCTGCTTTTTTTTCTTTTGATATTAAAGTTTAGGAAGAGAAGTAGTTTTAAAAATACATACTTAAAAGTGATAAATGAAACCTGTAGGAAGACGAAAAAGGAACTCTGTGGTTACGTAGAGGGTATTTTTAGCTCACACCGCAGACAGACGAGGGGAGAAATTGGACACACCTTTTGTAATATACAAAGTACACTTCTGTACATGACTTTCCACACTACTTTGTACCAAAGTATTAATACATTTTGAAGTCTTATAATCCATTTAGGACTGAATAATCACTTTCACAAAATCATTCTTTTGAAATAATTTGTCTTTGACTCCTTGATACCTTTTTTCCTTTCTTGTTCTTGATTTCCTAAATTTTCTAGTGAATCTGAGTTTTCTGTCCTAGCAAATTTCTTTTGTCCTGCAATGCAGCAAAATCATGATCTTATAAATAGCACAGCTTTGACTGTGGTGATAATTTTACTTACAGTTGCAATTGAAGAAACAGCCAGGATAAGTTTGTTACTATTTGCAAACTCCTATTTAGACAGTAGGGAAAAGAGTTAGTGACATGGAACTGGCAGAGCAAGAGTCCATGGTAGCATACTGCAATTCAAAGCAAAGTTCATTTGCCTACAGAAGTGATGTGATTTCCTGCTGTAATTTAGTTAACGATGTTTTGTTAATGATTTCATTGCCTATGTGGCATCGCTATTCTTAAATGCTCAAAATGCAAAGCTATCACAAGTGCAGTGAAGGCCCTCCTGCTATTCATTATGATCAAATTGGAATCACTGCTGTGGGGGGGTAGACAATGAAATTCTTCCTTGACACCAAATGCTGAAGTAATTTGCAGACCTTCTCGTAGTAGCTAAGGTGATAACTGGCTAGACTCTAGCAAATCCACTTTTTTCCAATCTGTGCCTGAAACAGTTCCCATGATGAAAAAATCTCTTTTGAATTCACATGAGCAGGAATGGGGAAAGAAATTTCATACTAATTATGTCCATGATTTTGTTTGTTTATGTAAAATTCCATGATATTTACAAGTGTGGTAATAGAAGTTACATTCTGTCTCTTCTCTTGGTAAATGAAATAAATGCATGCTCACGCAATTTTTTACTCCTTTTTCTTCTGTGAGTATATTTTTAATTCTTCCCCTTGGATTGTAGGTAGCAGATGGCTGCTTTTTTTTTTTTTTTTGAGGTGCAATGTCAGTCACTCCCATGTAGATGAGCAAAGTAAAAGGTTCAGGTGAAGTTCTACATATGTGCTCAGACTGAGCCCTGACATTTATCTGATTTCTCAGATCACAAACGGACGCTTTCCCTAAAATTGTCCTTTGTCTGCTGCTGACCTGTGATTAACTTGAGCAGCTAATTCATGCAGACCCTGTTGGTTACTGATTTTACACTAATTTCCATGTATAGTTAAAATCGTTAACATAGGCAAAACTTCTTGCTTTACATATAACATCTTCTAGGTGAAGTGCATACTGAAACATCAGTGCTTTCATACTGGGGAGGAAAAGAGATTCCAGTTGACTGACCAGTTGCCTACCTCCCATTTTGTGTTTTCTTTTGCATAGACATAAAGGCTTTAAATCTGAAAGTGATCATGTCATTGAGTAACGACTTACTTATTTCACGGAACTAAGTTGAAATAAATGTTAGCGAGCCTTTAGTGCAGATGGCTCATTGATTCAAATTTGGGACATAAAATGTGGAATGTGTAATTTGGGATGTGCTTCCAAGAAAATGCAACATCTCATGGCTGAGCCCGGGGTTGTGGAAGTATTGTTTTTTCCTGGTAGGGAAAGCAGTGACTTGATGCTGGTAAATGTCATATAATTTGAGTACTGTTATCACAGAGGAGCTGTACTTTTTGTAAGAGTACTATAATTTGATGGTCCTTTTAAGCCTGGTATTGTACATGTCTTGATGAGATAGAGAAGGAGCTGACAAAGAGCTTAATTGTGCTTGAAAAATACATGTGGATGAGAATTCTTTCCTACCCTATGAAAGTAACATTAAATGGAAATAGAGTAATGTGGGAATCCTTATTTAAAAGTGGAACTATTTGAAGTTTGGAACTCTTGAGTAGTTTGTGGTATGATTTCGCATATATTTTGCCAAATAGTCTGTGTGTTAATAATGAAGAATATTCGTACTTTAGCCTTGTTCTGGATATACAGATAATTTAGCTTTAGACTTACAGCTATTAAAGCAAGCTTACACCTGTACCTCAAACCACAGAGGGCAGGAGCAAGCAGTGCTGAAAACCAAGACAAAATTAATGATCGTGTTCACTTTTAAACTTGCTTCCTGCAGTCTGGAGTTTTCCATATTACTCAATTCCATGGATTTTTTTTTTCTTTTTTTTTCTCCCAAAACTAGATGATGAATGTAGTTTTCTGCTAGGTACTAAATTTTTTTTTATAATTCTAAACTGTCCACATACAGGAGAGTATTAATGCCTGCAGAATGGATCATAGAGATGTGGCTGTGACTGTCCTTCAGGAAAGAAATTTCTATTGCAAATATTAAATGATTCTCAGTCAGGGAGGGTGTCCAAAAAAAATACTCCAGATATACAGATTAGGCAACTGAAATGTTTCTTGATTTCAAATTAGCTTAAAATGTTTTTAAATCTTGCAGTTGTTTAGTGAGTCTTGGGTCAGCAAATTTGGTCTTAAGACAGAAAGGAGGGCAGGGAGACTTCTGAGTGTCAGTGGCTTCTGTTTAACCTATTTGTATTTATTAAACTATGTGTAGATTTCAAAGGATGTTTGTTTTCAGAATGAAAATTATTTGAAGTTAGTATAAACACCTTAGTGGATCTGCTTTGTCTCAAGTCTTGATTTCTTTCCTTACTCCCATCTCCCTTTTGCTCACCCTTCCCCTCAAAGACTTCAACTTAAGTTGTTTTTCTTTGAAAACTTTTAGTGCTGCGTTTGATACAGTCCTTGGAATAAATGTTGCTGTAAAGAAGCTGAGTCGCCCTTTTCAGAATCAAACCCACGCAAAAAGAGCTTACAGAGAGCTTGTTCTTTTAAAATGTGTCAATCACAAAAACGTAAGTTTGACTTTGTATTTTTCTTCGTCGTTACTTTGTCTAAAAAACCTCAGGATTTTCTCTCTTAATTGCTGTGTGTGTAACCAGAGTAATGGAAAAAGTAGTGAGAGAGAGACTGGAAAGATTTGCTGTGGGTAATGCAGTTCTTTACAATGTGTGGTTAAGCTCTTGTGTGAGCTGTTTGGAGTATGAAGTGCCAAGAGGAGGAGGTTTTTGCTATGTTGTTGGTATAGGTTTACTATCAGTGTCGGCTTTATAGAGCTGGCCTTGTTGTACTGCATTTGCCCTTTTAAGTCGTACTGCAGCAAAGCCTGTTTGGCAGTGGGTTTGTTTGTGGGTTTGGCTCTTGTAACTGTGTTGTAGTTAAATCTTCAGAGCTTAGGCAAGATTTTTGTGAAAGGCAGTATTTAACTGGTGGGGTTGCAGGGGTGCAGTGCTATCTAATGCATTGTTAGTAAATAGAAATTAAATACTGTGAGTAAGACATGTATTTTAAAGTCTTTGAACCTTCTAAAATAACAAGCCTTAATGTAAATACTTCAGTATTCAAGTACAACAATATAAGGCTTACGTGACTGTTATGTTCTGATAGTAACATGAACTAGAAACGTTGCTGATCACTCAAGTTGTGCACTCAGGTCTCAAACTTCCTGGAGCTGATTAACCTTTTAGGATTGATTTTTTTTCGTGTTTTTTTCTTTTTTTTTTTTTTTTAAAGTAAGCTTTTGGTGAAGTCCAGAAGTGTTGGAATGAAAGCAAGGTGGTTATTAATGGCATTACAGTAATTTTAGTGGTTCTTCTTGAAGTCGCGCATTATAATCTTAAGTTTGATGGGATGGTGTGGGATACCTTGCACCTGTGTTGTTGGACAGCCTTGGTTAAAATTCCTTACTCAACACATGGTTTAAAATAAGAGATTATTATTTATGGGGGAAAATAGCATGTATTTCAGGCACTGGAGGGAGAGATAAAAGGCATCATATAACTTTAAAAAGAACAAAGTGGGTTTGTCCTATCTTCGTTCCTTTGGCATACATGCTGCAGTTTTGAACTATTTCTGAATCGGCAGTTTTTCAGTGCATATGGATTAAGTGAAGCCAAGTAACATTCAAGCTGTGTATAGCAATAGCATGCATTTGATCTTGAATAGTAATCTCTGCAATAGTGGATATTTATGTGAATTAATGTTGAAGTTTCTTCTAATGTTTATCTTTATTTCATAGATAATTAGCTTATTAAATGTATTTACGCCTCAGAAGTCACTAGAAGAATTTCAGGATGTGTAAGTATTAGATTTTTGTTCTAATTTTCCTGACAAATACTAGCCTAAGCTCTGGAGTTGTATTTCCTGTATCCTGCAGACTTCACGCTTTGAAAACAGAGGGTAGCTAAAGGCTGAATTTAGGCCTTAGTCTTTATTTCTAGATTTCTTTAAGAAGGACCAAGAAAGGTGTTTCACTACATGCATGAGATGTGGGAAATAATAATAATAAAAAAGTAATTTACCTTTTATTTATCTGTCTGCTATGCTTTACTGCTTGCATATACATCTGACGTATGTGCATTGACCCTAAATGGGTTACATCAGGGTAATAACTTGGTCTGGATAACGTGATACCTTTTTTGCCATATCAATCACATCAACACAACGGCATTTTTGCCCTCAATTAAGAACTGAATATGGTTTGGGGTTTTTTTGTGCCAGCTATGTCAGTTGGTCTAGAAAGAATTAATGGTGATGTAATTGGTACGGTATTCATAGTGAATATGCTGTTGTGGTTTGTAAATGGGGGGAGTGTGCATGTCTGAAGAGGGTAAGCAGATGATTAGTTCTTCCTGTATGTCTCTTAATTTTCTTAATTTTTCTAAATTTAAAATGCGGTGAAAAGCATACTTTTTGGTACATTGCAATATCTGCAATTTCTGCATCAACTTCAGTCAGTTTTACATGCTGTGTAAACTTGGAATTACTCTTCTGTATTATAGTTCATAAAACTAGAGGAATTCTAATCTCTTATGATGGACTATTGAACACTGAATTTTTAATAGTAGGACTGAATGCATGTTGATTTAATTTTGACACTGGTCATGCATGATTTTTTTTAATCATAAGCTTTTTGACACTTAGGTTAGCAAAGTAATTGACTTTTATTAAACATCTCATGCTGAGCTTAAATGTGATACAGAAAGCAAGACTCGAATTTTCTTAACGCTTTCTTTCTTGTGCTTTAGATATTTGGTTATGGAGCTGATGGATGCAAATTTGTGCCAGGTTATTCATATGGAATTGGATCATGAAAGAATGTCTTACCTTCTTTATCAAATGCTATGTGGTATCAAACATCTCCACTCAGCTGGTATCATCCACAGAGTAGGTAGTATTAGACTATTAACAATACTCTTTTTCAACACAGATGTTATGAAACGGGGAAGGCAGGGAGTTATTTCATAAGTTTGTATTTCTTTCATTCATAAGAATATTATTAAACCTGAAGATTGTTTCTAGTTCAAAGATAAAGACTCTGTTGTAAATAAATCTTAAATCAGTTCAGTTCTGTGGATTTAACTAATGCTGAACTGATTAAAAGATAAAACATGAGTATCTGAACCTTTTGAATTACTAAAAAATGAGTCTTTAAAATGTGATATTCACCTCTTAAATATCTCTATCCTTGGAGATATTCAAAAGCTGTCTGCACACAGTCCAGGGCAGCTGGCTGTAGGTGGCCCTCCTTGAACTAGATGACCTGCGCACGTCCCTTCTAACCTCAACCATTCTGTGATTCTGAAAAGTAAAGTTTGTAAATGATCAGAATTTCAGAGTCCTGTGCAGATTTCATGTATCTCTCTGCTTCTGGTGCTGCTGTATTTATTTTTTTTTTTTAATTCATGACTGGTCTGTTTGATGGTTCTGCTTGTTTTCCTTTCCTTTTTTTTTTTTTTCTTCCCCTACTTCCTGGACACACTTGCTTTTTAATTTTTTCTTTTTTGTCTGGTGACTGAAAACTATACAATTCTAGTTTAATGTGCTTTTTTTCTTTGTGTTCAATCCATAAACATAATTGAGAAGCTGTGTAAATTACAACAGATCTACTTCCTTTGCTGAAAAAAATCTACCATTAAAATCCTGTGATATTAGCAAGGAAGCTGTGTATAGTTAAGCCTTTGTCCAGATAGTCTCAGAACTGGGCTTTCTTGAAATTACAGAGTAAGACAAGAGACTGAAGTGAGGAGGGCTGGACCACCAGCTGACATGTTGGCTGTGATTTGGAGCTAAAGAGGAGACACAGTATTTGAGAAACTTGAGCTCATAGGAGAACAGTGATCAGACAGAACTGATACTGGTTGAACAAGAAAATGGACAATAAGAGGAACTGCACTGTGACTAGCTAAACAGAGGTGTGGCATTTATTTGAATGGAGAAGCTAAAGTGGTGAGCATTAGGTTGGTTTAGGTTGGGACCAAAACTAAATGATCTTTCTGGAGTGGAAACTTAATAGATTGAGAGATTTAGTTTTGAAAAGAAACCAAACTAGGAAAGGAGCAGAGCTGAGATAGTTCAGAAGGAATGGAAGAGTAGGAATTAAGTCTAGAACTTGGAGTCTGTGGCCAAACAGAGTAAATTCAACAACGTTTTGCAGATTGTTGGCTTCCTAAACCATGCAAACCCACGTGAACTATTTGCATGTCCCCATCTCCTTTAAGAAAAGGAAGTCCTGTACCTGAGAACAGGGTTTGTGTTGTTGAAACTAGGTCAAACACAAGCAGAATTAAATGTACTAGTGCATGTGTAATTCGCTTATTGCTGATACTTGGTGAATAAACCCCAATTATTCTAGCTTTTCCTAAGTGTGTATTCCTTTAGGTGCAATAATGACTGTTCCCATGAGACATATCACCTACAGTATTTTATTTTTCTCCTTACTGATTGGGTAACTTTGTGTTTTCACTGCATCCTAATCCTGTGGAACTTGCTAATCAGTATAACATGGGTGGTTTATCTGTCATTATCAAATACACTTACTAATTCTTTGTGTGTTGGGACACTCCTTTTCCTACAGATACCTGCATGATTTGTGATGTTGTATTTAGGATCTGTGCTCTAATAATGACAGTATTTGGAACACAGTCTCCTTTACCATGCAACTATTCATACCCAAAATAAGTGCACTTAATGTGTTAAAGGAAACAGATACGTACACATTGTGCACACGTACAGACCATCATGTAACTGAGTATACTGTCGGAGCACAACTGGGTAAATCAACACTCTGCAGACAGCTTTGATTCTGTTTTTTTTCTGAATTTTTTGAGTACTTAGCTGTGCAGCATTTAACTTACCTCTAGTCTGTGTATAAATAAGCGGATACACCAGAGCAAGAATATGCGGTAAATGTGAAGTGGAACTGGTGGCATATATTGCCAGTGAAGGAGGGATGTATATTGTTCCGTGTGTTGATCCTTCCTTAACTGAAATTATTTCTTGTTAGGATTTGAAACCCAGCAACATAGTAGTAAAATCGGATTGCACGCTCAAAATTCTTGATTTTGGACTGGCAAGAACAGCATGTACTAACTTTATGATGACTCCCTATGTAGTAACGCGGTATTACAGAGCCCCAGAGGTTATCCTTGGAATGGGATATAAAGAGAATGGTAAGTTGCTTGAATAATGCTTTAAATCTCTTGTCTAAAGCATATCTGCCTCAGAATGTAACAGCTTTAAAAGGGGGGGAGGAGGGCTGTTTTCCCCCTGCCATATCTGTTGTTAAAGTATGTTAAGTATGCTATTGAAAATGACAATTACACTGTAGTAATTTTGGAGAATAATGGCTTTCCACTCTGCGTGCCGATCTCCATTTAATGTATACTGCTCCCTCTCCGCTGCTATTGTTACTTTTTCACGTGTTGTCCTGTTGTCTTGTTGCCTTTTTTTATCCTGCAAAAAAACCTGGTGAGACGCTTATGCTGGATGATGTTAAAAACAAAAATTATAATCATCAATCTATAAATAATAAACCCTTTTATCAGTGCGATTTTTATTCTGAAGCATCATCTTTTGACAGTCTGTCCCTTTTTGCATCTTGCTTTATTAAAATCTGTTTCAAATCTCTATGATAAACTATGTCTTATGCTCTCTTAAATCTACATAGCACTCGGAGAGGTAGGGTGTTATTATAGCTGTGCTGTTTTTAATAATATATATTGAACATTCAGCCAACAAAGTGGCTGGCAAGGAAATGATCCTTGACTTGCATTATTGGGGGTTCTACCTGCTGATTTTTACTAGCTGTGGAGTAATACGTTGCCTCCTCTGGACTTCCATGCTAGTACATCTTTGTGCTTTATCACAGGGGCTTGGGGATACCGTGCTTTTTGTATGCATGTAATTTTGGCTGCGTGAAACAGGGCACTTGCAGCGCCTTGCTTGACCACTGATAGTGAAAAAAACCCTTTCATTAATGCGCAAAAAGCTTATCATACAGCAAGTGCTGATGCGGATCAGAACTGGAGTAGAGGCTGTTCTGGATGGGACAAAAAATACATTATCTGAAGGACTGTAGGAATGCAGTGTGAGCGTACAAATGCGTAATTGTGGTATTTAAAAAAACCTCTTTAATCTTTTGTCCTTGTTGCACCTAACATATGATAGTGGATATCTGGTCTGTTGGGTGCATTATGGCAGAAATGGTCCTCCATAAAGTCCTGTTCCCAGGAAGAGATTGTATCCTTCTTCATGGTTGTTTCAGAAATGCAAAAGCTAATTATATTTGACAAAACGCTAATAACAAAATTTAGCAAAAGTCAGTTGGTGTTGATACGATTGAAAATTCATGTTAGCAGTTTGGTTTTCCACATTGTTGTGTTTTATTGTAGATGCTAGATGTTTTTGTTTGTTTTTCCTCACTTTTGTTCATGATACTTCATAATTTGATCATTTCATTTTTACTTTCAGTTGATATCTGGTCAGTTGGGTGCATCATGGGAGAATTGGTGAAAGGTTGTGTGATATTCCAAGGCACTGATCGTATCCTTCCCTAGTCATCCTTGAATTCCATTCCACTTTCAAGAGAAACACAATTATTTTGATCTGTATGAGTATAAAAGCATAAGCAATATCTTCAATAATATGTTTTAATAGATCTACTGAACTATTTGAAATTAGTGTCATTAACCAAATTGTTGACCTTTCCATTTTATTTTCTTAGTAGACTATATTTAACATAAGATGTACTGGTTGAATCCATAGAACTTTTATTAAGAGCTTCAGCTTCTGTAGCTTAAAAAAGGGTACTATTAGGTTTAAAAAAAATAGATAGCAGTAAGTATATTTTCTTACTGTTGTTCTTTGTAGATAAGTATTATAAGCAAAAGCCTATGAAGTTACTTTTTATTATGCATGGATTTTGCTTACTATTTGTTTGAACAGTAGACTCATTTTTTTTATTGTACAATTTTTTGAGTTTTAATCAGATTTTTTTCTTGCTTACTAGCACTTGCTGGACAGCAGTGTCCTAATTGCAAGCACACTGCATGAGAAGTATTTTTTTTGTTACTATTATTTATTACAGAAAATCACTTTTTCTTTTTGGAATTTTTCATTCTATGAAAATTTTATTTTGGGCTTTTTTTATAAGATTGTTACTCCTCCGTTTCTCCCTCCAATATTTTTGACGCAGATTTGTCTTGAAGAAATTTTGCTTGCTTGTACACTAGTAATTGTAGGAAACGTTACTATATTAAAACAAACCCCTCATGTTTTCATGCCTTGGAGACTGGAAATCTCAGTAATACATCACTGGATCACAAGTCCTTACACTGTATTAAGTGAACAGAAGTGATCGTTTAATAAAGTAAATGTTCTTTGAAGATTTTGATGTACTTCACAATATTTCCCTGGAAACAAAATTTAAAAACCACTTGACTCATTATCAAGTTCCAATTATAAAAAATTGGAGTGAAACCAATTTCATCCTTTATAGATACTGTCTTACAAAGTAGTAGTGTTGTAGGACTAGACGTTGAAAATGCATCAGTAAATACGTAGAATCTAGATGATGTAATTAAACCACAATTGCCAGGTATGGCTGTAGGTCATCAGAAGCCATAGCTACTTGTGGTCCAAGTTTTTGAAGAAAGTATATTATTTTTACTTGTCACCAAGGAAAAGTTGAGTCTACCACTAAAAATATCAAGTACATGTTTACCGATACCTATGTATCGTACAAAGGAGGACTTTCAATTTTAATGCTAAATTTCATGACACTAATCTTCAGCAGTTGATCATACATTATTTAGTAGTACAAATGATTAATTGTTAAATAAGTCTTTTTGTTTTCCACCTTTCTTCCTTTCTATACTTATTGTTTTACCTTTTGAAGCCTTCAGACCAACCTAACACAATTCTTCATGTATGTTATGTGTCTTTCACCTGCATGTTAGCATGGGCTATTTTGATTTATTCATGAATAAATTAAGGAAATTTTGTCAGTGCTTGTTAAATATGCAGGTTATCACTTGTGGTTCTCTGGAGGTCGCTGAAGCTCCACCAGTCTAGGTTTCAAGGAGTCTCTGCCCCCGGTATTTTATCAGAGCACACAGCTGTGCTTACACGGATTACTTTTTTTCCCCCCACTCTCTTGCCAAGACTTGCAGTTCTGTTTAATGTGAAATACTGATAACTGTTCATGGTGTTGAAACTTTTCCTGGCTGATAACCGCTTCAGTCGGATTGTTGTTGTTTTCTTTTACCTTCAGCTGCAGGATTGTTTGGAGAGTGGTTTATGGGGGATGCTGGTGTGCATGACGATGAAGCTTTCCAATTTTTGTGGGTTGTTGGGTTTTTTTTTTTTTCATTTTTTTTATTTATTTAAATCTTAAAATACCTTGGTATTTGGGGATTTAGAGCAGGGAATCAAGTTCAGCATGTTTCCTAATTGTATACCCTTGACTATTTCCTAGAAAAAACCTGCTCTTAGACTACTAGCTTGTATTTTCCCTTATAGTTGGTGGGGATTGCTGGGTTACTTGCAGCAGTGCTTTGGGTGGACTGAGATGCTCCGCATTGCCCGGGCAGTGGATGCGCTGAGCCGGCTCCTGACTGGTGCTATGGAGAGTGAACAGGGTCTTCCATATACTGGCCTGAGTTTCTGGCAGTTGCTGTTGCACTATAAATGAGAAAAGTATTAAAACCGGGCAATGTAGATACCTAGAGATGACATAATGGCAAGCCTAGCAGCACTAGTGTGTTTTTAATGCTCTTTCTGCCCAGGTAGTGAAGGAAACTGGTTGCCTGACAAATGCAAAAAGCAACAGGGGTTAAAAATCATGCTTTGTCGTGATTATAGTAAGGAGACTGTTTTCAGCTTCTCTTCTAGAGTCCCAGAAAGTAGGCAGATATACTTGGCGTGAGTTAATCTTCTGGTTTCTTCTGACCTTGAGGTCACTAGAACAGGAAGCGCAGTTTTGTCTGCAGGTTGTGGGGTTATTCATGTAGCACGCTCTGCGTGCTTTACATTGAGATTAAGGTTTTCTCCCTTTTGGGTTTCTGATAAGAGGCCTAGCTTATTTTGAGTCCAACATTACATTGGGGAATTTTAGTTGGTTTTTTTTTTCCAGCTTTCAGTATCTGTAAAGCACTTTGAAGCCATCCAGCGGAGACTTTTTTTGGGTTTTATTACTGAAGTGGGATAGGTCATTAAGTTTTCCTGCCCTTTCCCCAGTGCTCTCAGACCATGATAGACTGGACTTTAATTTGATTAGCTGGCTAACCAGACTGCTGTTACTCAAATCAAAAGCAGCATCTTGAATCTAGACTGGTGGAAAACTCAGGGAAATCAGTTTTCCAGCTAGGAACAAAATTTCCTGATGGTGGTTAAAATTTTCTTTGTATGTGCTTTGTTTTAGCATGAGAGTTAACAATGTTGACTACTTAATTTTAATTTTAATGTAGTTTTTCCATTGGAATATATTCAATAAGCAAATATAATTTTCAATCTTTATATTGGAAGTCTAAAGTCTTAGCATAAAGCAGTCACTATGCATATATTTCTAGTTGTATTCTTGGCACACTAACTGAAATAAAAGCACCTCAGTGTTTTTAAATACATCTTAATCCAAAGTGCAGCAAATTTTATTTTGTTACAAAATCTATCCATGAGAATGGATAAGTTGAAGTGCTGGGTTACGAATTATAGATGGCTAGACTGCTGGAATTACACACTCTTTTTATCAGAAAAACTGTAAAGTGTAAATTTGAACAAACTTAAATACCAGGAATACCAATGCAGTGTCTTCTCAGTGTGATGAATGAGCTTTGGTATCCCAACTAGGCTCACTCAGAGTGGATTCTGGTATCTCCTAACAGATGTCACCATGTCTAGGGGAAATGCCCTCACTTGAGAGAGGGAGAAGGGACAGTCCAGAAGAAATATGAGGCAGAGCTTCAACTTGTGGCTTGTAAATGCAATTCCTTTAAAATATTCAAATTCTGAATTGAAGAACAGAGTAGTTCTTGAGTATTACCATGGTTTATACACTTAGAGCATGCTAAAAACATACAGGAGTCTGGATTTGTTATTCCAAACTCCTTTGAACCTTTTCTGAATTTGAAAATTAAAAAAAACAAAACACAGAACCCAACAACAAAAAACGCAACCATTCAATGAACACCGCCCCCCTAAAACACCCCTGACAACCCAAAGCCTAACTTCCTTAGGAGACAGGCACAAAATTCTTTACTTTGAATGGGATGTAGTTGTGCTTTAGTTTTTTTCATGTATTTTTCCCTACCTTCAAGAATCTTCAGTATAGATGGTGTTATGTTGTACTTCAGAAGATTCAACAGCAGCTGTTTGTTTCTGTCCTTACAATAGTTTTGCTATGGATACTATTGCCAAATAAAACTTCTTGCTCTCAATACTAGCCAACAGATAATAATCAGCAGAAGATATTTAAGCATAATGCATTGTGCAGCACTTCTAGCCTGTCCTTAAGATTACAAAATCTGAATCTTATTTTTATGTCGATCTAGCTTTTTGCATGGTAGCTCAGAATACTGTTGTTGGTAGAATGAAGTTCATATTTGTGTCCTTTGTTCAAGTTTTCATTGACTTTTCAGATTTCTGTAAGTGGTATTTTTGTATAGTGCAGACTTCACATTCTTCAGCTGATTTTCCTAAAGATATGGTGCAGATATTGATCAATGGAATAAAGTTATTGAACAATTGGGAACACCATCAGCAGACTTCATGAAGAAACTACAGCCTACAGTGAGGAATTATGTAGAAAACAGGCCAAAATATCCAGGTATTAAATTTGAAGAGCTCTTCCCAGACTGGATATTTCCATCGGAATCTGATCGTGACAAGTTAAAAAGTAAGATGAGTTTTTTCTCTTTTTTTTTTAAAGGTGTTAATTTAAGATGTCTGCAATACACTTAACAAAAAAAACCTAATATAAAATGTGTACTGCAATAGGTGTCAACATTAGAAGCTGCATACGATCTGTGTCTTTCATTTATGACATGTCCTGAAATCTTCAATACAGAGCTGTTCCCAGTATTCTGTTTAATTCTCTGAATTCTAATCCACTGAATAATGTCTGTCGCTTCAGTGTTCTCTGAAAGTAATACTTGTGTGGGAGTTATTTGCAATTATCTTTTTCTAGTTGATGTTGCATATAATTCATTTTGGTTATACTTTGACTTTAGATAATACTGATAAAAAAAAAACACAACCGACCTACATTATTATATTTTCTAGATGGTCAATTTTTTTTTTACATAAAATAACTTGTTATAGCCTGTTTTATATTTACAATGATTGTTCAGACAAAAAAGAAATGTCAGTCAAGTGCCACTGCTACAATGAGTAACCAGTTAGCGTGCAGGAGCACCTTTAAAAGAAAAACTAATTTGATATTAGTGAAATTAGATCATTACTGTACCAAGGTGTGTTTTTTAAAAGTTTATTAAAAATGTTTACTGTGTTCTATGCTCAGTAGTTAGTGATGAATAAACTGTGTCCCATGTGACAACAGAACTGTTAAAAATTGAGATCAGTTGGTGTCAGCTGCAGGGTTTGTTTTGGATAAGAGTAAATAACATTTACAGTAAAGGGTTGTGACCTCACTTTAGAAAAAAAAAAAAAAAAGAAGTTACAGCCTAGGAAAGCTTGCATCTTTGGGCCTGTTCTGGCAGGGCGCGCGAATGCTTCTGTGTATATGGCAAGATGTGGAGCTGTGGTATTACATGACCGATCATAAATCGGTATGCAGCGAGATTTACCTAACCCTGTAGGATTAAAAGTTAAGTATTCTTTCGTCACCAGTAAAACTTGTTGAAAGACACAGATGCCTAAGAAATCTGTTGCAGTGTGTGTCATCTCTTTCCGGTGTGTCAGACGTGAAACTCTACAGCTCTTTAATGTGTATGTTCTTTTCTTTTTTACTTTCTAGCCAGTCAAGCTAGAGATTTATTATCAAAAATGCTTGTAGTAGATCCAGACAAGAGAATTTCTGTAGATGAAGCCTTACGTCATCCCTATATTACTGTCTGGTATGATCCAGCTGAAGCAGAAGCTGTAAGTTTGCATTTAAAATAAATTTTAAGATATCCGTTTAATAATTTCAAAGAATACGTTAAGTTTTAGTCAAGAGCATGCTTCGAACTCATTATTTGATTAGCAAAAGTCGCAGATAATGCCTTCAGATCAACCTTAGGGGCAGAATTGCCTGAAGAACAGCTGCTGGAGTAGAACTGATACACTTTTCAGTGTCATTGATAAGTTCATTTTATGGAAAGAGTTGTCTATGTGGTGGTAATCTAGGGCTTCTTGAAAAGGAGGCTCTCTAAACTCATCCTAAGGCTTTTAGTTGTTGCTTTTAAAGAACCTGTCAGTGGGATGTAGGACATAAGGAGATTCTAAAGCTGTAAAATGAATGTAATTTTGAGCTATAGAGAATAGACTGCCAAAGATGGAGGTAACAAAATACTAAAAAAAAGTCATTTTTAGATTTTTTTTTTATTTATGATCAGTTGTTGTAACCTGATGTAGTAGATACACTACAGACTCTCTTTTCTTTGTAGCCTCCACCTCAGATCTATGATGCACAATTGGAAGAGAGAGAACATGCAATTGAAGAATGGAAAGGTAAAAACTGAGTGTAACAAATGACATTTATTGTAATAATTTTTATTATCAATGCGTGACTTGCAGTCCGCGTGTGCTGGATTGTGTAACTGACTGGAGATCTTAATCTATTTAAATATTACATTATTCCTAGTTACATTAAGACTGTGCGTTCATACACAAGCTACTGTGAGTTAACTGAAGGTATAACTTAAAGTGTACCTGATGCTCTGCAGTAGTAGTAATCCTTCTGCTCTGGAAGGGGCCGGGTATAAGCAGTCTTGTGTGTACCGTACTGCAGATGTATGAAAGAGAATAATCCTTTAAAGTTACAGCTCTGTGATAATTTGTTGTTGTTGCTGAAGTGCCTGTATCCTCAATCATCCTTGATTAGTAAATGAGGGTTTTCGTGCAATATTTTAATTGTTTAATCTACTTCAGAATGTCCATGCTTTCCTCAATGTATCTGTGAGATTGTTCTTTAAGAATAAAGGCATTTGTGTATGGTTTTGTTAGGAAAGTAAAATTTCCGCAGGGATTATCAGTATGTGATGAGTTGACCCTGGCAGGAGGCCAGGTGCCCCCCAAAGCTGCTCCAACAGTCCCCTCCCCAGCTGGGCAGGGGAGAGAAAATATAACAAAAGGCTTGTGGGTTGAGATAAGGACTGGGAGATGACTCAGCAGTTACTGTCATGGGCAAAATAGTCTTGACTCAGGGAAAATTAAATGAATTTATTACCAATCAAACCAGAGTTGAGTAATGAGAAATAAAACCAAATCTTAAAACACTGTGTCCCACCCCTCCCTTCTTCCTGGGCTCAACTTCACTCTGAATTTCCCTCCTTCCTCTCCCCCAGCGGTGCAGGGGGATGGGAAATGGGAATTGGGGTCAGTTCACGCATTTCTGCTGCTCCTTCTTCCTCAGGGGAGGACTCCTCACACTCTTCCCCTGCTTCAGCATGAGGTCCCTTCCATGGGAGACAGTCCGCCCCACGGACTTCTCCAATGTGAGTCCTTCCCCGGGCTGCAGTTCTTCATGAACTGCTCCAGCGTGGGTACCCCATGGGGTCACAAGTCCTGCCAGCAAACCTACTCCAGGGTGGACATCCCATGTGGTCACAGCATCTTTTGGGCATCTACCTGCTCTGGTGTGGGGTCCTCCGCAGGCTGCAGGTGGATATCTGCTCCACCATCATCCTCCATGGGCTGCAGACGGACAGCCTGCCTCATCATGGTCTTCTCCAGGGGCTGCAGGGGAATCTCTGCTCCAGCACCTGGAGCGCCTCCTCCCCCTCCTTCTTATCTGACTTGAGTACCTGCAGAGTTGTTTCTTGCACATATTCTCACTCCTCTCTCTGGTTGCAGTTGCTCTCGGTGTTGCGCATGTGGTTTTTTTCCCCTTGTTAACTATATTATCTCAGAGGCACTACCACCATGGCTGATGGGCTCAGCCTTGGCCTGCAGCAGGTCCGTGTTGGAGCAGGACTTCCAGGCTGCCTGACCTTTAACCATTTCGTTGTACCTTTTATGCATGTGTAAATTGTATACAAATCTTCTGTGATCTTACAATGTGTTTTTTGTGGTTTTTTTTTTCCCTGTCTCTTCTCTCATTCCTCCCACTCTTCTCTATTAAGAATTAATATACAAAGAAGTAATGGATTGGGAAGAAAGGAGCAAGAATGGTGTGGTAAAAGATCAGCCCTCAGGTTAGTCATTGTTTCAGTAGTTCTCCTGTATGATACATAGTGCTGATCTGTTGCACTAGTGAATGAAGAAATCCTGCTTAATAAACCAGGTAGGCAGAAGTTTTGTTGTTCAAGACTCTTGATTCTGATCAGCTTTTGGGGATCCATGCGCAGTAGTTTTTCATTGTTACGAAGTTAGTTGTAGGAAAACTGCAGAAGTCTCATGTGTCCGACACCCTGAGCTGCCTTCTCCCCAAAGGCCTCAGTTGTCAAATGAAATAATTGATACCGTGTTATGTCAGCTGTTGCATAGATACTGTTGTTGTTTGGGGTTTTTTTATGCTGAATGCTTATTCTCTGGCTCTGTATGAATGAGTTCCTTTCATGCAGGGTTAAACATCGTTAGGGCGCCTTGTTTTAAAATAGTTAATAGTGCAAAGTATTTATGCCCATGATTGAATTCTTGATGTTTGCTGTTGTTCTCTTGGTTCAGTAATTGGAACATTGTACTGTCTTTTGTTAACTATATCTATTAGATTTCTTGATACTTGGGTCACTATTCACATTATACGTTTCTATTTTATTTTCTTCCTCCCCAGAGAGGGAGGAAAACAAAAAAATCTCTTAATGTTCACCTTGAGATCTGAGTGCTAGGGAACTTAGTGCTTGCTTTTCTAGTATTTATTAATTTCTTTATTTTCTAAGGATTTCTGTGGGGAAAGCAATGCTCAGAGCCTAGAAGTATTGTTGTTTGTACCTGCAATATTGTCTTGCCTCAGATTTTATTATGTTTGGTTTACTTAGCACAGATGCAGCAGTGAATAGCAACACCAGTCCTTCCCAGTCATCATCTATCAATGACATTTCATCCATGTCAACAGAGCAAACATTGGCCTCAGATACAGACAGCAGCCTCGATGCCTTGACAGGACCCCTTGAAGGATGTCGATGATCAGCCAGGATTGCAGACTTGACTTTGGAAAAGAGCTCTTGCTTCCATTGGGCCTGAATTGCTTGTAAGTTAATGGAACCAAGTAGAAAAACTCCATGTTCTGCATGTTCTGCTAAAGTAATGCCTGTTTTGGTTTTGGTTGGTTTTTTTTTTTACTCAGTTGTTATGAAATTGCCTGCTTAATGTTGTAGGATGAAAGCAAACCAATGTCTAAAGAAAAAAAAAAAAAAATTTAGACACTGTTACAGGCTCTTCTTTGTTTCAGCCTATTTCAGGTGAGCAGTTATAATAGACTTTTAGCCAATCACTCCTCTTAAGTGGGTTCATGATCTTCAGTCCCAACTGGCAGGCTTCTGTGACACAGTGGTTGTTTACATTTTAGTACAGTATTGCTCATTAGTAGGTTTTTTTGAATGTATAGTCTCTGTGAAGTTTGCTTTAACGTGCGACTGTGGCAGTTTGCTTTATTTAATGACTGGAGTGTTGTACGTAAATGTGAACTCACACATGGAACGCTCTCAGTACTATGTTTAAAGGGCAGTTACTCTTCCACATAGCACTTTTTTTATTGAGGCTGTTCTGTGTTCACTTTCTGACAATTCTATCTTGTAGAAGAGATAAACATGAAGTTTAAAGAATATAGCCATTACTTCATATATGAGTATGTGTCTCCAATTTTTCCATTTTTTTAAATGTGGATGAGAGATACAGTGGCTTAATTAAATCTTAAGGGAGGATGAGTGATTTATCTGTGAAGCAGTACCTGTTTCAAAGAGGAGAGAGTACTAAAATGTTCTGTCGTTTCTAGCTTGTGATACTGGTCCTTTAACAAAAACAAACAGAAAAGGAAATCGTGTGATACTCTTCATTCACTGCAAACTCTAATAAAAGCACAGATGAATTGGAAAGACTTGCAGCCTCAAAAAGAGCTGCATAAATGTTTTCCGTTTTTTTAATGGGTCCATTCTAACTAGCAAGTAATTAAAGAAATAAAAATACAGTAGTTTTGAGTCACTTGTAAATTAAGTATGTAGTCAACGGAGTTTAGCTCTATTCCTGCCTTAGGAAAACCTCTCCATTTGTGCTGGGGGAGGAAAACCTATTTAATACATATTTCTAAATACAGTGTCAGAGAAGAGGAGACTATTTGGTGTTTCAATACAGGCTTATCAGTATGGTTTTCAGAATCAGATAATACAAACGTTGCCTGTCACATTGCACAATATGTTGAAATATAAAATGCCTTTTCAGTAGAGTAGGGCTTAAATTGCTTTATACTACAGACTTGTGAATTTGTGCATGTTCACTTTGGAGTGCACAGGTGTGAAATTTTGCTAAAGGATCTCGTGTGTGCATGCGTGTGAGTTTAAACTGTGTAACTATAAGAGTAATAGAGATGTACAAGATGAGGTAAAACACCACTTTCTTAAAGGCACTATATTTAGTTGTTGATGCAGATACTCTTGACTTGAATATATAAATAGAATTTATAAAATATACTGGCCCAGCCAGCCACTGCATTACTGACATTTCTCTTGTAAAAGACAGATATCTGTTGTTTCTGACCTTACAATTTGAAAAGCAGCAATTTCTCTTTATGCAAACATTGATTTTTATGTTAAAATTGTACCCCTTTTTGTACCCCAGCTTAATTGGCTGTAGCAAAAATATTACGGTCTTACTGTTTCCGAAAGCTTTAAAAAAAAAACCAGACCAAGTACTTAATACGATGTTCACTTCAGAATTGTCATCTAGAACCTTGGATTTTTAAAATTCTCTTTAGCTGAATTCAGGATAGTGGGGCTTGGTTTTTTTTCTTGCCATTTGGTTTTAAACCTACAGATACCTTAGTTTATCTTTGGATACTGACAGTATATGTGAAATATTTTTAGTGCATTTTTGTCACTGGAAAAAACATGTAAAAGTATCTATTTACTGTGTAGCAGAACAGTACAGGTTGCTGTTCTTTTTGCATTTTATTAATCTTTGTTATCTCTGTAAGTTAAAATGACTAAAGACACCTATTCAAAATGAATATTAGTGATTTGCTGTGGAAGTCATCTACTGGATTTAATTTTTCAAGATTTTTATCTTTTTCAACTGGAGTTGCACTGTGTTATGTTCATTTTAACAGTTACTGCTTTAGAAGACTTAATGCAACAAAGAGGTGGGGTGTGTTTTTTTTAGTATTATTCATGTGTTTTGGATATTTGCAGTTGAATTTTTCCTGTTGGATTTGGGCTGCTCAGAACACCAGGGGGTTGGACCAGATGGCCTCTGGGTCTCTTCTGACCTAAATTATTCTGTGATTCAAATTGGTTTTTAATGTCTTTTAACACAACTGCCCTATCTCCATGATTTGAACTGGTATCTGACCTTCTCCTAGTACATACTGTTACCTTGAATATGTACTCTCAGAACAAAAAACCACTGAGATTAACTCAATTTGTAAATCTTGTTGTAGGAAAAGCCCCATACCTTGGTTTTTTTAATGTCTTCTTGCTATGGCGTACATCAGCACTTCAAAACTTTACAGAAATATTGCTGCCTTCAGAGCATGCATGAAATGTCTGTGAATATTGTGGATTTTGATTCCAGTAGAATTCAAAACCAAATTGCTAATAACCTGAATGATCTCAAAAAGACACATATGCAGGTTACATTCAGAAAAACACGTGCAGACTATACGCATGCTAAAGTTCCCATGCTATTTCATATAGACTATAAATGCACTGCATGCAGATTATATACATATGGTCATATTCCTGACTGCAGATTAAGTTCAGTGCCACATTTGTGAAATGGTCGTCAATGCTGTGAGAACCTCATCGCTGATGGAAAACAAAATGCACATGTAACTTGACAGGGGTCTAAAAGTTTAGAGTGTTTGGTGTGCAATAAAATCACTTTTATTCCTAATACTAAAATCATGTATGTAAAGTGATGCAGTTGACCATTGTTTTGCACTTTGGCATTTATAAATATTTATATGTATTTAAAGATTAAGAATATGTGGGGTTGTGTATGTGTATACATATATATGTTAAGAAACCTGCTCAGTTTTGTAAAAGTGAATGTTACTTTTCTTTGAGAGACTTTGTATAGTGTTAACACTACTGCAGTATACATAAATTTATGAAATATGACTAAAAATAAGTGGTGGTCAACATAGGTACAATCTGTAATCTTAACTGCTCACCTGAAAAAAAAAGAGATTTATGGCTATCAATCAGATTATTTATTGGAAACATTACATTAAATATATGAACGCTGAGTAGCTGAATGGCATTGCAGAAATGGAGTATGTTTTAAACAGTTCATTTCATCTGTGCTTATATCATTTTTCCTCAAAAAAAATCCAAAACCAAACAAGAAACAACTTAGAGAAGCTTGGCCTTTGGAAATCCGGATAAGCAAGCCTGCAAGTGTGCTTTGAGGAAATACTGTGATATGACAAGTCTAAGGTTTTTTTTGTGGGGTTTTTTTTTAATTGAAAAACGTGAGAAACGAATGTCAAAATTAAGGCTTTGTCTGCACAGATCATACAAAATAAACTAGTCTAATTACTGGAAACTAGTGCTTGCAAACAGCCTTTGAAGTTTTGCAACGTTTCCAGTAAGGGTTTGCATTTTTTTGTCAAAATAATGAAGACTAAACTCGACCTTAACTAGAAATTAACTAGTTGGTTGGGAACTTTCAGAAACTGTTAGGAACCAGAGGGGTCTTGAGGTTTTCTTTGTCTTTTTTAAGTCCAAACAGAGCATATGTGTTTATTCGAAGTTAATTTTAAAAAAAAAAAAATAGATTCCATATGTTTAATTATCCTTTCCTAAAGGTAGGACTTTAAATGCTAAATCAGTTTCCTTTCTAGACCTGATTCTATTTGACTTAAAATTCTAATTTTATGAATGAAGTAGGATTTAGACATTCAAAATACAGCTGACATCCCGAGTCTCCAAGAACTGAGTGGATGATCCTTCTTTTGGCAGAAGTGCAGTCCTCTAGTTCGGTGTGCGCCGGAAGTTCAGATGTTAAAGTGCAGACAAATCTTTACTGACCGTAATGCCGTTTTGGAGTACGGGTTCAGTCTTGCAGCAATGCGGTTGGTGCGGAGTGTTTTGTTTGAATTGTGACCCTTGGAATGGAAGTGCTTTAAGCGCGGTGGGGGGTAAATGCTGAACAGCCTTTGTCTGTATATTCTGTACGCCATATGGATTCTATCAGGGCTTGATGCTAAACTTAGTGATACCATATATTGGGAACTGAAATTCTTTCCTGGGATGTGTATTGTGTAATTCCTGCTCAAAACTGGTTTTGATCCAGGAACACCTGCACCCAGATGCAGAATTTGGACTTGAGTTCCTGTAGATGAATCTTGTATCTTCTTTGCTTTTCCAGAGTGTCTTTGATTATTTTTTTTAACATGTTGAAATATGACAGAGAAAATGTATTCTGGCTCATTATTTTACATATATATTTTAGATTGTCTATTACATGAGTGATAGTGATGTTCTAAAAGCTTATTACACAGCTTATCAAATCAGTTTTGGTTTTTTTGCCTGCTCTGCATGCTAAAAATGTCTGGAGCTAAACTAATGTTTTAGGTAAACCATCTTTTCTCATATTAGTGTTGGAGGAAAGTGGAGAGATAACCATCATTTCTGTTTGTGTTCTATAAAATGACTATTTTTGTAGCTAAAATTTTAGTTGTTGGATTTCAGTCCCACAGTGTTAATTTACCTGGGTCCGCTATTTCAAGCAGTATATGTATAACAAGTCCAGTATAAAATTAAAACTAATAAAATGCACTCTCCTGCAATTTGTTATTGAAAATATGGCAAATTATTTTGGTCCAAGAATTCAAAACAAAGTAGAGAAAATACATTTAACGATTTAAGCTTTTATTCCTTGATGCTGCTTATTTTTTTAAAAGGTGCTTGCAGTTTTGCACAAAAGAAATCAACTTTATTAATTGCTGAGTTTGAAGCACTTTAGCATTCTACTAAATACAACTGATAAAAATGAGTAACTTAAAAATAATTCAATGTGTTTAAGTTTTGGTTGCAGTCTTTGCTATTCCAATAGATTTGATCAACATGTTCCTTTAAATAAAAACCTGTTTTCAGAGATTTAAAATTAAGAAATGTTTTTTATGGGCTGAAACTTAACACATAGTAAGAAATTCTTTGAGAAACATCTTGTACTCAAACGCCTGTAGGCTGACTTAGTTAGCAGTGTGACTACCTAGCCATCTGTTATATAAAGATACAACAAAGATACACCACCACTTGTTCCTGTAGCGAGATCAACTAGCTACGAGCACTGCTAGCCTTTTTCTAAAACAAAAAACTTTTTATTAACTTTTGGCTATGTGTCGCACGGTAGTTGTGTGTGTTATGGTAAGGCCAGAACATCTGCTTATTGGGACTCTGCTGCAACAGATGCTCTATGAATACCACAGGAAGACACAGTCCCTGCTCTAAAATACTACTCCGAAGCCCTGAGGCTTCCTACGGTGTGTTTAAGCAAATACACGCGTGTGCATCTCCCGGGCTGGGTCTGTAGTTCAGTGCTCCCTAGTTTCTTAGGATAACAAACTCTGAGGAGAGAGGAATCGGGTAAGAATGACGTTTTATGTTCACGACCTGAAACAGTCATATTTGTTACTGATAAAGCGATTTTAATACCCGTGAGCATATGCTATTGTATTGTCTTCTCTTTTTTGAAAAACCAAGTGTGTCACTAGCTTTTCTATGAATTCAGATGCTTAAATTGGTGCTAATTTTTTAAAAGAAAATGTAACAGATGGTTAGCAGTGTATTTGTCTGTTTTTGATACCTATATTTTCTTAACTGGTGGCAAGCCAAACTTTATAATGTGCATTTTCAGCTTCATCAGATTCCCAGATTTTTCCTAAAGTGAAATGTTTAAACTTCCATGGTAGTTACTGCTTCTTTGGAGCTATTGCTTTCCAGTGTTTTATATGCTAATTAGTAAAACAAACTCAATTAGAAAAGGTAGCAATACATAACTGCCTTTTTCTTTAAATTACATGACATGTTGGGTTCCCCGGGTGGTTTTTAGCAGTTAACCAAGATACCTAATTAAGAGCAAATCCGATACCTGCGTGCAGTTAACTCAGTACAGTGAAGCCTTACCTGGTTGTTAAAAAAAATCTATAAAGATCATACAAATCTTCATCTATTTTAAAGAGGGAATAACAAATAGGAATAATTAATTGTTTTCGTACCAATTCAAATGTTAATGCCAGAGAACATATTCTGTAGTGTACTCCAGAACACGTGCTGGTAAGGAGTATAACAGGCTCCTTGAGTGATTTGTTATGAAATCCAGTTTTATCTAATGCCTCAAAACAAACCCCCCTCCACGAATGAGTTCATTGAGAATTTCTTTTGAAATGCCTTCAAGTTTTAACTCTCTTCAGAATGCTTGGTGTGGCTTCTTTTGGCCCTCTTTCCTGCCTTCTCTTTACCAAATGTCACAAAAAGTAGCATCAAGCCCTATCACTTGTTCCAGTGTTCTGATTTTATGGCCTTAATATTCGTTTCAGTATGGTATATAATTTCAGAAGAAAGATGTGCTTTGAAGTCTAATTATACAGATACACGTGGCCTCTTCTGCCTATGAAATTAGGCTTTGATTGTCATATCTCATTCTTGATGCTTGTGCAATAGGAACGTGTTCCTTTCGATGCAGTGGCTATTTTGTCTGATGCTGGACTTTGTTTTCAGATTGACTAGAAAGTTGAAGGGTTTTTTTTATGGACAGCAGTCATGCTTCCTTGTTTTTTGGATTGATTTTCTTTAAGGAAACTAGAATTTCATACGGAAAAGTGTCAATATCTAGTTCTGAACTGCAAGTTAAAGCCTCGTTCTGAAGCTTTTTGTTTTTTTTTTCTCTCCAAAAACTTTATCGTAAAACAGTACTAAAGCCACTGTAAAATTACAAATAAATATGTATACTTAAAGATTTGAGCAGTCTGTCTTATTTACTGTAGTGATGTTTTCTTTGTCTTGATTCTGCCTGGGTTGAAGTGGGATGTTTTATGTAACCAAATGGTGTATGCGCAGCTATCCTAAAACGTAAAGTTTGGTTTCCCCTTTAGCTTCCAGTTAATGGAAAAGTAAGTATTGGAATGAAAAAATGAACAGCTTCCCAAGATTGTTTGAAGCTGTTTTCTCCTGATCAGCTGGAACACTTGGACACAGTATCAGCACTTGCTTTTACTGCCAACTCTAGTTTTAAATTGTTTGTTTTGGTTTTTTTAATTGGAGAAGCTTCCTGGTAGTACTGACAGATCTGTATTCCCATCCATGTGCTTAAACATCGTAATCAGAGTATCAGACTTCGTTGCAAGTTCTGTGTGTGTACATATATATGTACATGTATAAAAGGACTTTGGAAGAGTTTCCTCCTCACCTTCTGCCCAAACAATGTTCTGTTTCATTTTGTTCTCGCTGAACAAGACGGAGGTACAGCTAACCTGAAAAAACAGCTCCATTGTATTTATTTGGAGGAAGAGGTGAGTGTCCTTGCAATGACAATGATGAGGTTTCCAGGTGCTTTGTGAAGCTCCAGGGAAGGTGGAGTGAAACCTAACCGCTGCTTGAGCTGCTCGCTTTTCGTGAAGGCTTTCTAATATTACCTGAAGGGTTAACAGAGCTGCCTTTCTGGTTATGTGGCCGGGGCTCTCAGCGAGACTTTGGCATTGTAAAAGCTTCACCTGTGAGAGGTTGAAATTATTTTTGTGTATTTCTTGTGTGGAGAACTTGAAGTTTTCTCTACATTGCCACAGACTATCTGGATAAAGCTGTGATGCCCAGTAGATTCCCAGGCACCCTTGTGGTTGATGGCAGGGTAGTTTTCAGGTTGCTTTTCCAGCTACAGAGGCAGAACTAATGCATTAAATAGAGAACAAAGAAAAAAACGAAGCAGGACAATGATGTCCCTGCAGGGAAGTGCTGTAAAAGCATTCCCCAAGTCCCTTCCTTGCCTTACACGTACCTCTTTGTGTTTCCTGGATGTTCTTGAAGTTGGCAGGACCGTTCTAGAAAGGGAAGGAGGGAGGGAACTGATTAAACAAGACCCAAATAATTTTTGAGGAAAGTGGGACTTCAGAAGTAGTTTTCCTCATAGCAATGAGGTCTCAAAGATGACAAAAAAAAAAAAAAGAGTGGAAAAAAGAAACGAGTGTAAGTGTGTGAAATCCAAATTAAACTGCTAGCTCATGATTACTGGGTGTGAAGGTAAGGCGGCAAGGAGACAAGTTGCGGTCAGTGACGTGCTTGTGACCAGGCAATGGGCAAAGGGGTTGGCTGGGGGGCACCTGGGGATAAAGGGTGGCAGCGTTGGCCTGGGTGGGGAACAGGGAAGGGCTGCTTCCCCCGAACCTCGGGGAGAGGGCTCTGATTTTCTGGTTCACTTGTCTGTGATCTTAAACCAAGCGGCCTGCTCTTCTCTGGGGAAGAAGAAAACCATCTGTGCAGTTCCTGCTTACACATCATGAGCTGCTTTAGTGAGACACCGAGTTACCAAGTAGGTGGCCACTCTTACATTTAATCTTTGTGTAGAGCAAATAATGAACCACATGTTTTTCTCATACAAAGTGTAATTTTAAATTCCATACAGGTTTAAATATACAGATGCCATTGTTCATGTAAAGGGGAGGCCTTATCACTCTACAACTACCTGAAACGAGGTTGTAGTGAGGTGGGTGTTGGTCTCTTCTCCCGAGTAACTAGTGATAGGACAAGAGGAAATGGCCTTAAGTTGCACCAGGGGAGGTTTGGATTGGGTATTGGGAAAAATTTCTTCGCTGGAAGAGTTGTCAGGCATTGGAACAGGCTGCCCACAGAAGTGGTGGAGTCACCATTCCTGGAGGCCTTCAAAAAACTTGCAGACATCGCACTTCAGGCCATGGTTTAGTAGACGTCGTGGTGGCTTGACGGTTGGACTTGATCTTGGAGATCAAAGCCTTAAAGATTTTATGATTCTATGAGTGATATCTACAGAAGTTCTGCAGTGGGTTAAAAGAACAGTGGTTATTTTCTTGATGTTTAATAGTATGTGTGTCATTAATGCTGGTACTAAAATAGTTACTGCATTTCTCATGTGGAGAGAGGTTTCTCTGAAGGATGTGAGTGAGGGAGTCCATCAGTGATGGTCTTAAGATTAATGTGTTCTTACAGGAGTGCTGTAGGGAGGCTGATTATAATCCAGAGGAGCAAATGGCTTTATAAGAGACCTCCTCCTTCTCCGTGAAGGATTGTCCCTTCAGCTCTGGATCCGAGGCACAGGGCCATGGGAGTGCTGGTGGGAACTATGGGATGATGCAAGTGCATTGTCTTGTCTCTAACTGAAATGGCTGATGCTGGGATGCAGGTATGAGCTCAGCACTCTCTAAAGCCCACGTCATACCTGTGTGACTTCTGGGGTAGCTGGTAAAACACGCTCCAGCAGGCATGGCATCCCTTGATTAAAACAGCTCGGCCGCTTGGGCGTTTGGCGCATCGGTATGAGACTCAAGGCTGGCCAGAACCCCCCAGGTGCCTCCCCCGCTCACTGCATAGACCAGCTTGGCACTCGGTATGCAAAGTGCCTGGAAGACTTGTGTGGTGGAAGGAGAAAGCATCCCTGGCATTGGAGGGTGGTGCAAAATCCCAGGAGTTTGTATGAACTGCTCCCTCTGTGATTGACAGCCTGGGTTTTACGGGGGGTTTCTTGATTCACCTCTGAAGTTGGAGTGTGTGCTGGAACTGGGATGTGGCTGTTCTCCTACAGTTTAGCTCAATTTCAAACTGAAGGAGCTCCTGTTTATTTCCATCTGTTAATTCCCCTGAAGGTTTCAAAAAACTCCTCCATTTCTTTTTGGAGCATTTCATTTCTTCTCTCTGCATCTTCCTTTGCTCTCTCCGCGTTCCGCATTTTCATCTCCGCGAGACTGTACCTCTTGCGTTGCTGTCCCAGGTTTGAATGCATGCCCTTGATCTCGGACTGCAGCTCTCTGTTCCGCTGCTCCAGGCTGTTGGAGAGACAGACTTTGTAAATTACAGATATTTATTTTCCTCCCTTAATAGAGCTAGAGGCTTTTTTAACATATGTTCCCATAAATACAAGTGTTAGCATCCCCAATACTTTTCCAGGTTATGGTGCTATATATTAAAATCCTCAATTTATTTATACTCCTAAGCATAAATAACTATATAGCCAAAGGAGTGAGGTCTGGGGTTTTGTAGTGGAATACTGTAACCACAAATGGCAACGCGACGTATTTTAGGAAACACTGAGGGTTCTGCTTATATTGCAGTTCCCTTGAACTTGAAGGGAAAACACAACAGAATACAGCAGAGAGATTTACTTTTTTTTTTTAAAAAAAATCAAAACAAAACAACCAAACCCCAAAACCTAGGAGTAGCTCCTTTCCCTAAGAAGTTGATGAATAGCTGTTCAAGAAATTAAAATTAAATGGATTTTCTCTGCACAATGTTCAAGGCAAAGTATAATTCAACATTACCCGCTAGCCATCTGTTGTGATGATGCATGTTGAGGTGTTTTATGATTTAATCAAAGTCAATTTGCACAACATACCTGTAACTTACAACTAATGAGCAGTATCATATTTAAAATGTTCATTCCCTTTAACTACACAACAGAAAAGCAGCACTGTTTGGAAAGGGGAGCCTGGGAATGTTACTGCCTTTTTTTTTTTTTCTCCCCTTGATAACGAGCTATGGCTGAGTCTCTCTCCAATTTCTAATCTTAGAAATTGGGAAAACGCTTATGAACACTTTCCTCTGAGTTGTTAAAATTCATGACTTCCAATTTGTAAAGAATAATGACTTACTGCTGAAACTGCTGAGAAGCCTGCACGTTTTTCCCTAGAGAAAAGCTTAATATTGGATTAAGGCAGAAGAGAAAAATACACAATAGACCAGAGGCTTTTCAAGAGCCTTGCACAGCCCTGCAAAAAAATGTCTTGTAGAGGTTCTGGAGGTTCTCAAGCACCTCACAGGAAAATGAATTCAAATAACTGAATAATTGCGAGCCTAGCCCTGTAACGCTGGGTGATGGTCGCAGTGGTACGTGCAGCAGCATCCACAGACCCTGCTCGCAGATAAGGGCCCTGCAGTAGCTCGTACAGCAGGGTGAGATGCCTTCCCTGAAGCCTCACAGTTTTTAAAATCCTTTACCTTGCGATTTTAGATTCGTACTCTGCCTTCTGCCTGGACATCAGCAGCTTCAGATTCGCCAGGTGGTTCTGCGGGGAGGTTGGGTTTGCTGGCGAGTCACCGGAGGAAGCAAAGCTGTTGCTGTGGTCCATCGGGACGTGTCCTGTGTTTTCCTGATCCCGCAGAACATGGCTTGCAGCTGCGTTGGCTTCTTGGGAGTCTTCTGGGTGAGCAAGTCTTGTGAAATATCTTGAAGGAGGATTTTCTTCAAACATGGTTGAGCCGCAGGAGCCTGCCGAGCGTGCCCAGCCAGCACCACCCGTGTCCTCCGGGCGCTGTCAGAGACTCAATGCCCTTTCTGTGTTAGGGGAGACCTTGTTTTCCTGTCTGTCTCGCTCTGCCTTGTCACGGGCTGTGAGAGTTTTCTTCCTCCCCACAGCTGTTTGAAGCTTTTCAAATACTTGGAAGGAGTCCATTTTGCTGGAGCCTGGATCTTATTTCAGGCTCGAGCTTGGCTTTTCGTACGCGGCGGCTTGAGCCGCTGCGCCTGCCTACTGCCCGCTCGCCTTTATTTTTCACGGCTGGTTTAGCCTCATCTCCAGGAACCACTACTGCTTTCCCACCTTCCATCCGTTCGGTGTAGTTTGTCTGACATCTGCAGGTGACCCATTTGATAGCTGCCCACCCTCAACTCCTTTCCCTCCTGGGGCGGGGAGGTGAGTTCTGCAGCGGTAGCCCGGTCCCGGGGCTGCGCAGGGGGAGCAGGGTCCCCGCTTTGCAGGCTGCAAGGACAGGGCTCCTCGCCTGCCCCTCCGCACGCGTTCGGGGCGAGCTGTGTTACGTCTCTTTTGGCTGCGCTGTATTTAGCCGGTCAGGCGTGAGAAACATCGCGGGGACGTAAAATGGCTCGTTGTGCTGCTTCATCCCTGGTGCATCCGCTGTGTCTGCTTGGGAGGGAGCAAATCAGTGCTGCGAGCAGGGAGGCTGGTTCCTCTGGTCACCATGTTCCAAGGACAAGAAGCCGGAGGTTAAGGAAAAATAGGTCACTTCGGTTCTATGTCATGTTCCCCTTGGAAAAAATATTTGATGTGAGTAAATACAGAGTGTTTGTTAGCTGCCTGTTCTCACAAGGGAATCGAGCACAGTACAAAAATAGCTGGATTATAACTAAAGGGGGAGCAAATGATGCGTGTCGTCTAAGTGCGTATCTTAAAAATAATAGAGATGGTTTAAAATAACCTGGAAAGTTGTTTCCTCTCCCCGACCCCCATCTCTTCAGTCTCGGGGTACAAGAAGTGAAAATGAGCTGGTTTAAGTACTGCTGGCTTTGTGTGTGTGTGTTTGTCCGGTCGCTCTGTGAAACCCGCCCTGGCTTTCGCTCCGCGCAGCTGGCAAGGCTGTGACCCGCTCCGCGCAGAAGCTGGGGCTGGGAGGCTGTTGAGACACTTTCCCCCTTGAACCTCCACTCCCGTCAGTAGGAAAAGTTCTTGGGAATGAGTGGGCGGGTAGGTGGATGTTTTAGGAATCTAAAGAAGGCCTGCAGTGAGGGTTATATAAAATAAAAAGAATAAATAAGGCGTTAGCCTTCTGAGGGTGAGGTGCTGTACTGGGGGAAGGTGGGGAGAAATCCACAAATTTGATTTTGCAGAAGTAAAGTAATAAACTGATTTAACACCAACACCCCCCTCTCCCCACCCGACGCTGCAGTTGCTGCTAACCTAAACTTTTCCTCCAGAAAAAGATATTCCTGGAGTATTGATGCCAGTGCTTTACAGGAGTTCTGTGTCTATTAATAAGCGAACAGATGGCTGAAGTTTCTGATGGATCGGGTTCGGTTTCATTGATTAATCTGTTTTCTCCCCACCCCAAAGGAGAGAGGCAGCAGCTGTGCCGGCCAGCAGCTGCTGCTGCACAAACCTGATTCAGCGGCACCTCCGCGCCTGGTGCAGAAGCGATCCCGGCACGGCTGCCCTTCGGGATGCCGGTGGGGAGCTGGTCCATCCTCCCTGCTAGGTCAGGATGGAGTAAGTGGGACAGCTGAGGGGTCCCTGTCTGAGGGCTGGCGGGCTGCGAGGAGTCCGACCTTCATGGTCCCCGTTGCGGTTGCAGTGCGATGACAACACAGTGTGGGGGAAATCAAGGAGGTCAACAGGTACTTGGAGAGCTGTGCTTAAGGTATGTCACCTCCAGTCATGGTCACAAGCCAATGCGTAACTGAGATAGGTTTGAGCGGCTCCCGTGGGAGACCCTTTGGAGACAGCAGGATTTCAGCACGCGGGGCAGGGACCGGGGAACAAGCAGCCCTTAGTCTCATGTCTCTAACTCCAGAGCCGTGTGTTGGCACTGTGACAGTGACCCGCTCCTTCTCTTGACACTTGCCCACTCACGGCAAGTGTAAAACCACCACTCAGATGTGGAGCCAACCATGCGATAAGGTGACTGGGAAAAGCACGTGAAGGGACAGTGTGTAGTGCTCCTCTGCTTCACCTTCCTCACGCAGCTCAGCGCTGGCGGGCACCTGCGTTAGCTCATACCCCTCCGAGAGCGCTCTTTAGTTTTGGATTTTAGTAATTACCTCGATGTTATCTTGGAGCTGATGTGCAAAGAAAAGGCAAGGATAGAAGAAAGGAGTCCCCTTGCCAGCTGCCCCTCACATGTGCTCACGTCTAGCGCTGGTGTGGGTTCGGAGCAGCGTGGAGCACATCAGCAGCGATGCTATGACCGGCGGGGGCTGGGAAGGATGCGGCTTCTCCGCGTTCTCCTGGAGGTCGGTGCTGGCAGCGGGGCTTTATAGCAGGAACCACTGACAGCTCCTCCGTGACAAGTTGTCTATGCGTGAGCTGGGCTGGCAGCCTCAGAGGGACCGAGGCAAGTGAGTGAATGAAACATTGCGCTGAGGGTAGCTGCACAGGGGCAGGCTCCAAGGGTGGGATGAAGGTGTGGGAGCGATGCAGAGGGTCCCACCACAGAATACGGTATCTTCAGGTAGGAGACTGTCTGCTGTGTGTCCTGCAGTTGGGCGGCAGACCCAGGGTACAGAAGGGTTTGTGCACCTTGGCTTTCTGTGCTGCGTGCCAGTACCGGCCACGGCTATTTCCCAGCAATTGCATCCCCGTGATCCTCAGGCTGTCCTATAACAGCTCTTTCACAGGGCGGCTGCCAGGTTAGGAGCTCCGAGTGCATCAGAGCAGCATCGATGGGGTATGGCAGCTGGAATCTCATCTACTCTCTGCTTCCTCTCCCATTATAACCTCAGTCAGGCACCGCACCATATAACGTTGATTTCCACACACCACCACACCCCTCTGGATTTACATTTATTCATATGCCACATTCTCCTTCCACCTTCCTCATGGCTTCTCAGGGAAGATTGTGTTACTTTCCTGAAAATTTAAAGGTCAGTGGTGAAGAGCTGTGTATTTTTTTGCCCAGAGGCAGAGCTCTGTTCCAGACCTTCAGCTTGCAGGGAGCTGGGATGTTTTGAAAAATTGTTTCTTATTTTGGACCGGCTGGGGACAGAGCTTGTGATTCTCCGCGATGACCTCTCCCTGGAGCGCAGAGATGCTGCCATGTGTGGTTAAAATTTAACATGCTTGAAATAGTTCTTCCAGGCAAGCTGTGGGATTCAGCCTCCCTCGGTTCTGGTCCTGTGCCAGCTGCCTGTTCCCCTGTGTTGCCTCTGAGCTCTAGAAGAGAGGCCAGAGCACTCTTGCTTCGCCTTTAGTAGGGTATCGTTTGCGCTGCAGACAGATGAGATGCGACTGTTCCTAAGAGGATGTCGGTTTGCCCGGGGATGTGCACGTTTGAGGTTACAGTCTGGATAAAAGCCCATAACTCCTTTTCCACAAAAACCGATGATAATTGAACTCTGTGTTTCTAAGCCAGGTTTATCAGCACTTTCTCCTCTTCAACCTGGTGGTAGAGATGAGCTCGGCTGCCAGAAGGGAGAACCCAGAGCCATCTGCACACGGCTTGTGGGGCATCTCCTGATGCCAGCCTCAGCCCTTTCAGCGAGTTAAAATATCCGTGCGGTGTGTGCAGGCAGCCAAGTGCTTCTCAAAACGCGCTACCAGGTGTAGGCCGGAACGGTTGGCCAAGGTAACACCTAAAAACCATCACTGTGCTCCTGAGTCACCCTGCTCTCCATAAGCCCCTCCTGCCGTCGGGCTGGAAGAGGTGTCCTGCTCTGGGGAAACACCTCCGGGAGGCTGCCACCTTCTTCAGTGGGATGCAGGTGGAGCTGGGTGTGTGATATCAGGATGGATGGGTCTGAAGTTTAATAACTTCGGATGTTCTTTGGGAAAATAGTGTAATTCTCTCTGGTAACAATGACACGCTCACCCTGAAGTGTCTCTGCTAAACCTGATATATTTTATAGTTACTTTGGAGCTAGGTTAGACCCATACGGTTGTACGAGTTCTTTGTACACATTTCAGACTGAACTTCCTCACCTTCTCTGTGTGGTAATGAAAGAAACAGTTCTCATGGACTGGCTTTCTACAGAATGATTTGTCTTGAGCAATGTTTGGAAACTAGAGCCCAATAAAAATACATGAACTATCTTTTGTATTAAACGAAACTACCTTTAGTCAACATGTTTCATATCTAAACTTGACTTTAATGTTATCTTGGTTTGCCGTTAATGAATTGGAAGTTGTGTTCTTGCTGGTTTTTTCCAGCCTGGACTTCCATGGTGTTAGAACGGTGAATCCCATAGTCTCATCTCTTGTCTTTTCTCTTGCAGTTCAATTAAAAATAAAATCAGTTTCCTGTGCTATTTTTTCAAATCTTTTTAACTCTGAATGAACTGTTTACTGTGCTAAATACGGTGAATAAATGGAAACAAAGCAAACGTTCTCTCTGCACCTGCAGAAAGAGGCCCAGGACAAATCACTCTTGGCTGGGACAGACTCTGGTTCCAGGTGCTTACCGACTCCAGGAGCCTGAGCTCTTCACCTTTTGGCAGCAATGCTGTATTGTTTGATAGCGATCTGTTTGCACAGAGAAGTAGAAACAATATAATAAACAGCAAACTTTCATAGCTTGATTTTGAAAGCTGATTAAATGTTTAATCGTTATTTGCCTTTTTACGATGCTTGTTCTTATACGAAGGTGTTGCCACGTCCCAGGAGAGGAGGAAGAGGTGCATACGGCTCGGAGCTGTAAGAACCTGGGCTTTTCAAGCTTTGGAGCTGGCCAGGAATATTGCACATTGCCCCACCTGCATAATCGAATGTGTTTGTGCATAAATACAGAACGTTGATTTCCACAAGCATCACAGAAAACAAGGGCGCTTCCCTTTGGGCAGCTTGAAAAATAGAGCTGGAGTCTCCTTACCATGACCCCAGCAAAGAGCTGGCAGCAATTTTTTTTTTTTTCTTCTTTTTAGTTGTGTTTTTTTGCTCATTGCAGCCGACTGCAGTATTGCCCTCTTCCCCAGGTTATGTCTCTGCAAACAATCACTGCACAACTGTAACACCCCGGAGCTGGCCGGGGGCTTTGGAGCCCTTCCCCATGGGAGGTGCTGTCAAACATAAGGAGATGCTGCTGCCAGAGTGCAGGAATGGGTGGGAAGGGAAAAATGACCTTTTTTCTTTTCCCTCCAGAGGAGAAGATGAGCATTCAGCCACTTACCCACTAGATGTCACGGTTGGGTCTGGATTTGTGCTGCTGTGGCCGGTGCAGTTTGAGCCCAAGCGCCTGGCGAGGAAAAATCGCACAATTTTCTCAAGCTTACTGGCAATTTGTGAGCAAGATCTTATAAAAGCAAGCCATAAATAAATTTTCATCACTTAAAGATAAAAAAAAACAGTGAGGGGAAATATTTAAAAAACCCAGAGGCTCCTGGCAGGAGAGGGCACTGTGTACTTTGCTATATCCATGGGAACGTGCGTTGGGGATGAGTTTATTTTAAGGGGCAGCTGTGCAGAGTGGCCACCCCGGTGCCCCCGCGGGGTGATACCGACCCCGTACTGAGGAAAGAGCTTGTGAGCCCGGAGCTGCTCCTGCTCCTCTTCCCGGACCACGCTGGGGTCGGATGGAAACGCTGTGTTGGACAAGGTGCTGGGTGAAAGGGGCTGCGGGTGGAAAGGGCTGGGGCAAAGGCAGAGCGAGCGTGGGGAGGGGCGAACCGGGGCCGCAGCGTGGGCAGCATGTGCGCTGCTCTTCAACAGGAGCATCCTCACTAAATACATGCAAACAGCTTTAATCTAAACCAATTTTCTCCCTTCCCTGCTGTATATTGTGTCTTAAACATATTTTACCTGTTTGCTGTAAGTGTGGGGTTTCCATCTGAGGGGGAAAGGTCTTTCACCCAAAATGCACGCTCAGATTCACTCTCTCATCCGTTTTCTTCTGTACAACAACTCCTGCCACGATATAATGGGGAAAAACCCTCCCAAGCTGTCTTTCTCATGGGCTTTGTTTTTAATTGGGGGCAGTTTTGATGCAATTCCCTACTTCATTTTTATTTTAACTTTGCAGATCTGCAAGGCAGGATTTCAAGTATTCGGTTCAGTCAGTTTAAAGGCAAGCTGGCTTTCTTGTGCTTTTAAAATGACCCTTCACCACTCATGGGGAACAGCCTCTTTAGTCCAGCATTTGTATTTCTAGTTAACATTAATGGGAGCTGCTGGTTTTCAGGCTGTCATTCAGTTTTAAGGCTTTATTTATTTTTTTTTCCTCTCCCAAGGTGTGCTTCCACGTGGGGCTTTTTTCTTTGCATAAGGACAAGGCTTTGACTCTAAAACAGCAAAAAAAAAAAAATGTTGAGAGCTGCTACAATCCCTCTGGAAACAATCATTCTAACGAATGTCTGCTGCTCTGCTTAAAGCGAGCTGTCGTATTTAGCTGCATTCTGGATGGTGTCTGTAAACACAGCAGCTGTCTGCGTGCAGACGGGACTTTCCAGCAGTGCATAATGTGAAAAGAATCTTATTACCAGTTTAAAAAAAAAAAAAAAAAGCAAGAAAGGCTCAAAGACCTCGAATGATGCCAGCTTCCTATCAGCTCCAACAATAGTCTAGACATCTAGGAGAGTCATCAGATTAATGTGATGTACGTTTGGCATTTACAGCTCTGTGTTTCTTAAGGAGAGCAGGAAAAGTGAGCTTTCCTCCAGGGCTCCTTCTTTCCTCTGCCCTACTTTTGTATTTCTTTCCTTCTTTTCATATTTGGGTGTAGGTATCACGGGTCACCTTTTCTATGAATCACAACTTAAAAAGCATGCGACGATGACCTTCATTTACTGTCATTAACCTCACCCACCCCTTTGCTCAGAAACCCCACTGCTTTTTGCAAGCCCTCCTGGGGCGGGGATGTGGCTGCTTCATTGTGGCCGAGCATCCAGCCCTGTTGCAGTGGCTGTGAGATGGGCTGAGGCTGTGCGAGCCTGGATGGTCTCTAACGGGAGGCTGTATGGCTTTGCTGTCCACTTCTCTGGCCTTTCCTTAGGGTGGTGGAGGTGGGACGGCACCGAGGTCTGATCCTGCTTCACATCTCACTGAACGTTTCTGCCAGCCTCTCTCCCATCTGCTCTGCTAGCTGCGGTACCTGGGCACCCTGAGATGCAGCAGATCGTTCTGCCACGGCCCGTTTCTCGCTGGGTCGAGTGTAGCCATCACCTCTGGGCCAGGCTGCTCTGGGGGGCAAGAACAAACCATCTCCCAGCTGCAGGAGTTGATTTGTAAAACGTTATGAAATTTGACAAAAATAAACCCCAAACCCCTATCCCTTGCTATTTAGCAAGTTACGTTACTTGCTTGATTTGCAAAACCAGCGGGTTTCGTGTCACCCCTCGTGGCGGCTGAGCCGCGGGTGCTGGCATGGGGAAGACTTGGCTCTGCCTGCCTGCACGGAGGAGGTTCCCGGAAAAGAAATACCAAGCACCCGAGGAAAGGCTGCTCTCATGGTGTCTTCTGGCCCATCCGGAAGAAGAAAATGTCAGGAATTTCCCAACAAAATCTGTAGTTTTTGACTTTCCAGCTGAACTGTCCAGAACTGGCTGGGGGCTGGGATGGAGGAGCACCAGTGCCTGTGGGTGTCCTGCTCCCCCCCAGCGCTGAGACTGCTCAGTTCTTACAGGGTTTTTTTTTAAAGATATCCAAACAAAATTTACTTGGTCCTTCTGGGTCTGCATTGACACGATTGTGTTGGGGAGTGTGTTGGGCCGGTGCGCAGCTGCGTTGTGTGTGTGTTGCGGGGGCAGAAGCTGCGAGAAAACAGCGAGGCTGGTGGAAAAGTGTCACTTCTTTGCTAGTATTTTTGGAGATTACAGGACAAAATTCACCAGTCCCAAGCAAAGATACTGAAGAAAGAGGGAAGAAAGGAGATATGGCACTTAACATTTTATCTAGGCGAAGCAAGTTGATAGCAGTAACCTCAGTGGAAGGAATAAACCCATGTTCATCTTCAAACTGATTGGAAAAAAGCACATTAAAAATGAAGCGAGTGATAGCTTTAGGGGTTTATGCATTACATGGGGACATGCATTAATGGGGACCTGCACACACCACTCCCCCCCCCAGGTGCCTGATTCAGCCCACAGTCAGGCAGAATTTTGGTGATGATAGATCGAAATGGTGCATGAGCATTGTGCTCTTTGGATGCTCCCGGGGAGGAGGGGGCTCAGGCAAGGCCAGCGCCGTGGGGTCACCCCGGCCGAGCACGGGGAAACTGAGAGGGAGAACAGCCGTGTTAGGAGCGCTGATTAAATCACTTTTTCCTAAATGTCACTTGAAGAGAGTGGTTGTAATGTTGAGTCATTACCAGCCATTTGCATGTACAATAACAACAGGGCAAAGGATAAAAAATCGATACAGGAATCAATAGAGAGCTCCCTGCTCTAGATCTTTTGCCCAGAGCTTATCATTAGTAGACACTCAAGGAGCGGAGTACTATTAATTAGAGGAAACATTTGCAATCCAGGGGAAATGATTGGCAGCTGGAAAATACTCTTTTTTTTTTTTTCTTTTTTTTTTTTCTTTTTTT
>VWZZ01006540.1:428947-439775 GCA_013399095.1 Psophia crepitans | reverse complement strand
TTTTTTTTTTTTTAAGACAAAGCTTTTGGAGGTGGGTTTGTTTTCCCTTGCTATTCTGGACTCCTATGTGTCCTGAGTGAAGCATCTCCTTCCTGCCTGTGTTTTGAAGAAAGAGAGAGGTCTCTCACCCAGGGTTTTGGGACAGAAAGAATTTCCAAACCTTGTGAGCAACAGCCAGGGGCAGCTCTCTTCGAGTTTAACCCCTCTCTTAACTCTTTGGGCAGTAAATCTCTGCTCTGTCCTCCCTCACACCCGCCCCCCTCAGCAGTGCTCACAGCCTGAAATAGCACATAAGAAATGTATTTTGCTGATTTTGCATATAGCAGCTGCCACGTTTCCAGGAGAGGGGGCTCTCGGCAGGCAGAGCATCCTCTGAACACTGCTGGAAGCCCCAGCCCTGGCCTGAGCAGGACCAGGGCCAGGCAGGTGGATTGAACGTCGTCCTTCACTTTTATCCAAATTGAGTAACGTCCTCCAGGAAAACGCCTTGCTGCCCCCCGGCTGTCCCCGGGCCATGGCATCCCGCCATCCCCAGCTCATGGCACCATGGAAGGGGAGGGTGTGCGCTGTGGCCTTTGGCTGCTCATCCCCAACCACTGGGAAACGGCCCCGTGCCGCAATCCAGCCAGAGCGTCCAGCCCACCCACCCACAAACATCGGTTACGTAGCAGGGGGAGGAAAAAAAGTACATAAATAATCACAGAATAATGCTTTTGCTTATTTTTGTGACACTTCCATGAGCCAGAAGGAAGACAAAACGCAGTGAAATGTTTTTAGGGATAGCTGTGTGCTGTGGCTCTGCCGGCGTTGCCGCCGTGCCAGGGCTGGGCCGTGGTGCTCCCTGAGCACGGCACGTGATGGATCACAGACGTGGGGTCAGCGCCCAGAGAAACATTGGGTTTAGCATTTTGAGGGAGTTACAATAAATTTAAAAAATGGGAGACGGTGTGTGATCCTGCCTGGACTAGCTGGGCTGTGAACCTGGCTCTTGGCAGTGCTTTTGCTTTATTGTCTGCGGTTCTGTATTTACTTCAATTAATAAACATACGCTGAAACCACATTTGAGATACTGTTTCTCCTCTGCATCATGATTTAGCTGATCCCAAGCAGCCGCTATTAGGTGGCTTTGTATTTTGGGGTTTTTTTCTTACTTGCTATTACTACCGTGAAATAACTTAGAGGCCCCAGGGAGGATGGTGAAAAAAAAGCCTCTTTAAAAACAGCAATTATTCTTAGTAAAATATTCTAAATAATTCATTGCTTATTGGCTACACTGTGCTATTAAATGCCTTTTAGCTACTACTTGTACAAACTCTTAAAGCCCTGGTTCAAAGCCAAGCTCGGGTTAACGATACAGTGATTTCTGTGGGACGCTCAGTGCCGCCCATAGAGCAGCTCCGGCAAACAGCCCCACGGAGCTGGACGTGGCCCCGAGGGGGCCGTGGGGTGCCCACACTAGGGCCTGGTGGTGCTGCCAGCGCCCACCCTGCTGCAGACACAGCACAGTGCCTGGCAGGCGGGCTGAGGGACAAGCAGAATCCCTTCAGCCCCATCGTGGGACCCTGAGGCTCCGGGCGGTGGCTTTGCCCCTGCTTGTGTGGGCACCGCTTTGCTGTTTGTAGGGTTGGGTCTTAAACGCACCGCGGTTCGCTGGGCTGAGGGGTTTTCAGTGTGCCCCGTTGCTTCTCCAGGTGCTGGAGAGGGAGGTGTGGGTCTGTGCCGGTGTCGCTGTACTTGTTTTTAACCATTTTCTCAGGATTTCTGCACTGAGAATGTCTTCTCCTTCTTGCCCACGCTCTGGAGAAGCTGGGTGGGAAACACGCTGTATTGGTGTAACGCTCTCCCAACAGCAACCCTCAGGATTTAAGAATGGTGACGACTGCCCTTAATGCACAGAAGAAAGGGCGATAAATGAGAACACAGCAGCGACCCTATGAACTCGCTTCTCCAGCAGCCTGTTTCCTAGGCGAGCACGTTGGAGGTGAATGAGACCGCTCAGCAGGCTGGGCTCAGCGCAGTGCCAAGCATTCCCCATCTCCACAGCGTTGAGGTGTTTTAATTGCTTCAGCCCCTAAATCTGACCCAGACAAGCCTTTGCTTGGGTGCGCTGGCTCCCTTGACTGCTTTGGTGCTGGCAAAAGGAGGGGTGAGAGGGGTGAACTGGGCACAGCGTTAGACCTGAGGCATCAGCCTCTGGGTCAGCTCTTGCAGCATCGCTTTCTGGTGCAGGTACAACGAAAAGGCTGGAAGACCCTGAAGCACAATAATTTAAATTTAAATTTTTTCTATAAGGCTTTTTTTTTTAGTCACCTCTGCCTATTAGCAGGTATTAGCATCTCTTTGCAGAGGAGATCCTAAACGTCCGGGTAAAAATTAAGAGCAATGGCTTGGCTCAACAGCAGCCTGTACATCGCATTTCCAGGCCGTTCTCATCAGCGACCCGAGCAGAGCTCGTGCAGCCTGTAGGACCGTGCGTGTTTCCAGGGCCAGCGGCTGGCGGGACCAATTAAAGGTTTTTCAATTTCTTTTGCATTTCAAAGATGAACGTGGCAGAGAGCTTTGGCAGTCACCGGGCTATTTATTTTGTTATTTCACGTGAAAAAATAAGGTAAAATCATAACTTAAACCCCAGAACTGCTTGCAGAGGTGATTCAGCTTAGTTTCAAGACACAGTATTTTGTTACTAGACCTGAAAAATACCATCTCAGCTGCTGGCCCTGGTCCAGCAGCAGCTCAGCCCAGGGCACCGGGGTCTCTTCCTTCAGGCTCGGTTAAAGACGGGGATCTGCAGGCTCCGGCTCAGGGTGCTGTTCGGAAACCAGCAGACGTGATGTAAGGTCGCTTCCTCCCGAAGGTCTCCAAGTATTTTGCAAACGGTGACCTTCGCTATGTCTCTCGAAGGCAGGTAAATAGTAATATACTAATTTTACAGATGACTAAACAGCGTAGAGTGTTTAAATGACTTGGCCAAGGTCAGAGCAGACAGCGGTGGGGCTGGGAGGAGAGCCCTGTCCTGCTAAATCCCGTCGCTTCCTCTAATAGCTCCGAGCAGCCCCTGCCTCTACGCAGAGCTCGATGGCATGGTGTTGAATTTAAATGGATCTCAATTTCATACACAGCAAATGCCAGGATATAAACTGGGGTTTTGGAGCAAATCTTTTATCTGGGCATTTTTTAAGGACTGTTTTATTGAAAATTGCACTTGGCAGAAATCAGGCTCTTAGAAATCGGGAAATAAGCTGCCTCCTGAACGACGGCTACGAGGGAACAGGCGACTTAAGGGATTAATTTGTTTGATTAAATCTTTAAAGAGTTTACTCTGAGAGTGCAGACATCCCTGCAGATTATAGCACGGGTGCAGTGGTGGGCAGAGGAGTTATTTAGATAGAGCCCATGCACTATCTTTCCTTTTTCTCGGTCCATAATTGCTAATAAATAAAATAAAAGTAAAACCACAACCGAAGCTGTGGAATTAATTACTGTGCTATTTTTGCTCCTCCAGGATAATAAAATAGTGCAAATGACTGATGGCAACTGAAGTGTCTCCTGCAGCCACCAGTACCCTGACATCGGAGCTCCAGGGAGAAACCCGGCGTGTAAATCACCGTGCCAGGAGTGATCAGCTTGTGCTCCGAGGAGAAACCACAAGTTATCTGGAAGGAACTCCAGCATTTGGGCAACATAAATTGTGCCTGGATCAGGCTCTTATCACCCTATTTAAAGATACGTGGCTCATATTTCTGTAACAGCGCTGAAAGAAGGACCCAAGGCAACCACATATCGAACTTGTTGGCCAGAAGTCTGTTGAAAACACAAGTGTTGACTGTGGCCATGGTATTTACAAATACTTTCTAAAGCTTCTGTGGATATTTCAGGATTTTCATGGCAATAAGTTATTGCTGGGAGGGGAGAAGCGTGGCAGAGCCAAAGCCTGGTTCCATGTTGCCTCTTTAAGAGGAAGCCACTTCTAAAAACCTGACCCCATGCTCAAGAGTCTTGCTGTGTACAAACCATTGAATATTGCCAGGTTCTATCCTGAAAACATCCCAGCCATTGACCCACACGCCACTGGGGCTCTAAAATGTTCCCTGCTGTGTGTGGCTACTGGAGGAAATTCCTCAAAATAGCCTTTTTTTTTTTTTTTTAATCTTTTGGCAAACCTGCACCAGAGTTGAGAATCGGTGGCCAACCTGACCGAAGCACAACTTGGTTGGCTGAGGGTTGGAGTGTGAAGGTGGCACATCTCTCAAACTGCGGCATTGATGGTACACTTGTGGCCACAACATTATGACCCAATTCATTACACTGGGTAATTTCTTCAATTTCTGTGGCTCACCAGTGGAACAAAGCCTGTCTCAGTGCCTTGGGCTTGGTTTTGTCCATCATCATCAGAGATCAGCCCATTTGTTGGCTGGTGGAAGCAATATGTGGTGGGTCTGTCCTTCCCCCCACCAGGAGACAACAAATTGCCACCCACCACACCTGCAGGGATGCCAGGAGCCTCATCCCCCAAAAGGGCTCCTTTAGTGTCAGAATTTCAAAACAGGGCAGCATCAGCAAGCTCCAAATGGGAAGGAGCCAAATTAGCTCCACGCAAATTGGCCACATTTAGCAACGGGGACTTTAGATTCGTGGCTTCTGTCCACCTCTCTGGCTCAGGGGACGAGGTGGGCCTGGAGATACGTGAAACTCTCCTGCTGCAGCAGGATTTGTGCACTGCACGTGGCTCAGGGCTGGATGGGAGATGGTGAAGGGTCCCTAGTCAGTGCCACAGCCCAGGAGGGCTTTTGGTAAAATAATTTTTACCTTCCCAAACATTAAAGCAATTGCTGAAAGCAGACATTCAAGATAGAAGCAGGATGGAGACACTGAGGGTTTTGATCACGTTAACGAGCTCTGTTTTCATTAGGGCTGAGGGACTGAAACGTCCCCATTTGTCTCCACGTTTCCGCTGAGCCTCCAGCTCGCAGCCAGCTGCTCGCGCGGCTTCTGAGAAGTGGCTTCCCTCTTGCTGGCCATTTGTTGCTGCCATCTGATAACATGAGCACATTTATTTAAATCAATAGTAATTAATGGGGGGGTTTTTCTTCATTTTTTTCTATGACAGGCAATGCAGTGGGAGAACAACAACACAGGTTTTTACTTTATTTAATGACTTTGAACGCAACAGTTCCCTGCCGGGCCGGGGGCTGCAATGCACTGGCTGTTGCAGAGGAGCAGCTGAAGGAGCTGTTTATTAACTGGTTTCCTCCCCAGGAATATGGGGCTGGCTTTTCATAAAGGAAATGTTAACAGTGGGGTAAGGGGACTACTCAGGGACAACCGCCCTGGACCAACCCTTTCTGAGACACCAGCCGGGGCAGATCCTCCCCACGCCCCTGGCCTGGGGGGTGCCCTCAGCTGCATTAATCACTTCAGGGCCAATAATCCCCCAAAGCTGTTGCCCAATTTGCTGTTAGCTGCCCAGGAGGGACAAACACCTTCAGAGCCTGACCCTCCGCGTAACGGTGCTGGGGGCAGGTGGGTATAAAGGAGGGGCAGTCCCTGGAATCAGGGGTCTCTGGTGTGGCTGAGGTTGGAGGCAGGCTGAGTCAGTGTGCTGAAGTGTTGTGGGGTTTTGGGTGGTTTGTTTGCCTGGATTGCAAGTTTTGAAGGGCAGAAGTGGCTGTGGAGCTGCAGAGTTATCCTTAACCTGACCAAGGGAACTACCAGGTGAGAAGTGTTTCCTAAAAACTGGGGGGTTTTAATGTAAGGATCTGCAGGGGAGCTTGGTGTGTTTAAATGCCTCACCAAGCACTTGGAAATGTGGTGCTGGACTTGCAATGGATGTGTGTGGGGTGGGCAGCCTTTTCATGTGTCTGGTGACCCAGGTGGGAGGTGGAGGCAGGATGTCCCCCTGGTTTGGTGGCAACATGGGGAAGTGCTTGGTGTGGGGGTGTGCAGACCCTGCTGTGTGTGATCTTGGGATGTGTCCCTTAGCACCTCTGTAAGGAGTGGTGCCCTTGGCTGCTCCTCTTCCCTGAACTGCAATAGCCACCCCTGATGGATGCCTCATTGTCCTGTGCCTTCCAGAAGAGCTGTTGGAGAGGTTAATTGTGGATGGTTTACTTTGCAAAAGGGCCATGAGTGCCTACTATGATAGGACTGGCCCTAGGGATGGGAAAGGTGCTAGAAGCTGGGAGCCCTCCCAGAAACTGTCTTTAAACACCATGGAGCTGAGGGGTTGGGGTTTTTGGAAGTGTTTGGTGTGGGAAAGGGTGGAAATGGCCAAATGACGCTGTTGCTGCCAAAGGGAGAGTTAGAGGCTTTCAAAAGCCCTGAGAGGGCTTTGCAGGTGATGACTCAGAACCTCCCCCTCTGGCCTGAGGTTCTCCAGCCCCTGCAAATTTGTTCCCTTATACCTGATTTATGAGCTGGCATTTGGGCCATGTCCCTCTGGGAGCCCTGGCTGCACAGATGGGCTGTGTGCCAGCCTGCTGGGCCAGGCTCGCTTGGTTTGAGGGTGCTGGTCTGGTGGAGGTGATGGTTCCCAGCTGCAGCATCACTGCACTGTGGACAGGGCAGCTAATGAATGAGAACATCAGGCTTGCTTTTTATTTGCAATTAAGGCTGGTTTTCCTCCTCAAACTCTTGTTTTCCTCAATGCATGCAGGTATGTTCTGAATCATTAACCCGACAGCCGGTGACTAGTAGCCTTTATTTCGTTGTCTCCAAAACAATAAAAGTCCTTCTGTGGAAAATGAATGGAAGATCAGGTTGTGAAAGTCTTAAAGGAGCACTGTGGTGAGGCTCCGAAAAGCCCACGCCTCCCTCTTGATTGCATCACTCTGTTATCCACACAGGTACCAGGGAAAAAAATGAGACCCCAAATTATTAAATCCATAGTTGAAGGGCAACTGAACAATATGAATCCATAGCACGTTGAATGAATGGTGGTGTGTGCCACAGAGGAACAGGGCTGTGAGTGGAAGGGAAACACGGCTTGTGGCAGTGTGGGTGCCTCAGGAGGAGGACAGAGGAGCTGTTTGCATGGGGCAGTGTCTTGTCCCAGCAAATGCATCCCATGGAGCAGGAGTACTCCGCTTGCCCATGCTACTGCCAAAGATGTCCAAGTGCAGGCGTGGCTGTTGAGCTGCCCTGAGATGATGCTTGCCTTTCTTCAGGCTGGGTTTGCACCTCAGCTTTGATCTGGAAAGGTGCTGTGTGTTTGTGATAAACTAAAGCGGTTACAACACGTGTCCTGCTGGCGTCCTGCCATTAAGGCTGCTGGTTTTACCCCGTGCACCTCCTCAGGCCAGACCTGTTCCCAGCTTTGTTGTCTTCAGTTAGCTCAACTGCAGCAGAGCTTTGCCGGCTTGTGCCGAGGCAAGGTCTGACCTACTGATCTTGGTTTGCTCTGGGGTAGGATGTAGTGGGGTTGGTGCTTATGAGTAAGTATGCAAAGGAAGTGGGAGTGATTCGCTGGGGGTATTCCATGTTTTGGTTGACAAATGACGTGTGTGTTCACTGTAAAATGGCAGATTTCCTACACAAGCACTGTCCTAAAGCTTTCACGACATCTGATGACACACAAGTCTTCTAGTTTGGTCAGCAGTGGAGAACAGGAGCTGGATACCCAATGTGTATGAACTTGCACAGCTTTGCAAATTGAGAACAAGTGTGTTTCCCACTCTCCTTGTCAAAATGATGGTGCTTGGACAAATCCAGAGGAGCTCTTCTGAAGCTGGGATGGAGGTACCAAGTTTGTATGGTGGTGCTGGGAACAGGATGATCCCGCTGAATTCTTTTTCAGCAAGTCTTTGCAGAGCAAAGAGTTCCTGTAAAGTGAATGCCCCTGAGCTGTAATTTAATTGCATTTCTGGTTTTAGTTGTTATTCCAGAAGCAGTGTGGATTCCCGTGATGTTCTGTTATGTGCACATGTAAGGAATGGTCTGATGAGAGACAGCTTATGGTGTAGAAAGAAACATCCTGAGGGGCAGAATGCCTCGGGGATGAGGCTTAAACCTTGTTGCCCCACACAAGGCCTCCCCACTGAAGGAAGGGTTGAGGCAGCTGAGCAGCAGGTAGTGTTTCTGTTCCTACCAAGAGCATCGCTGCTGTCCCACGGCTTTGGCTTTAGGGGGAATTTGTGGATTTCTGGTTGGCATGACTCAAAAGTATGCAAGGTGCAGCATGGGGGTGGAAACTATCCCTTTCCATAGTTATTGTTTTTCAAACTCCTCTGGAGACCCCAGAGCCACCTGCTCTCCACGGTGTCCATGCCAACAGCACTATCCTGAGCTGCCCCAGGAGGGGTCTGGGGAAGGGCTGGGAGCAGTATCCCCTCTGCCCTTGCTGGTGAGGGGCCTGGAGCCCGCCAGCTGCCCTGGATGGCTGCAGACCCACCCTGTGTGTTTAGGATACTATCTCTGCTGTCATCCTTCCCTCTGAATTGCAAAGAAACCCCTCCTAATGGCTGAGACGTTCCTTGTCTAACTTTTGCATGTCTCCCATAATAGACCTTAAACAGTAAATGGCCTAAGTGTTATTGACCCCTGGTGAAGACCAGCCACAGAAGCACCCCCATTAATGAGGACACGTTCCAGGGAATTCAGATATTCTTCTTCCTGCAGATAGTGCAGGGTGGTTGTGAGGTGGAGAAAACTGAGGGATGTTTGGCTGTGCAGGGACCTCCAGAGATGTTTGCTGTCCTCTGGAGAGAGGAGGGCATTTGTGTTGCCGTGAAATAGGGAAACTGAAGCATGAAGCATCAGTGTCGCTACCCTAAATTGTCATGGGCCTGTCTGGTGTGTTTAAGGTGTTGCAGACATTGAAAAGGGCTTCTCTGAGGTTCCTGTCTTTGCAGCGTAAGAGGAGGTGACGGGAAAGATGATGTATATCTTTATTTTTACTCTCGAGGCCCTACGCGCTAGCGGTGGATGTAATTCTGGGCTGGTTTGGGGGCTTTGCACTGTGCTGGCAGCCTGTGAGCTGGGGTTACAGCAGCCTGTGCTGCTGGGGCTCTGCCTGGGCAATGTGGGGTTCAGGCTCCCCAAGCTCCCCGCTGTCCCTGGCTGCTCAGCGCTCTCTGGTTTACCCCTCCTGCCTCCCTCCTGCTGTTTGGCTCGGAGCTTTCTGAGGGTCCAACTGTCTGAGAAATCTGAAAGCAAAAACTTCCTAGTAGCTTGCAATAAAAATAAAAAACAATGTCCTGTTATGAAAAAAATCGAGTTTCCCCTGAGGTTATGTAGCACTCCTGCATTGTGTTTTAAAGGGCTTTAGAAAAGGAGGTCAGGATCACTGCCCTCGTTTTACAGCTAGAAAAGCTGAAGCACAGAGAGGAAAGATTTAGCCAAGCTTGTTTGGCAGCAGAGGAAGGGAGAGCCATTGCATCCCCTAACAGTCAGGGCAGAGCATACCTAGTACAGCACCTCCTTGTCGCTATTAAAATATAAATTTCTTCAGTCTGAGCACTTTATTCGACAGGCTGCCTTTTCGGGGGGGGGGGGAAAGTCAGTTTAAAAATACCAAAACGATAATATTTTAGTTCTGTTAGAAAGACAGAACCACTCGAGGAGCAAAAGGAACTTAAAATATTTTTGTCCTTGTTTGCCATTTTAAGAATAACCCCCCTCTGCTTTTCTCGTTATTGCAGCATAAGTATTTAGCAAAGCATTAATCTTGCTTGTCAGTAATAACATGCAAATTAAACACCTGCTCTAGGAATCTGTAGTGCTTTGTTCCATTAGATGGTATTGACATGTCAGATATTTGGACTTTAATTCAGAAAAATGGTGCCATTTTCATTTATCTCTCCTAATGAAGAATGAAGGTGCGCACTGATACAGAGCTGCCCACAGCAATGCAGCTAAGAGTGAAAAACAATACTTAATATAGCCACTAAATTACATGTGACATCTCATTTAAAGATAAACAGCCTGAAGGCATATGTCCAAGTGGCGTTGATGAAATTTTTAAATGTTCCTTTGAATTCTCATTTAACCAGCAATTTGGTAGTAGAGGCGCTCTGCGGGATGGGAGATCTAAAGTGTTGCTGCTCTAAATGTGAGCCCAAAGCAGAAGTAGGAGAAAGCTGTGAGCCCTGAGGGACACAGGTACGGATTGACCCAGACATTCCCCTCCTGTCCCACGGGAAAACAGGCCATGAGATGCGTGGATGGGGCTTTTGTGCTGTGAAATGTCAAAGCTCATTGTTCCCATTTTACAGAGCTGGGCTCTTGAAAGCGACGTGGGTGCTCCTCACTGACGGGGCAGTGTGAGAAGTTGAAAAATCCTTGTTTTGCTTTGCTTCTGTGCGTGTCTCTTGCTTTACCTATTAAACTGTCTTTATCTCAACCTGTGAGTTCTCTCACTCCCATCCCAACTGGGGGCAGTGCGTGAGCGGCTGTGTGGGGCTTAATTGATAGCGGAGGTTAAACCATGACAGTACCAGAAAATCTTGTACCTAATCCATGTTTTGTTCTCCGTAGCTGCAGGAAGACCTTCTCCCCCAACATCCACTCTGTATCCTCTGTGCTCTGGATCAAGCACATTTCTTCCCACCTGATCCATCACAAGCATGGCAATCGGGTCCCATCTTCCATCTCAGCAGGGAAACCCTCTCTGCATTTGAAGCGCATCACATTCCCCTCTTGCTCTTTTTTTTTTCTCCCCAGCTAAATAGTCCCAGTTCAGTCATCTTTCACCGTTTTCCCAGGTTATTTTTGTTTGCCTATGGACCTGTTGCAGCTGGTTTTGCTGTGTGATGCCCAGCTAGACACAGTAATTAAGCTGAGGCTCTTCCAGTGCAGAATAGAGAGGGAAGATGCGTGGTTTTTTTTTTGTTTT
>VWZZ01006540.1:382247-428913 GCA_013399095.1 Psophia crepitans | reverse complement strand
TCCAGGGAAGAATAGAGAGGGAAGATTCTTTTTTTTTTTTTTTTTTTTTACAGGGTTATGTTCCTGTTTGTGCAATAGAAAGTGCTGATTTTCAGCAGGGCTTTATCCTGTGATTTTGCTTGTGTGGGCCATCTGGACCATCAAGGAGCAACTAATTCCTTGTTTGTGTCTGCAGCTGGGGTGTTTTGGTACCCATCACAGCCTGTTCCTAGAGGCAGGCCCTGGGGCAAGGCATCTTGTGATAGAAATAAAGACTTCCAGAGGGAAGGCACAGAGTGATGTATTCTCCTATCAATACTTGCCCATCTCCTGAAGTGACTGCTTGAGCTGGTATCTCTACAATGCTTTACAATTGCTGTTGTTGGATGATGGCCTTTGATTTACTTTCAACTAATTTCTTTTGAAGAGTGCTCCAGAGATGAGCTCTGTGATTTATTTTTGTCCATCTTTTCTGAATTTGCACCGGAGATTTTCTGTGTGCTTGCTTGTTTTCCCCCAGAAGGTAGCTGGCAGCAGCAGGAACAAGCTCAAGCAGAGGCTGCTTTTGTGGCCAGACACCAAACAGACAAATGATCAGGATGCAGAGCTTCAAAAACATTCAGCAGCATGAAGAAGCCATGCCACAAAGGCAAACGGCAGGCATTATTAGACCATTCCCCTCCGAATCTTTGATTAGTCACATTTAATGGGATTTCTTTTCATGTTCTTGAGCAGCACAGCTATACTAGCATTTGACCAATCTTCATGGTCACCCATCGCCAGCTCCTGCCAACCCCCATACATTCACTAAATGTTTCTTTGCTTCTCCCTGAAAAACGTCAGGCTCGATCTATAATGCAGCTCTTGGAATTTCCTGGGTATGGGGTCACTTGGCATTCAGTACTTGGAAAGATGACATACTACTTGTTCAGTCCTGATTTTGATCAAGAGAAGAGCTGATGTCACTTCAGCATTCCTAAAGCTCCCCCTCCCTTTCAGCTTGTTTTGAGTAGAGAGCAATTTGACACAACAGGCTGCGCTTTGTGATTCTTGTTTTTGCATCTTGCAGTGTGACAATACCCATAATAAACACAGGCTGGGATTGCTTGTGGAGGATCTACGCTTAGGTTGACTTTCCTTTCCGGTTTCTTCAAAGATGTTTAAAATTTGCCTTATTAGAAATAAGAAATCAATGCATTTCCCCTCACATAAATATTAAAAGCAGTTTGAAGTTCTTTGATTTTTTGTTTAATAAATAGTATGCACTCTCGAGGCTCTTTCCAGCAGAGAATACGAGTACTTCACAATCCTTTCTGGTGTCTGGCCATGCAACTTGCCTCTAGCAAAGAGTTTAACTCGCATAGTACCTCTAGACGATGTGCAACTGTCAACCCAAACCCCAGCGCTTTCTAATCGCGGTTGGCACGAGCTTTCCCCTGCTGTCTTTCAAGCCGCAGGGAAGTCAGACATTTTCATACCTGCTAAATCTCTGGGTATTTTGTGATAGAGACAGCAGCCTGTTAAAAGCTGGACCTGCTCCACTAGCTAAGCAGGAACTTGTTTACACTACTGAAATGGTGTGTATTTACACACTGAAGGGTATGTTATGGCCTTTAATTTACTTATCGCCTTTCAGATCATGAGAAATAATTATTCTAATATTCTGTGATTCTGTGAAATAGGGGGTTTTTTTCTGTATTGCCTTTTGTCTAGCTGGGAATTGAGGCCTGGAGAGGGGGAGGCTGCCTGGGGCAGAGCCATGGAGGTCTGCTAACATCATGGCCTGATTACTGCTCTGGTTTCTCGTTCCCGTTCCCCTGAGCTGTGCAGCCCTGTGACAAGTGATATTTATCAAATCATATGTCAGGCTGAGGATTTGTTGGTATGATTCTTTTGGCCTGATGGGATGGGGAAGCCTCTTGATTAACAAGAAGAACTAGCAAGAAAAACTATCCCAGATCTCTTCTTCAGCACAATATTTGCAAAAGCAATAGAGCAGCACAAGGAAGCTGAGGCTCTGCTGAGTTTCCTCCACACCTACCTTTGGGCATCTGGGTATAAGGTGTTGCTGTGGTTTGTAGATGATGACGTGCAGTATTTGGGTGGTCGCACCTCCTTTCCCCCAGCACAGTGCAGGTTATTTGGCAATGCTGAGGAGCAGCAGAGCATGCAAGGGCAGCTCCTGCCACCTGTGGCTGGACCTCTATGTAACCCCACCACTCGTATCCATGCTCCTCAAGACAACTTAGATTTCATAATAAGATGCTTAAAAGTCACTATTGCACAGCCACAATTTATGGGGCTGTTGATGTATGTTTTCTCACTTGCATGACTTCCCTGGATGGCAAGTTTGGAGCTCTCTTGGCCCACAAATTGTGGCATCCTTTAGTTGGGTGTTTATGGGTGATAGCTGCTGGGAGAGGTGGGGGTGAGTTGTGATCTCAGCTCATTGTGGTAGAGGAATGGGGTGTTTGAGAGACTCTGCTCTAACGAGATGTGAGTGAAAATGGCAGGAGGGAATAGATTCTTAATTTAAATAATGAGCGCCCCTTGTTGCCTGACAGATGGTCATTTTCTGAGAAATGCAAAGTCTCTTTGGAAGGGTCAGATTGCTTGTATTTACATGGAATAATGAGGGAGAGGCACCGGTCCCAACACATGCTGTTTTTCACATTTTTCCAGGGGTATTCCCAGCTGTCTCTGAAAAGAGCAGATTTGATCCTTCACAAACCTTGTGTGAATCTGGCCATGCGTTATTGCACGAAGAAATCAAACGGTAATGGGAGTGTCTCTGATATTCAGGCAGCTATTATAATGCCCTTTAAGTCTCTTTAGCTGCTAGAAAGGAAGCTCGATACTGATGCCAGAAAACATCTTGGGCCAGAATGTGCCTTTACTTGTGCAGAGCTGGCTGCAATCCAATATCCAGTTATCTGCACGCCAGTGGTGTCTCCAGCATTTAACACGTGGGAAGGCAGATGGATGGCAAGAATTTGCTAAGGGGTAGGGCACCTTCCTACGCGCTTCCCCACTTGCTGCATCCACTTTTAATGTGAGAATTAAACATCAGGCACCCAATACTCTGTTTTAACCATTATTTATTCCACCAGTGCTGATGATAGTTTTTTTGAGTACACTAGGAACTTCTTGCTATTTCATGATATTTTAGCTGGGATGGTGGCAGCCCTTTTGGGCATCACGTCTGTTCTGGTAGAGGTCTCAGCTGCTCACCTGCTTCTTTGAAGCACGCTGGTTCTTGCTGTCTTCATCTTGTAGAGCACAAAGCAAAGTGGCCTGTCTCAAGCCAGTGGCCAGGAGACAAAGATCTGGTTGCGTATGGCTCATGTTCCCACAATGCCAAAGATCTGTGCTGCTGCTTGGTCAAGACCTCTTGGCTACAGGATGTTTTGTCTCCAAAAGCATTCAAGAAAATGCAGCTTATATGAACTGTTGAAGGAGTTGTTCAACCGTCCTGGAATCCCAATGGAGGCATTCTTATGGACAATTGGTAGCCTTAATATGTTTTTTCTTACTGTACCTAAATCACTATTTAGGCTTTTTTTTTTTACCACAAGACCCTTACAGTGACAAAGCAGTTGACAGTGTAGCTTGATGGGGAGCAAAACTTATAACTGAAACAAAAGTAATTTTTTAAAGCTTAGTGTTCAAAATTTAGTACTAAGGTTGCTAAAAAGACAGGGAATGTTTAGTAGATGACCAAATTGGTCTGCAATGTCAAAGGCAGTGAAAAATGTGTGTGGAGCAAAAAAAAAAAAGCTTTGTGTAATTCTGCACCCCATCATCCACACAGGCTGCATTGGGGCTCAGGGACCACACATGTACGCACGCCCAGTGGTGCCATTCAGGAATGATGGAGGAGCTGGTGACAACCAGCAATGACCCACTGGTGTGCGGTGGGGTGCTCCCAAAGAACCTGCCCAGCTCAGCTGTGCTGTGCGTGGCTGCAGATAATGAAGTGCCATGTACTTTCATTACACTTCCAAATATAAAGGAACCCTTCCTTTATCTATGCCTGGAGAATCAAAGAGAAAATCAGCATCAAAGAGAACCTCCTACTGAAACCATTTGATGTTATAAAGAATAAAGAGTATCTGGCAGGGGCCTTAAAGGGGGAAAATCTGACAGGCGTTCAACTGCTACTGGCAGTCCAACCTTGTAGCCTCCAGTTTATACGCTCTAAGAGTACGATGATAATGCACTGGGGCATTCAGAGCATAAATTGATGTTTTGTCTTTAGCTTTTTTCGGTTGCACTAAGAATCTGCCCTGCAGCTCCTGGATTAATTAAATGCTGACAGTCTACTGGAATAGGAGCAGAGGATCCCTCCTGCCCGTTCTGTGTGTTGCAGGCTGCAGTACACAGTGCCCCTAGGAAATGAGCTTGTTCCATTAGGCAAAATCAATAAGGCATAAATCTCTGTGAAATTCTTCTATTAAATTACAAATGGACTAAAACCCCGTACCTGGTGACAGCAATCACTGCTGTTGTGTACTGGATAGATGCTTGTGGGAGCACTTTGGTCAAATAGGTGTGTGTGCTGCTTCTGCAAACATTGGCTTCACTTCACTGCTGTTTCCTACAGCGCCTGATTTTTATTTTTTTTTTTTTTCATTCCTTGAGGTACAAGAACAAAACTTTATTTTGTCCCTGTCTGTTGTGAGAAATCAGCTGCTTCTGGAGTATTTAGAGTAACTGGTAAACCCATTCAAACAAATATTTGCTGTAGAGGGTCTCTTTCCTGCAGATAAACTCTGGTTCCCTCCCTAGGCGGGATGATCTGAGTTTCTAATTTTCCTTGGCTGCAGCATAGGCTTTTTCTCCTCACACAAGTTTTATCTCAGATTCAAGCTTGGAGGTTTCTACCACAACAGGGTAGGGATGGGTGAACAGCTCAAACACCTCTGCAGCAAGTGATACTGTTGAGATGAAACATCAGACTGCCATACGTTTACTGACCCTGAGCAGCCCAAAGTCATGTGTGGCCTGTGATCAATTTGTCATTCATCTTTTGATACCAGAATATTGAATTTTTGCATGCAGATCTTGGGCTGCTTCTCAGCTGGGGCAAAAATCAACAGGACCAATTTATATCATGGGGAATCATGTCTGTAAAGGCAAAAGTTGGGGCACCCACAGCTATTGATGGGCTCACAGAGACCTGCTATGCCTTTCACCTCCTCTTACACGTCCTGTCTCTAGCAGATGTATCGCGCTGATGAGCTGTAAAAGCAGCAGATGCCACAAAGGTTTATTTTCTTAAGAGACACAACATGGGAAAAATTTGCAAGGAAATGATGATCCTTATTAGTGTCATTTTCACAGGAGATTAGAGTCTCCTGCTGTCTCTGTATTGCACTGAAAGACCCAATCCTGAAAGTTTCTTTGCTATACTTATATGAATGTTGGATTCTTTCTATCTGGGGGATGGGGCAGGGAACAGCAGAGTTAGGCTGCAGCAAGCAGGGTGCACGTTGGGTGTTAGGAGTGTGGCCAGGAACTGGGTTGCTTTGAGGATGTGGACAGGACAGTCCCCGTCTTGAGAAAGGAAGAGCCTGGGTAAGGTTTGTCAGAAATGTTTTCCCTGACCGACAGCCTGAGAAAAGGGTTAGGTCACTTCTCCTGGCCCTTCCCGGAGTGCTGAAGGTCCTGTGTTATGTCGGGGTGCTGCATGCCAAACTACTTGTTTCTTGGAGGTTTCCAGAACTAAAGTCCTCCTTACAGTTCCTGGAAAAAATGGTTTTTGGGGAACATCATCTGTTTTGAGGGCCAGACATTAACATCCTTCCCAGCATCCATAGCAACCTGCTTTAAAAACATCTTTTTGGAAATCTTCTAATCTTCTTTGGATGTTTTTTGAGTATTTTCCAGGAATGTTCTGCTCTTTCCCATTCACAACTACTAAATATATGCTCTGTTTGGACTGCAGACCCCAGTCTATTTTTACATTCATTTCCAGCATATTTTAATTTTTCTACCCTGGATAGAACAATTTGGTCTGTTCTTAAACCCAGGACCTTGCTGCCCCCTCTTCTGCCATTGCCTGGTTTTGGAATGGCTTACAAGGAGTTTATTATCCGGGGGTACTTCTGTGTGGACAAGGATTGTGTTAGCTTCTGGCTGGCTGGAGACAGACTTAAAACTGGAAACAAGTGGGCAGGAAAGAGAGAAAATCAGTTGCCCCGATACAAAGGAGTAAAAAAAGCACCTCTGTAGTCTCTATCCTGTTTGTAAATGGTTAAGTGAATTTTGGGGCAGAAAATATTGTAATAGAGCTGCAAATTCCTGCCTGTAGAGCATTTCTCGTTCTTCTGGGTTGAAATGGCCAATGGCTGCCATGTGTAAGGCAGAAAACAAGTGACTGCTTGCTTCCTCGTCCTCCTGTGTGCTAATATTTAGCTGGGCTTTATTTATTTGATTAGGTGCAAGGAATATGTGCTCATTGTTTATGTTGCATGAACAGGAATGGCAAGAAATAGATGTTTATCGTTGCTACTCTTGTCTTTGGTTGCTACTCTGGCCCCTGGAATGTTTCCTTCTGGATCTGGTGAAGATTTAAAGTGGAGGGGGGGAAGGAGGGGTGTTGGAGGAAATAACTCAGGCATGTGGGCAGTGAGGGACCTATTTCATTTGTGAGCTGTGATTTGATTAAGCTTATACATCTCCACTTGACCTTCATATGGAAATTTGCCCTTTAAATAATGCTACGTCTCTAGGGTCAAATCCAGGCTTCTGCAATGCAAAACACTACTAATGAAATTTCTGTGTCCTGAGCTGACAACAGCTTGCTGGGCAGCGAGGCTGAGCTCAGAGCAGCGACGGGATGCCCCAGCCCTGCCTGGGACCCACCTCCAGCCTTTGGGAAGGGGGGTTAAATCCAGAAATGATCAGGTTTTAAGCGTGGGTTGAAGCACTGCAAAGCTTCATTCCCATGGGGACAGGCATGGCCCTGCTAACCAGCACCCACCGCGGCAGCTGGCCTGGCTCTCCTTCGTTGGTTTTCCTCCAGCCAGGGACCGTGCCCTTTGGTAGCGACAGAGAAACTCGGCCCTCCCAACAGAACCCGTGCTTTAGGAATGGGGGAAGAGAAACCCAAGCCCTAAGTCTATTCCTGTAGAAACAAAATCCTTAATCCACTGGGGTTGGATGGTGCTGCAGAAACACTGACCTGTTCCAGCATGAAGGTGGGTGAAAGGGTTAAAGACAAAGACGGTGCTTGTTCCTCCATGGCATTATCTGTATGATTGCTTTTCATATCTTGTTTATTGTGGTTAGCAGAGCAGCTATAATACAGAGTGCTAGATGCAATAAATCTTGTCGTTGCGAACAGCATACTTTTCATCAGAGCTCAAGGAATTGCAAGGTAAGCGTTCAGAGGCAATCTATAGATTTAATTATATAGAAAGTCTAACCTGTGTAGATCTTAAAGGAAATCATAACCATGAAGATTACATTATGTTCGGTTTTATTTGGATTGTGTATATTATCCTATTTCAGCTGTTACGAGGCCACAGACAGCAGCATTGCCAGCGCGGTGTCTTCTGTGGTTTTGTATCAGCACTGAACAGCCAGAGATGCTGGTAATTTAGCAGCTGAGGATTTTTCCCTTTCTGACAGCTTTGTCTATAAATTTACACTCCTGCGTTTTAAAATCTTCTCTGACGCTAATGTAGCCCAAGAAACCCCATTGGGTAAAGGAAACTGCTCCGATTTTATGTATTGATTGAAAAGCAGGCCTGTGACCACAAAGCAAAACTCTGTGCATCGAAGTGACAGGTCCAAATTGCTCTAATCTCACCGCCACACTTGCCGGCTCGGTCCCCAGCACTGGGCTGGCTGTGACATATCCCCTGCTGGAGGGACACACCAAGTGTCCCCTTGCCCTGGGCAGGAGTGGGGAGGTCACTTACCACCCATGTGAGTCCTGGGTGTTTGGGACTATAAAAGTTTTGGTAACTTTAGTTATTTTTTTTCCTGACTTGCAAAGTCCCCACCTTGGGGTGGGCTTTGGTAGATCAGCTGGCCCATGGTACAGGGTGTGGGCAGGGCGGGCAGGAAGGGTATCTTTAGGGCTTTTTGCTTTTCTTTTATTTTCTTCCCTTAAACTCCATGCCAGCTGTTCACAGCAGCTCTCCAAAAGCCCCAAGTGTTGGCCTGTGCCACTTTTCCCATGTTGGAGTGCGAGCACCAATGTGCTGCAGGGCTTTCCTCCCCCAACACAAAGCCCATGTAGACTGCAGGGGTGCAAGGGGCAATGCAAGAGGCTTTCACTGAGGCTGGTGTCCTTGGGAGATGCAAATTCAATGAACTTGGGGCTCTAAGCAAATTTCTGGGGGTTGAGTTGCTTTGCTCTGGGCAGCAAGGTCCAGTTCACTGATGTTTTCCCAAGCTGAGGTCTGAGCAAGGTTGCTGGCCCAAGGCTCAGTTCCTCAGGAGGGACAGGAATTAGAACGACTCAAAATAGAGATGGGTACATGATTGCCAATCAGCGAGGAGACCAAGCTGGGTTGTAACACTCAGCTGTGTATCTGTGGCTGCTGTGCAAACACCACGGTGTGGTCTGTGGTTGGGAGAACCTGTTCTGGTCTTCCCAAGTCAGTAGAAGGGCTGGGGATCTCCTTGGTGGTAGGTGAATTTTCCAGATGTGTCACTGAGGTGTTTTACTTGGACAGGAGTGATGGTTGTTGGGGGCACTCCTACGCACCATGAGTCAGGAGGAGGTTGCCCAACGGGCCCCCAGGGAAATGCTTTGCTCAAACAGGTTTGTCCAGGAAGGAGCACCAAGAAGAGTCCCAGCTGGGAAGGGGCAGAGGAAGAGATGGATTTTCCCCAAATTCTCCAAACCTTTCTCTTCTTGCAGCCCTGAGAAGGGCTGAGGGGTGTTCGCAACCATTTCCCTGACTCACCATTCACCTGAGTCTTGAACCCTTGTGAAAACGGGGTTCACAGCCCTGCAAATGCAAAACTGCTGCCAGTTTATTTCATTACGTTGGGCTGTAAACTCTGATTCAGGAGCTACTTCACAAGGGCTTATGCTGTCGGTGGCACGGGAGGCTCATGAACAGTGCCAGGCAGGAATGAAGGGGTCACCACACCACCAAAACTCATGGGGTTTGGTTCTGTTCCTGGCTTTCCCCCCGGCACTGCCCAAAGTCCCCTGGCTCTGTAAACCGCTGAGTTTGTGCACTGCTTCAGTTCGCCATCCTTCATTGGAGATGGGGATTTCCTGCTTTGTGCTGAGGCTGGAAAGACAGAAATAACTGGTAACTGTAAGGTGCTCTGCTTAAACGGTAAGAGCAGTGTAAATACAAGATCAAAACTAAGAAGTGCATTTTCTTCCTTCTCACTAGCACAAGTAAAGCACAGCTGACTAGGGCACACAGCCTGAAATCACTAACAGCTAAGCTTCCAAAACAAAATACATATATTTAACTAGCACAAACCCATCCACAAGCAGCAGATGCTGAGGTTTCACTTCTGCCTCAGTGGCAGCAGCCTTGTTCTCCTTGAGACCTCCTTGACAAATCCTCTGAGGACTGGGGATAGCAGTACCTCGGACCTTGCACAATTAAGATGCTGTACAGGGCAGATTAAAAATAAAAGAAATTTCTGATAACCATAGCAGTGATAAAACTTTGAATAATTATTCAAAGTTCTGTGTGATGAAATGAAGCAGCGTGTGGCTTGGTCTCCAGAGTGGCAGGAGCTGTCTGGACCACAGCGTGTGTGAGGGAACGCCTTGCTGGGAATCTCTGCAGACCAGCTGTCTACCACCTTCACTGTGCTTTAAGTTCAGGGATATATTTTTTGAACCACACTGATATACATTTGAGTAGCAGCACCATCCCAGAAAGGAGCTCTCTTGTTCACACACACGGTAGGAGCAGAGATGTACCTTTTGTTAGTGTGGACTGGAGAAATCCTGGCCCACGTTGTTCTTAATGAGAGGTTCTTAAAAGCTGGGTGTTGTGCTGATGGCAAACCTGCCACAAGTGCTGGTGCCAGCAGCTGTGCAACAGTGACTTGTGTGCTTTTCAAGTCAACACAGATGTGTGATCACTAAGAAAAGCCCTCTTTCCTAAAGCTCCCAGGGCCTGTCTGCACCCACCTTGTAGATCTCTGTGACTGCCTTTGTACCTCTCCTGCTCTGGTGGGAAAAGCAAAGCATCTCTGGTGACCTCCTACCTGTCCTAGTTTTTGGCTGAAAGGGGAAAGTCTCTCCTCTGTGACTCTGATACAGATCTTGATAGTTTCTCCTGTGCAGGATCAATAGGGTGGATAGGTGAGGCGTTGAGCTATACTCTGATGCTTGCACAAACCTGTGCTCTTCACAAACCTCCAGAGAAAATACCAATCCCAATTTTATCCAGACAATATTTGGGGTGACGCTGATCTCCCTTAATCTTACTGTTATTTCTTTCTATGGGCTTCTCCAGGGGCTGAGATACCTGTTCTGGTTCAGGATTAGGTCCCTGGGGACTGGCACTGTCCCTGCTCTCTCTCTGAGCAGGCATTGGGTTGGGTTGGTGACGAATGGGTGCGATCATGGCATGTGTCTAGATTTTAGCACGCAGAGCTGGTTTGTAAATGAAGCGTTTTGTTAATGCAGAAGGAAATGGATAGGTATTAATTGCTCTCCAGCAGTTTGTCATTTTTCATGTAGGTTATTGATGAAATAGCAGTAACTTGAAGGAAAACAGCAGAAGAGAAACAGAGGTCAGGAACAACCTGAAGTCAGATGAAAACCCTTGTATGGCTGGAGGCAGAGATGGGCTGCATTTTAAGCTGAAATTTTTCCAGTAGATTTGCCAATATCCAAATGTTTCAGGAATTCTTGGCCTCACCAAGCTGCCAATATAGAAATTTCTTCTGATAGTCAAAACATTATTTTCACACTTCCAAAATGAGCCATTTTGATTTTTCTTCTTCAAATCTCTCACTTTACATTCCTTTCCTTTTGAAACCCAAAAATGTTTTTTTTGGGGGGGAAAAAAATCAAACCCAAACCTCATTGAGGCCCAAATTGAGAGCAGAGCAAAATACTTTTAGCTTAAACAGAGAGGACCGTTGTGTTTGATTCCTTAAAGTTTTGCAGCTTCTCTTCTGCCTTTTTCTTTCAGCACATTTGCTTTCTTTTTTTGGGGATTGGAAGTGAATTATAATAATCATGCAATTATTTTCCCTGCTGGGGGCAAACTCCTCTGTTGCAGTAGCGAGTTTATTGATGTTGGACCCAACGGGCCCTTGAGTGTGGACAGAGCTTAGATGAAAAATGATGGTACTTTGGTCTGTGCTGAATCCCACCAAACATCGTTATGATCATCTTGGACCAGCTCTGGGGAGGGGAGCCTGAATTACCCGGGTAGGTGTTCATTTATTAACTGCTGTAATTTAGCAGGGAGAATAACCAGTAAAGAGGCAATGCACTTTTTTATAGCAATGACACTCTGTGCTATTTGCAGATCAGAGAGGAGCAATGAGCAGGCACACGTATTCAATGAAATGTATTAAATTTCCTGTAAACAGCAGAAAGAACCAAATAATTCACGCTGAATTCTCTTGCCCTTTACAGATAGAGTTACAGCGTCTTTAAAGATGCAGATACACAGCAGCCTTTGGTCTTGGGAAAGTCCAGGGGAGAACAGAGTGCGCTTGAATTGCTTTTGCTGTGAACTTATAGAAAGCTTTGACCTTAAAGGGAATAGTATAGCTTCGCTCTGTCTGTTTGCACTTTGCATTGCTCAGTGATGTTGCCTAGCTCTCAGCACGCTATTTCATTTATACATGCATTTCTAATAATCCTCTCTCTGCACTTCAGTCTCTTCTCCATTTTTCTCTCTTTTCCCCCCAGACTCGGCATTCCTGGCAGTTGCAGTAGGTCGGGCTGTCCAAGAGCTGATAGACAAAACAACCCCATGTTCCCACTGTCTTTAAACACAGGAAAGAGAGGATTTTCTTAGAGAAAAGGATTTACCACTCTGCTTTAAGTAGCATTTGAGTTTCTCATCCAAAAGTGAGATTCTACTCTTCTCCCCAAGAGCAAGGCTGGGAAAAGCTTTCTTTAAATAGCCCCAACAGCAAACAGTCGTTGAAATGCATCGCTCTTCTTTTCACTGCTTCCCTTCCCCTCACCTCTGAGGCAAAGAGTAATTTGTTGGACACGTGGTGCCTGCCACCTACGTCACATGTGTGATTAACACTCCTCACACCCGCTGGACTCATTAGCCCTTATTTTCTGCCTGCAGCTCCAGGGACAACAGCGGCATCGCTGCGCTGTGGGTATACCTGTGTCCCTGGGCAGGGGGAAACTCGGACTCCCCAAAACCCAGACTGTGGGGGATGAATGGGTTGCACGGGGCTGGTTTTACAGGGCCCCTTGGGGGTATTGGCTTCCCTGAATCTACTGCAGCTAGTCTGTGCTTGCCAGCACGTGTTTATATGCTGTCATCAAAAGATTTAGCACAATGCTTGCTTTATCCTATTTTACAAAGCAAATTTGGTGCTGTCGGAGTTGGATCGTCTAGTCCCCAGGTGTGGGATCCTTCCCTGACCTCCCATCCCAGACCTCGGTGAGGCAGGCACAGGCAAACAGGCAGATACAGGGGAGATTTAATACACATTGCTGCTTAACGAAGTGTGATTAAGTGATGTCCATCACAGCATGGCTGGAGCTCCGTCAGCTGGCCGAAGCCAGGGCTGCTGGAGGGAGTGCAGCTTGTGGGGAAAGGGCTGCTCGGACACGGGTGAGACATTTCCCCACCATGTCCCTTGCTGTCCTTCTGCCTTGGTGTGGGGGCAAGAGGTTTTCCATGCAGCCTGCTCCTGCAGGAAGAGGAAATGACCGATTTCTGTGTCTGTATTCAAGACTAAAGCACCTAAGCAGAGATGCTCTTAACATCCAGCGTTTGGGGCGCTGTGCTTGGCCCTGTGGCTGCCCAGCCCGAATGTGAATGTCACCTGTGTGAGATGTTTGTCCCTCTCTTGCCCTTCCCGGCTGGGGACAGCTGCTTGGCTGCGTCATGCTCCCATCTCCTGGCTGCAAATTGGCTTCACGCTGCGGTGGGCAGCGGTGAGAGCCACTAGCGTGTGCAGGGGGCTTTGGGTAAGCAATGCTAAGTACAGAAGAGTATTATGGCCAGGATTTTGTACGAGTGCCGAGACATGGGGGTTTTGTAGGTGGTAAGGGAATGTTGGAGAACCTGGGGGGGGAATGTTTTTTATTATGTTCTAGTGTGGGGAAACTATTTTTCAGGCTGTTCTTGTGAAAAGTTGCTTGACATGTGTTGCATGGGGCTGTTAAGGCAAGCCAGGCTCAGCTGGGCTTCTGGCTTGGGGTGATGGCAGGGAGCATCTCCAGCAGGGACAGGGAAACACTAAAGTGCCCATGCAAGTGATGTCTCCTCCTCCCAGGCTGTCCAGAACCATCCCCTGGGTCAGTTTTCATGCCCCAAAGCAGCTGGGGTTGAGGATTTGCCTTAATGTTTCTGCAAACCCTTCAGAAACGCAACTCAGAGCGATCACTGCCAACACTCAGAGCGGGACCACGAGTCCCGTGGATGTCACTGTCGCGGGCGAGAGGCACAGCACAGCCTCGGGAAGGGACGATACACGCAGCTTCCGAGCGGTTTCGTCTGGCGTGTTCGTGACTTCAAAGGCAGGAACTGAGAGGTTTCTCAGAGCCTTGGCTTTGTTATTCATCTTCCCCGATGCTCATAAATTATCAACAAACAACCTCAGCTATCAAGTCAGCGAGGAGGACTGGGTAATTATGTTTGTGGTTCAAAATGAGGGTTGTCAATTTTAATTAGGGGAAGCTGAGGGCACAGGGAATTTTTAATGTTACTACCTGAACTCTCAAGTGCTGTGCAGAAAATAATTGTAAATGAAAAATTAATCAGGGCTTGATAGGGAGTGCAAGGGGTACTCCTTTTGCTCCTATTTTATTATTTTGCTCTATTTGAAGCAAATTTGGATCTAGTGATACAGTTGCCAACAGGTTTGCTTTTATTGACAATAAGAAAAAGGTATAGGCGTATACCAAAGGGGCTGGGTGATTTGAAGGGGAATCAGATTTTTGAAGCCCAGCAATCATTAACATGTAAAGAGATTTCTTAGGTACAAATTTCAGGAGCAAGTCCACTCACTGGACGGCACTGCTCTCTGGGGCTCTGTGACGCAGCCCTGAGCTGTTGCCTGTCCTGCCGGTGCCTATGGCCATGCCCATGCCTGCAGGCTTTCCCTTGCCCTGATGCTCTGTCCTGGTGCAGGCAGGATTTGGGCTTTGCACTCTTCCTAGGCAGGGCTCAGCAGTGTGCACAGAGGAAGCTTAAAAAAAGGCAAAATGTATTGAACTGAGACTCCCTTGGTTTGTGATGGGTGTGAGGTGCTTGGTGCTCCTATAGCTACATCCCTCTGTGGCAAGGGTGACAGCAGAGCTTGTCCCCAGGGCCACGGGAAGGGGAAAGGGGTGCTGGGCAGTCGCTGCATGGCAAAGGGCTTCTGCCTTGCGTAGAGCTAAACACCAGGGAGCATCAGTCCCATCGTACCTGTTCCTCCCGAAATCAAGGGAGCTGCATCCTTTAATGTCACCAGCAGCCAGAGGGGCTGTCTGTGTGTTTGCAGTATCTGAAGAGCAGGCAAATGTCAGCCCATCGTGGAGAGCATGGGTTAAGTTTTAATCAGCAGGCCAATATACTCTCTTAATTTATTTTCCTTCATTTAGACAGGATTTGCTGGATTGCATGTGATCTTGTGAGTATTTATAATGAGAATGTTTTTTTCTTTCTGCTTCTGTGATTAACCAATTTGGTACTTCCCAAGGACGTGCACAGTGAAGGTTAAACTGAAAAGGCCTGATCCTCTCCTGGCATTATCCTTTGCGCACTAGCAGAGTTGTCAGGCGTGATTTTTGGCCTCTGTGTATTCGGTAGGAAGGGATTTTCCTCAGCCAAGCAACACTGCCTCGCTTGGTGTGCTTGGTACCAGCAGAGCTGGGCCCAAAGTACTCTCAGGATGGCAGAGGTGTTTTGGTGGGCTTAGGTCAGGCACAAAGCGAGTCAACTGCAGCAAAGCAGCTCCCAGTTGCTGATGTAGTTTGATAAAAGCTGCAGACAAGTAGTTGGTAAGTGTTAAGTCATAATGAGAAAAAGGCAATTATTTTTTAATACTACACACTTCTGTTATGGTGAGAATTTGGTAACTCTCCGACTGGGAATACTTTGGGTCACTCAGCTGATGCTGGTAGGGAAGATGAGATCACTTACAGCAGATTACGTGTCCCTGACTGGATTCACAGCGCTGCTTACAGTCCAGTGGTGCAAAACCTGGATCAGCTGGAAAATGAAAGTCTCTTGGTTCCCTCTCAACACCACGGCATGTTAGCTAGTCTTTAGTCGACCAGAAAATTACTTTGATCTCAGTTATGCTAGTAAGAAGCGAGTGTAATGGTACTGCCATTGGCAGACTCAGGATCTTACCCCTTTTGCAGAGGGCTGCAGGCTCAATTGGACCCAAAAAGCCTGTGAACCCCCATGCTGTGGGGCGAGCGGGTGTCAGCCCTTCCCGTTCATGCAGGCGCAAACCGGAGGCAAGCGCTGAGGGTTTAACATGCTTCTGCCTCCAGCCCTGCTTTAACCCCAGTAAGGCCAAAGGGCTCGTCCCCATCACCCCCCCTGCAGAATCTCATCGTGCGGGCTTCTAGGTGGCTGTCGGTGTGGATGGGTAAGGTCAGAAATTAAGGAAGGAAATGAGAAGAGCTTGTGTTGACCCAAACCAGGCTCTGGAGAAAGCTGCCTTAGAAATTTCCACTTCTCTCGCTGCAGTTACTGATTTGCAACCAGGGTTGAGCAACGGGGAGATTCCTAGTGAGAAAAGCTGTGGCCAGGCTGAATAGCTGCTGTGCAACTTGTTCACGTACCGCAGGACCCAGTGCCAGCTCTTTAGCTGTTTGACGCCCTGGCATTGGGAGGGAAAACGGGCGCACGTGAGGTACACTCCTGGGAGCCTCCACGTTTGTTTCTGCAATCTGCAGCTGATTGTGCTTCAAGCTTTGCTGTGATTTGGGGACAGGAGGTCAAAGCCTGGCAGCAAAACCATTTGGCCCTGAGGTTTTGAGAGAGAAGAATCTTGGGGATGTGATTAGCACACAGTTACTTGTCTCCCATTTATTATCCTAGCTCAATACAACCAAGCTAGTTTCTTGTATCAGAAGATCTGACCCATTTATGGGTTTATTCTGTCGTGAACAGACAAGCTGTGGGATGCTGCCCTGTAAATTGTTTGGTGCTCTCAATTATTTCTCTCCAGGAGCTGCCTTTGTTCAGCCCGCTTCCCGGGCGAGTGCCTGGCATCATCCGGAGGGCAAAAAGTGCTGCTGTTAATCTGCACCGCGGCAGAGAGCTTGTAAACTGTCTAGCTGCAAATGGGATAGAGGGTGGTAATTAAAACGTGCTCTCATGATATAGAAAGAGGTTGCAGACAAGTATTTATGAGCTCCTAGGTCTTCAACAGGCTGGTGAAACACCAGAGCGTATTTAAATTAACAGCTTAATTAAAGGGTGCTACAGTTTTAACCTTGCCTAGGAAAATTGTTGGCTTATTTCTTCTAAATCGTACATTCAAAAAGGGAAGGACAAGAACATGTGTAGATAAAAGATTTGGGTTACTGGCCAAAAATAGCCAAAAATGCAGTCAGGGGATAAAGCATTTGACTGGACTTTAGGAGAACCATCTCTGTTCTGCTGCTGGCCATCTTCCCAAGTCCCCCCTGCTCTCTGCATCCCCTTTGCTCTGTCTGTGAAGAGAGAAAACGAAGTGAAGGCTGGTTTGCAAAGTGCAGAGCTGCAGGAAGCAGCTGATACTGCCCTCCTGTCCTGTGGATCCTTGCTTCCCAGGGCAGCACTGCCTGCCCCTGGAGGCCATGGGGTGAGTTGTCTGAAATGGGGGTTAGAGGGGTATAAACGGCAAATGAACGAGGCTGAGCCTGCAGTAAGACAGGGAGCAGGGACACACGGTACCTTCCAGTCACTGGCCTGGGCTGGTGCAATCGTGTCCCCTCCCCACAGCCGTGCCAGGCACAACCCAAACCACAATAAATCACAGGGCAATCCCCTGCTTTCCTCGGGGCTTGAGACAGAGGATAACAAGGCTTCATCAGCTGGATTTTAAAAATGCTAATGAGCCATAAATTGAGCCCGACTTGCTTCTGTACACCCAGAAATCTTTCTCTCAATGCGCGTGTTCAACGGGCTGATCCACAGACCATGACTGGCAAGCAGGGAGCTCTGTTAAACGAAGCGAAGGGTCTGACCTCAGCTCCTGCAGTCCAGTGTGGTTTATTTTTGGAGTCCATCACACAAGTGTGGCACTGGGCTTCTTGCTCTGAAGCAGTCTGTACAAGCAAGGACACTGCACTGGTCTCAAGTGATGTCTGGCTGCGAGCACCCCAGCAGGGACCAGTTACCCACACTTCGGCACAGTCCTTCGAGGGCTTTTGGTCCTTGTTATGAAGCTGCTCCCGAAGATGAGTGTAAAGAACCGCAAGCGCCTTCCTCCCTGTCTGTTTGCATTTGTGGGATCTGACCTACTTCTTGTTATTTGTAACACAAAAGTCTCCCTTGTTTTCTGACCTGCAGTGAGCCACTGCAGGAGTGCTCAGTGCCTGGGAGCCTCCGTGGGCTCCAGGAGGGCGTCCTGGCATTGAACACTGCAGTGAGCTTCACCTTAGAAAAGCTGCTCCCCAGGGAAGGAAGGCAGTTTTTGGGGTGATCTTCCAGTGCCATGCATGGTGACCAGGGCATGCCCCCAGCCTTTGTGTTCCAACCGTCCTCTCCTTGCGCTGGAGCTCAGAGCCATTCATCCCGTGGCCAGGGCCGTCAGGGCACGGGGCTGCTGCCTTTCTGCTCCTAACGCCGGAATGGGCAAACCTGCAGCAAGAAGTTCTGCACCATGGTACGTTGTGTGGCCACAGCCTCTACCTGTCTCTGAAAGGATGAGGACGGTTAAACCACTGCAGGGCAGGGGACTTCTCTCAGGCCCAAAGTGGCATCACTTTACATGGCAATATTGCAGTTAAAGAAAAGGGGTGAAATGGAAGTGCAGAAGCTGCTCTGCCACCACTCCCCAGCCGTTATGAGCCAGGGAAAAGGCACACAGGATGCACTGAGGATTTTGGCAGGACTGAGCTTGAACAGCGAGGAAACACTAATGTATGCTCTTTCCCCATGTAAATATTTCTTCAAAAGACACTGCAGCTATCTGGGATGCTCCTACACATCAGCAAGTCATAAATGATGGCTTTCTTCAAGCAGTGTAGACTGGAAGCTTAGTTAAATACATCAAATTAACTGTCAAAATAATCTTCCAGGACTTGATGAGCCCAAAGATTAAACAGCATGTTACTTCTTTTCTGTGCTTTTTTTTTATCTTAGCAAAAGGGATTTACAGTAGATTCCAAAATCCATATTTTAAATGAATTGCAAATAGTTTCTTGTAGACTTGGCCCATATGAAAAGGATTATTACCCCAAACAACCCCTCCGTCAGGGGGAATGTAGGTTAAAGAGAAACGAGAATGTAAATAAATGTAAAGGTTTTACAGCGAATCCTGCAGGGGACATGTTTATTTTCTCTTTTGATTCTTCAAGCCTGGCTTCCTATGCAATTAAAGGGTCTAGCTGTTCATTGCAAAACATAGGATCTTTCTTTTTTGTGTCATCAGTAAATATTTGGGCTGAAACTGTTTAAACATAAGCTTTCAATAATCTTTGTTTTGCTTTTTCCTGTTCTCCGGCTGAGTCTTGGTCTGAATGTCCATAGACTAAAAATACATCATTTTGTTTGAAGAGCTTAGACGATCTTGTTCATTTTGCTGTTTATCTATTACCAGGAAAGTCTAATCCTTCCTTGACTGATGTTCAGTGTCACATAGTTAAACAGCAATACAGGATATGCAGCAGAGTTGTTATTCTTAACCACGCTCTCCAGGTACCCGAGCCCACTGCTGACATAGCGCATCCACCGTGTGTTAAATTGCATTGCCCTAACCAAACCCACTGCCACAGGCTGGGAGCAAAAATGTTAACAAATAGATGCAAAAAGGTGATAAAAGAGAGAAATGGCAGAGGATATTAAAAGGCACAGGGCAAAGAGAGATTGGTGGCAGTCAATCCTGATTTTCAAGATATCAACATGACTCTGAGGCACCATTCTCCACGTTGTTTGTGTTTGTACACTGACAGGGAAGGATGGTGCGTGCCCGGTGCCTGACTTCAGCCTTAGCTGTGATATTTATCCATGTATTAATCTGGGGCTCTGCATTTCAGCTCCCCTTCTAGGATGTTTTATGGGGAACAGCTGGTGATTTCTTTCATTTATTTAAAGACCTGTAGGGTAAGGGAGCAGGGAGAGGAAAAGAAAGCCAAAGCTTCCGAAGGATCTCCCCATCTACAGGGCTTCTGTATGTTCACGTCAAAGTTAAAAAGTAACATTAATTACAGGCATCTAGAAAGAGCCATAATCATCTGTCATTCATGGTGACAGGATGACATCTCCTGTTTGGATGGTTCAGCAATCTCAAGAGCTCAGGCTACGATGATAACTATTTCTGACAACCTCGGGAGATGAGTTTGACATTTTGGATGTGTGTGTGCAGGGGAGGTCGCGTGGCAGCTCAGGTACGTGCTGGGGCCTTCTGGAGACAAAGAGCAAACAAGTATTTTCATTTGCAGCAACTTTTATTTTGGATAAAGGGGGAAACAAGCACGAAAGGGGAAAGCACTGAAGGTGGGGTGTGCCCTCCATACAGCTGGTACCGCGGGTTAACCACTATGTCCAGAGTCCCATTAGACTAGATGCTGTACACTCCTAGTCACACTAAACTCCTCCAAAAGGCTAACAGAGTAAGGTCATTAAACTGTAGTAACTTGGCTGTACATCTTGTTCTTGCTCAATCCTCTCTTTTACCTGGGAGCAGATGGGAAAATGGAGCCTGCCACCTCCACGGAGCTGGGCTGTGGGCTGCTGGCTGGCTCAGGGACCTGGTCAGGAGAGACACCCTTGGAGCCTGAACTTCATCCTTTGCTCCTGAAAATCTCCTTGTGGATTTTCTTGCTTCCAGGATGGGTCCCAGTGAGAAATGCTTGTTTGGAAAATACAAAAAAAAAAATTTAGCATAGCCATTGGTCTGTTTATTCCCTACATCTCCGATGCTATCTCTCTTGCTTGAGATGCCTAAACTGAGTGAACTGGGCTGGCGGGCAGCAGGGGCAGGAATGCCAGACCCAAATGGGTTCAGCATGCTGAGACTTACCAGTTCAGAACTGGGAAGCACCCCTGTGCAGACTAACAGACGGCCAGTATCACATTTCTGTGCAAAACAGGGCTGCATAATATCAGATCTTTTTTCTGCTGGGTGTTGCTTTTGGGCTTTATTTTTCCCCTCTGTCAGATATCAATCTCTTGAAAGGCTGGCATCTCTCATATCATCCTAGCTCTGGCTTCTCGACGTGTCTGCATAAAGTAGACCCACAGGCTCCAGCTCAGCTCAGCGCTATGTGCGAGTCAGGAGACGCTGCTTGGCATCGCTGGCTGCCCCACAAAATGGTCCTGCGTGCCCTCGTCGCCCGCGTGCTGCTGCGGCTAGTCTGCGTTACACTGCAGGTAGTTTGCAAGCTTGGGGTTGGTCACGTAGCTTGAGCATATAAGGAATGCAGCATCTTCATCCCTCTGGATTAATAATGTCTCACAAGAGGTGAGAACCATTTGCCTGTGAAATTCATTAACAGCGTGTGTATTAATAACAACAGAAATGAAGAATCAAGAAGAAAGCTAGAAAAAACAAGGCTCATCCAACCCCAAATCCAACCTAAATAATGTAAGGAGTGTCTCCTGTGATCGTCTCACTACAGATTAGATCAGTAGCAACATCCAAAGGAAGCCAGGAGAGTGGCTCTGAGCCCAGGGCTCTGCAGCACTGGCAGTATTCACAGCCCTTATCATGGTTTATTACAAAAATGTTTTCCCTGCACAACCAGGTTCCCTGATTGACTAATACACAACCATTGCAGAAATAAATATTTTGTTAATTTTGTCTTGCTAGAGGAGAGATTGAGCAGAAACTCTTCACTGCCACTGGGAAAGAATATGCAAAGCCGGTTCTTCAAAAGGTCAGGCTTGCATTAGACACTGAATACAGATAGAAAAGGAAATTTGTGCTCATTCTGCCCTTTGGGCAGATGTTAGACATTGCAAAGGTTGCTTTGCAAAGTAATTTTTTATACTTATGGAATAATGTTTGCAGTCTGGTCTCTGAGGAAGTTGGTAAGAATCTCTGCTGGGTCTTGACATGGGATTTCTAGCTAACATGATGTTGCTTTGTTTGCTGTGTTTATTTTGCTCCCTTAACTGAACCAGTCTCAGTGTTTATTGTGTAGTTCATTATTTATACCGCAGCATTCAGCAACCCTCATCGGATCAGCTCCCTCTGTGCAAACACACAGTGGGAAAGTCCCTTTTCTAAAGGGCTTTAGCCATTGGTGCTAATTAGAAGACAAAGGTGCCTGCTGCTGTCCCGTACTTTGTTCTCGCTCACAATAACAGGCAGTTTGTTTTCCACCATGTCCCAGGAGATGACGGGATTGTACCTCCCACGGGTCGTTTGCCAAGAGCCAGCGCCTCAAGGGTGCAGGTTTAGAGCTGTCGGTGGAGGATTTGTCCATTCTTTGAACAGATGAAGGTTTGCAACCTGCTCCTTTTCTGTAAGACATGTAAGTCTTAGCATGTCATTGTTTTGGTTTTTTTAACACAAAATAAATATCTCAGCCATGGGAAGTTGTCATCCAGGTGCCCATATGTCAGGCAACCACAGAAACCGTGCTTTCCCTGACAGGAATGCTGCAGGAGTTAAGGCCGTGGTAGCATCCTCCAAACACGCTGCCTTCACTTCGAGGACCCAAAAGGACTTTAGCTACAACTTCATCTTCCATCTTTCTTTATCTTATATCTTCCCAGAGACTGGAAAGCTCTGAAGAAATTACTTCCCACGTTCCTGATTATTATACAAGGCGAGCATAATATACAATGAAATTTAAAATGAATATATAACAATGTAGAATGCTCCAAAGGGTATCCAACATAGGAAATGAGAGAATCACTGGAACACAATCTTTTGGCAGTTCATTAAAGCCCAATAATGATCTTGGAAAGCTATCGATTCAGGGATTAGCATGAAAGGCATCCAGCTAGGATACTTTGTTCTGCTTTGGGTGGCATCACTGGAGACCTTGAAGGTCAGTAGATCCTGTTGACTCTGCCATTCCAGCTGGAAGTTGGGTAAGCAGTAAAGACCTTGTGGAGGACCAGATGCTGTATGCACACTTACTGTTCCAGGGTAAATAAAAGAAGAAAATGTTTTTCATTTGCTTGAGCAGCTGTTCTGATTCAAGATTCTCCAGTGAATCTTCCACTTCATCATTTTCAAGTGCAAATTGGCTAAGTAACTGTACGTATTTCAAATGATAATTAAAGATAAAGCATAATTTAAATACATAGTTCAATAGCTGTTCAAATGGTATGACCCACACTTTGATAGTGCAGTCAAAAGGATTACCAGTGTAGTGACACAGAAAAAGCCAGTTGTGCTAGCCAGGCACATTTCTCTAGACTGCATTACCCAAGGCTCTTAGAGAGGCTGGAAAAGTAACATTGTGAAATAAGACCTGGAGGACCTGAAATGGTTTTAGTTTTAAAGAACGGTTGGTATGTCATTTGCTTCCCCTTCTCCATCTCAGCTATTTCTGCACTGGAGGCCATTAGATGTGGCTAGAAATGCAGACTTGGCACTGTAGATAGGATGCAAAGAACACTCTATACCTTATGGAAAGATAAAGCCACACGTCAGGCAAGAAGCAGAAACCTGATACTTTGCACTGCAGCTGCCCGCTGAGCCCTGCACAGCCTGGTGAGGTGGGATGGGAGAGGCTGAGACCACACATGAAACCAAATCCTGCAGCCGGTCCTGAACAGGGCACTTCTGTGTAGTGGCATTTCTGCATGCACAGTGTTGCTCAGCGGCCACACCAAGGCTCTGACTCCTGCACGGAGAGCTGCACATCCACTGCAGTGGCTTCCTGCCCAAAGCACCGTGGTCGGCGATCCTCTGCTCCAAGTGCCACCTTAATCTGGTGACTTGCAAATGGTGGCACCTCTGCAACTGGAAGAAGACAGTAAGTGATTTTAGGTGGTTTTCATGATACACAAGTCTGACTGCAAACTGTACAGCTCCTTAATTGATGACTTGCTGGCTTCATTCCCGACTCACGGTTTCTCCATTTAGACTATTCCAGTCACATACGCTCTTGAAACAGCGTTGGCTTTTACAGATGCAATCCAACAGATGAATAAATAACAATAAGATCTGGCTGAAATGCATTCAGGAAACATTTGATAGGAAGTAATTTATTTCACTTTATTATTTAGCAAGCCAATATATAAAATTACCTAACACAACAGCAGATTAGCTGGTGCACTCACTTTCTATTAGCTTTTGGTTGCTGTTAGTGAAAGGCTTAAGTATATTTTTGGAGAGGGAGTTATATAAGACAGGGTTTTTTTTAAAAAAAGACAAGATATTTTCAGGGCTTCCTGACATAAAAGTATACTGAAATAGTCCTGCATCACCAAGCCTTTAAAGTATTGGTCTCTTATCTAAGCCTCACCTTAAAAAAGCTTACATCCTAGGTTGGTTTTAAGGAAGACATGACTGAAAACTCTGCCGTAAAGATTACAGCTGACACCACCTGTCCTCCAGCACAGTCAGACTTCCCACCATGTGGCTGAGGTGTCCCCAGGGGCTGGTTGTGCCCCCAGGAATGGAGCATCAGCTCAGATCTCCTTGGCTCGGCTCTGGAAGCAGAGCCCATTGCACTATCTCATTTCTAACATGAAAACAGAGCAGCATACACAGTAAGAGTGAAACCCCATGTTAAATATTGCCAAAGCAAAGAGTCACCTTGTATGTACAGATCTGTGGGGGGGAAGGCAGCACAGGGTGCCCAGCTCCCTGCTAGGCGTGCTGTCTTTAAAGAACACCAGTGTCTCGGGCAGTTTCTCGGCTTCTCCCTCCTGTCACAGTCAGCAGCATCGTGGCTGGGTTTGTCCAACGGAGAAACCCATCACAGGAGTATGGGTAATCCTAGAAATTGGGAAGACTAAAATGAACTTTGAGTAGTTTGGCTGCCCATGCACAAACACTGTCTCTGCTTTGACAACACGATGTGGACAGGCTCCTTGGAGTCGTAGGAAACCAGAGAGGGTAGAAGAGAGATTAGCCAAATATATTCCCCTTGGCTGTAAATAGCCACTACTGCAGTAAACCCTTTTGTTAGAAACAGTGCGTTTATTACTGAAAACCAGAGTTACAATGGTAAGGGTGAAACCTGGAAGAACAGTAGACTCACTGGCTTTGGATCACCAAGATGTCTAGGAAAAGAAAGCAAATCTTCAGTAATTTCAGCTATGGTGGAGGGTGGTTTTTTTCCATTTTTAGAGTTTTTCTGTTGTATTCTGATCTATCTGTTAGACAAAAGAAACAGCTTGAAATATTTAGGCTCCCATTCTGAAAATGAGAGCCAGTTAGAGGTCTCTCAGTATCTGGATTAAATCAATGCGTGAGTCTTTGCAAGAGAAGAAACATGGTAACGTTCCCTGAAAACCTTGTACCCCTGTTTTGTAGAAACAACCAAAAACTGAGCAAGGGTAACTGAAAATTTTGTGGTGGGTCCAGACAGTAAAGAAGTATAAATGGAAATCTGTCTATCGCATACCAGGAGAACATGAAAGTTGAGTGTGTTGTATGCTTGAGCTGTTTCATTTGTGCAGTCATTTATTCAGCAGTCATTCTAGTAGTTTTTCTACCCCTTCAACTTTGTGAAATTGTAGAAAATGACACAGTTTCTTTACAAAGCTTTGCGTGGTTATATGGAAATATAACTCTGTTACTTAAAAAGGCCACAACATGCAAGGAATTTGTTTGTTTCTTTAAAACTGGAATGATATTCTATTTAATACTATAACCTTTAACAAAAATGAAGACATCAATTCGTTCATGAAGAGATATGTCTAGTAACCTGAAACTAAGGGTTTGGCAAGAAAAGGCAGATCTACAAATCTTGGAGAGCAAATCATTTGAGAATAAGCTGAAAGCTTAGTGAAAGAAATCCAAACTGGTGCAACTTCTTCTAATGGATAGAAGGCGGCAGTTAAAAGTGCAAAACTGGCCAGTGTGTGAAAAGGTGAGTGTTCAGATATAGATGGGTCACTTTTAAGACAGAGAAGGTTAAGTGACTTTGAGCGCTAACAATGTCCCCAGGGTTCGATGGGATAAAACGAGGAACATAACCAAAGAAAACAGCCAACTGAATGTACTAGAAAGAGCTACCGTCAATTAATTTCTGGAGTAACGGTAATGCAGAGCAACACGATACATGTCTGGGGGGAACCAGTGGAAGAGGAGAGCTCCTGGCAGGGCAGGGCAGTGGGGATGAAATCCTCCTCTCCCCTTGCCACCAAATGCTTGTCCAGCTCCCACGGGTACAAAATGCCAAGCTGTGCCTGACTGTCAAACTGCCTGAGTAACCAAGCAACTCCAAATATATATATATATATTATATCTCTTCCTCTCACTCCCGTATATAAATATAGGTAACAGTGTTCTGATACACCCAGCTCAGATCCTGAAACTGGTTTCCCATTCCTGAATACAAGCTGGGGTTTTTTTACCAAATAAATACTTTGCTACCATTTTTGAACGATTTTCTGTGTATTTTAGCTCTGGTCCTTCACTTATAACATCCCGAGCACCCCACAAGCCCCTCTCCACACCGCAGCAAACCCAAGTTGTACTGAAGTGGTTGTCTCATGGCCTGCAGCACAGCATACGCTCTTGAGACAACAATTCCCAAGGCAGTTTAGCTGCGCTTTGAGGAGTTAGTTAAACCTCCAGCTCTACCTAGAGCTGAGGTGTTTGGGGGGGGGGACGGACACTGCAAGCAGTGTGAGGCAAATATAGAAGCTGTCAAGGGAAGCTTGTTTCAAGCATGTCCCCCCAAACCCACCAGTCTGTTATTCTAGCCATAAATTTGTCCTTCAGTGTTTGTTTTTCTTGTCTTGGAGTCTGAAAGGACTGTTTCTAGCATTGCAAAGCCTCAGCTGTCATATCTGCTTTCCTCTTATTGCAGCTACACACTGAAGCACCGTGCCCTTTCATATCAAATACATCATTAAAATAGATCCTTTTCCCCCTCAGAAATAAGCTCTTGGTGCAGTTACTCAAGCATTTTCTCCAGCAGCCAAGCCTATCTAAGGCATGCCCACCTTCCTGACCTGGTTCTGCCCACACGTACAGTTTCCATGCCCCCACACGTGCCAGTGTGTGGGGCTGCCCCATGGATTCAAGCCACGTGGATTAAAGCCAGCGCTGTAAAAACACATACCTCAGGGCAGCGGAGGGACGCATCTACTGCCGGCACGGAGACGGGGAACGCATCCTTGTAACCACATCTTCACACACCACTAATGACCATTTCTGCTGCCCAAAGCAAAGACGGCAAGCAACCTGACCTGAAACCTTTATGTGTTTCTCAAGCAGCCAGCTAGAGACCAGAACTGTTTATTTCTCTTTAATGGCAGTCTCTTTAGGCATTTCCCCAAACAAAATTAACACCCTTAAATCCCCAAATCAATTCAGCTTCCACATTTTGCTATGACTAAGTAACACGCTGCTATTTATTTAATCCTCTTCGGAAACAGCAGAGCTGTTGTGAACAGAAGAGCCGCGTTTATTTTCAGGTATTTCAAATTCATTACGCTCCTGTACCCATAGATACATATGGAGATTTATATCCTTGGCACAGAGAACCCCGTTTAGTGAAACAAAACACAAGTATCTAAAATACAAACCGGGGTGAGCCTTCGAAGCTGAACTGCAGCCTCACGTCCTCCCTGCAAACAGAAATCTCCCAACAGACCGCAGCTCCCAGCGTACACCGAACCTCACGGCATGCCTGGGTGCCAGCTTGCATGAAGAAGCAATTAACCTGCTTTGGCAAAGCAGGAGCAAGTGGGAAGAACCATGACCACAGCTGCTGCGTGTTCTTGAAAATCTGGTGCAGCTGCCAGCTTGCAAGTTTACCCTGTGCTTCAAGCTAGTGAAAATTCGCAAGCTGTTTGACAAGGCTGTTGGGATGCTCAAAATGACTTGTGGAGATCTTGGTGAATGCTGCGGTATCACGGGAAGAGAATTAAGTGCAAAAAAAGCGCCTCTGTGAACAAATGCTAGTGGGGTGTGTTTGCTTTGGAGAAAATCATTTAAGTCAAACTTGCAAAGGAGCAGAACATAAAGGTAAAATGTATCACGATGGGTATTCGCATCCACAACGCTCTAACGAGCTGATCCACCTAATGAACAAGCCCGTGTTCAGTGCTTTGGGGGTAATGCCAAAAAGCTGCAGCTCTGGGACACGTGTGCAAACCCCTCCGTAGGGGTTTTGTCCTGCTGCCTGCAGACAGCATCGCTGGCAAACTCGTGGCCAGTCTTGCCAACCAGCTGCCACCACGGGACACAGTGAGTGTCCCAGGAGGGAAGCAGGCATCTTGCCCAACCTTTCCAAACCACCCGCTGTAGTTGGTTGCTATTTAAGTGTATATGAAACTTTAGTTTTTCGCAAACCTGAGATTTTGTGAAGAGGCACAGCCCTGCTGGTGCTTATCACCTCAGCAGAGAACAAGGGCCTGGGTTAAATAATTAATATTTGCATTACCAGTTGCATCTGCAGAGTTCAGCTAGGGCTGGAGAGCAGCAGCATCGAACCCACCATGTTTCCTGAGCTTCTATGCTTAGTCCAGCAAGGACAGGCCAGGCTTTGTCTGAAGGTGTGTCAGGCATGGAATCTCATGCCGTTTTGAACTGAACTGTGGACTGGTGGACCCCCAGTGTTCCCATAGACTGCAGCAGTGCTTGAAGTCTTCCAGCCCCTCCACCTTGTCATACCAGGCTCTGTCCAAAACCCAGTGTGCACCTCCACGGGGAAGCTGGGCTGTCTCCAGGGTGCCTGTACAGGAAACCTCCTCACTGCCCTGAGTATAAGGACATCAAGTCCCTTTAAACCACTCCTGTTCTTTTCCCTGGGGTGAAGAGGCTGGATGAGAGGTAAGTTAACTGGGGACAATAAATCCTCTTTATTCTCACAGCTGATTTTACAAAATCTTAAAAACAGAAGAACCCACTTATGTTTTCTCTGCTCAGCCCTGTTCAGAATTAAGGACTCGGGTGTATATTTGTACAAGATGTACGTCTATAAAAATCTTCACCTCCTCTTCTTCTGCCCCCCACACATACAAATGCATTATAGTACTTGAAACTCTTCAGTTGCTCGGTAAAAAAAATGCTCCGGAGAACGACCAAAGGTTAATGAGAAGTTCAGCCAAGGAGCAGACCCCAGCAGAGACAGCAGCTCTTTAAGGCTTTCAAACAGCTGACAAGAAACCATCAACAAGTATTTGTGGCCACGGATAAAGAGAAACATCTTTTTGAACATATCCAAGCATGAAACCTCCATGGTAGTTACCTTCTAATATTTTCCCTACATGTCAAACCATGTCATTTTTATGAAGAGGACTGATTTATATATGACAGTGGCAACTTTTTACAGCCCTCAGGGGTTCTGACTTCAATAGCCAAGATCAGAGTAGTAGAACTGTAGTCTGCAGCCCCATAATAAATGGCAGTGGGAGGAAGACAAGTGGTGCGTTCTCGATCCTGTTACCAGACTTTAATAAGTATTGCCTGAGAGTGCAGTCAATTTGCTTTCAGAGCTCAATAAAAATTGTCTTCATGGAGCAGTGCTTTTTTCTATTATTTTTTTTTCTGGATTTCTCTTCTTTTGAAATAGAACTCCCCTGAAAGTAAGTTTTTCCTTCAATGCTGATTTATTTATGTTTGCAAATGTTCATGTTATAAAATGAATGTACTTGTGTAGTTTGTGTTACTACAGTCCTGAGAGCTCCGCTCACGTGAAAGCATGGTCAACAGACCTTCAAGGAAGGAGACCGAGGTTGCTGGAATGGCTTATCTGGACCTGAGCCTCCTGCCTGAAGTCTCTCAGACATCAAGACAGACGGCAATGGCAGCAGCCAGCCAAGTGGGGCCAGCCGGCAGGTCAGGGTGCCTCAATGATCTCAAAAGCAAGTCATGAAAAAGCATCAGCACCTCAAGTGGGCTCTAGTTTGGGTCATGACAGCAGTGGTCAGAGGGTGGGGGCTCATCCCGAGGGATGATGTTGGATGATGCTGGAGGAAGAGATTGATTCACATTCTCTGGGGTTAATTACATGGCGGATGTTGATGAACTGGGCAGAGACCTTAAAATCTATAAGGTATTTGTAACGGGAATTTATCATCATACCTCTTCTGTTATTGATTGAAACGGTAGTCACAAGACATCCGGACCCTAATGACTAATTTAGATATGTTAATGGTATTCTAAATAGAGTTTGACGTGGTAGTGGATTTTTTCTCGTCTTTATTTTTATTTTCCTGTTGCCATGGTACTGTATATGTAAACACTCTTTATTTAAAAATATCAACTATGAAAGCAGATTTAAAGCATTTTAGAACGTAAGTGCCGGGATCAGAATAACATGTGTGGTGTTTTGACATGAGCTGAAAATATATTCAAAGGCTCTTTTCCAGCACGCTGACAAAATATATAAATTAGCCTGGCAAAGGTCTGGCTCCCACCAGAGCTCCCAGCTCAGCGCAGAGCTCTGATCCAGCAAGTCACTGCCTCTGATACGTGGTGAATCATCATTTTTCTAGCAAATATTGTACCTGTGGTCATCGCAGTGAGGACCGCAGGGAAGCCAGCAGCTCATTGCCTCTAAATTCAGTGATAAATTAGGATTGCTCCGTGCCTGGCTGTGACAGGGGACGTTGAGAAATCCCCACGGTGGTTTTAGCTATTCGGTCAGTGGGACGACAGGGAGTGGAGTCACCGCTCAGGGCAGTGGCAGGGAAAGACAGCACTTTCTGGGAAGGAACACTGAGCACCGCGTCCTATGTCTCTGTACCGGCACTGTCCTCTCACAGAGGCATTCAGTGTCCTGGATCCAGCGGGTGAGGGAGACAACCTGGTGTAAGCTAAAGCATTTTTGGTCCTTGGTTAGTCCTTTCCCAAACACGGCAGCCTGCAAGACTCAGGGCTCAGCCTGTCCCCTTTTCTTAGGTTTAGCTTTCGGTGCACAGCCACCCGGTTAAAGCACAGCCTGCTGCCCTGCACGCTGCTGCCCAGCGGGGTTTGCTCCAGGTTTCTGCACCGCGCTTCACCTCCCCACGCCTGCTTTTCATTTTAGAGCTGTGATGGTTAGTGCAAACAGCCTGGTGGAGGCATGAAATGCCCTTGAGTAACTCTGAAAACAAAACAGCAAATTTATTTCGGGTTGTTTCTTCTTACGGCCGATGGATAAAGTTCACCTTCAGGCTTGAAAAGATGCAGGTTTTAAGTCACCTTGTAAAGAAAGGGATTTTCCCTTGGGACACAACAATAGCATGAAAAAATCCTCAAAAAATCATGCTACTTTTACTGAATTAGGTATTTATTTAAGTGCCTAAATCTGGTTCCTAATTTTAGGCACCCATCCTAACAGCACTGAGAACCCTGGCCCCGATAACACCCAAGGCACAGAAGCACGACAAGAAGGGAGTTAACATTAAGAGTGCAATTTCTTTTAAAGCATTACAGATCCTGTGATTTACACTTCTAATTCCTACAGATGCTCTGGAAAAGCCCGCTTTAAATGTTTGTCAAGCATGGTAGCACTGCTGGTGGGAAGTGCAAATTCAAAGCGTTAATATTATTGCTTAGCTATTGTATCTAAAATAGAAAGGGGCCATGTGGTCTTTAAATGTCATTTGAAAAAAGAAATCTTCCCCGAGAGAGATCAGCTTTCTTCTTCCAGGAATTCTCTGCTCCCAGGCAGATCTGCAGTATTGAAGGGAGACGCGTTCACATCTCATCGGTTCTTACAGAGACTGAAGGAAAATCTCCCAAAGGAATGTATGCGGCTGCTGTAGCGCTTGTGTTTTATTTCTGCACCTCGTCTCTGCTGTCCTGCAGCTCAGGCTGGCACACTGCTGGTAATAAAATGCCAAAGATCAGGCTGGTATTGGAAATCAGGTCAGCGCCTGTGTCTCAGTTTTAGTTGTACTAATTACTCTATAGCACAGTAAGACACACACCCCAAGGCAGCAGAAGCCTCACCTTTGGTGCAAGACCCCCTCTCCATATTCCTGGATCGAAAGAGGGGTTATACTTTGCTTCTTAGAGCTATTAATTTGGTCAGTTATTCCAGGTGCAAACAGCTCCTCTCCTGGTTCACTCCATCTTCCCCCAACAGCAGCTGCTGGTGGAGGGGGAACATCCTTTTGGCTGATGAAGAGCCTGGCATCCCCAGCAGCTGTGCACTGCCCCTCCATCCTGCAGCCACCCCTCCCAAATGTTTTATAGCCATGCTCCAGTGAACTATCAGTTAAGGGGGTGTAGCCACTCTAATGTGTGTTTGGGGGGGGGATTTTCCCCCTTATTACTGCACTATGCATTGTTTGAAGCTCTTTTGCAATGTGAGTGATTCTTCTGTCGCAGGTAAGCAGCAGTCCCTGGGCTAATTTGGTGCTGAATGTTTTCACTTGTGGTGTTCCACTTCTGTGGATTTTGAAGTGGATGAGGTCAAGTGGGTTGTTTTCTCTTGCTTTGCTTCCAGGCTCCTGTGAGTGCCCTGGGACAGGCTGCCAGGGAAGGAAGTTTGTGTCCCAGGAAAAATAAGGGCGGGCTGAGGTTCTTCCATTTTTTATGGGTTGCTAAAAACATGAGACTTGTACGTTTCTTTTCTGTTATGATTGCATATCATCCTCTGTAAAACTAACCACAGTTAGTGTTTGTGAGTTGTTTGAGCATACGAAGGCGTTTAGTGATACATGGTCAAGTTAATTCATGTATTACTGGAATTTTTTTGTTATGATTCTCCTGGCTTTTTGCCCACAATTGTTATACTTGAATTTTGTTATGCTGTTTATGAACTACTGATCGCTCTGGAAGCGGATGAACGTATAGAAGTACTTAGCAGCTCTTGGTGGACAGGTGCCTAGCAGTTTTCAAAAGAGTCTGACACCTATTGTACTGAGAGCTCTGAAAATAAAAAATGCTGAACAGAGGATGAAAGATGTTTGATCCTGAGGTATGGAAAGTGTTTGACCTCTTGTGTCTGCTGCATCCTCCTGTCACTATAAGCTGTCTCTCACTGTGGTAGGCTACATGACACATTTACAAAGGACCTGGGATAAGAAAATGGTTTCTTGTGGCTTCTTTCCCAATAGTCTGGACTTCTGAGGTGTTCAGGTCTTCCTTTTATTTATGACAGTCTTCTCTTGGTGGAGTTCATAGTAGTTTGTGGTAGTTTACAGCGGTATAAGAACAGATAACTTATAGGACCAGGAATTTGGGGAGGAAAAAAGATTGGGAAGAAGTAGTAAACCTTTTCCAGATTTATTCTGACTGTGTAAGAGTTTCTTGGGTGGGGACAGAACCAGCAGTGTAGCATTGCTTGGTCTATAGTAGCTACTGTCTTTCAGCTGACCTGCGTATTTGCTGTAGCTATCCTTTCTTAGCTTAGGACCTCTGGTTGATAGCCGAGCATCTGAAAGTCCCAGAACAAAGGACTCAATGTCTTGTTACAAAGAAATCACTTTTTTTCCCAGTGTGCCTCATCTGCATATTGAGGCGTATGGCAGCCAGGCAGACTGCCCTGGGCTCTGTGCCTTACTGAGGTGCAAACTGGGGATTCTCACAAGGACGGAGGATTGTCACTTCATTAATTTTAATGAAATGGCATCAGAAAGAAAAAAAAGTGAGATCTTTGCCTAGGCGCTTAAAGTTTCTTATTTTGATGCTAGAAATGGACCTGATGTGACAAGTTCCGTCAATTGCTCTACTTAGGACGGCAGAAATCTATTTCTGAAGAGCAAAGCAATGTGTGATAATCACCAAAAGTATTGGCTGGAAAAACGCAAGTAATTCATCAGGATCGGTTACTTTGTGAAAATTCTGGACCCCAGTTAAACATGAGAATGTTTAAATTTCAGTTGGCCAGCAAAGACTGTGGCAGGATCCAAAAAAGTTACCTTGCCTTAAATCAGCCTGAGCCCTTTGGACAGTAAATACCTGGTGTTTTCTTTGCTCTCATAATCGCGGTGCTTTAACTTGGTGAAATCAAGAAGACAATCCAATCTTTGTTTCTGATGGTTACTTTTCATAACGACCACCTATCTATCTCCAGCAAGCCCAATTATGTTCTTCCATATTACATTTCCAGTCATTTCACAATTGTCTTTTGTACCGTGTAAATGAACCATATAAGCCTGTGGTAAGTGCCAATCCTGGTAAAGTCAGTCCTGTTTCAGTATATTACGGTTGGTTTGCAGCGCTTCTTGCTATCACTATACCCTTCTGTCATGGAAAGTGGGGTGTGTGCTGTATTATCAACTACTGAGCTGTTACACAGGTTTAGCATTCTAGTTCCCACTGACAGAAAATATTGTAGTTGAAGATGCAAAATGACTCCTATTATAAAAACCTGAGTCATGTTCTCATCACTAGCCTTGGGGTTAAAATTGTCTCCAAACAGAATGAAAGCAATAAGAAAATAATTTGGCCTACCACAGTCCTTTTATTGTAGAATTTGCCTCAAGTCCTCGGGCAAGTTACCGAAGCCTTAACTTTTCATAAACATGAGCAACTGAAACAAGATACTCTGGAAGCAGCAGAACTAATATAGAATGCTTCTCAGTAGTAAGCAGAAGTTATTGAGCTGCTTTCAGAGCCAGGATGGTCTTGTGAAGCCAACAGCATAGTCAGGTTCCAGCAATATTGTACCTTTGCTAATCAGCCCAGGCAGGTCCAGGCTGGCTCTGCGTCTGGGCTCTGGTTGTTCTGTAGGTCACATAATGCACCCCAGGAGAATAGTGTTGTAGCGTTGTATGGCGTGCATGTACAGTAGCACATACTGTGTTAAGAACATGGAAGAGACATGGAATTGAGAAGTATATATGTGCAAAATGGATAGGAAAACAAACTTTTGCACAGATGAACTTTCTTGGGTGCTGGCCTGCTTGGGTTTCCAGTAAAATCAGAGTTTACCATGAATGGAACTTTCAATTCATATTCACTGTGTCCAGTTTTGGGCCCCTCACCACAGGAAAGACATCAATGCCCTGGAGCATGTCCAGAGAAGGGCAATGAAACTAGTGAAGGGTCTGGAGCACAGGTCTGATGAGAAGCGGCTGAGGGAACTGGGCTTGTTTAGTCTGAAGAAGAGGAGGCTCAGGGCAGACCTTATTGCCCTCTACAACTACCTGAAAGGGAGTTGTGGTGAGCTGGGGGTCGGCCTCTTCTCACAGATAACTAGTGACAGGACAAGGGGGAACGGCTGCAAGTTGTGCCAGGGGAGGGTCAGGTTGGAGATGAGGAGANGGGGGGGGGGACGGTTGGACTGGATGATCCTTGAGGTCTCTTCCAACCTTAATGATTCTATTCTATTCACAAGAGGAAAAGGAACTGGCCTTGTTGCCCAGGGCTGCCCTGTCCCACTGCAATGGTTGCCTTGCCGAGCTGATTTTGGGTAGCAGAAGAAGTGGTTTGGACTCTTCAGCACTGCTTAGATTACCTGCCAGCTTTCACCCTGTTTGTAGGACAGCTTCCTTGGTAGCAGGAGCTTGCTTTCACTGCAGCAATCCAGAGACCGTTTTTTGTCCTCCCCACAGGAGAGGGCAGGGCAAAGGTACTTGGAGAAACAAGGAGGAGATGGTCAGTTAGCAAGCAGTAGAGGGTAATGGGAGGACGAGTCTGTGGTCTGCTGCAATGGCAGGGACTAGCGACTGGTCACACCGACCTACTCTCTGGGAAACTCACTCAGTCTGTTTCAAATCCCCATTTGTAAGGGAAGGGAAATACTCCTTTACCTCCACCAGTGTTGCAAATATAATAGCCCTTATCTAAGGGATTTCCTTGAATACTATGATGCTGCTTATCCTCTTTACCCTCAGCTCTAGCTGCACGGGGTCTTGGCAGGCTTAAAGGAGAGAAGGGGACATCCTTTCTCCCCCCTTCCCCCTCAGTGTCCTTACTAAAGCGAGGAAAATATTTTCATGAAGGCAAGGAATGTCTTTGCTGCTCTGAATGTGCCCGATCCAGAAGGGGCTTTGTTAGCTGACTCAGCTTCAGCAGCACTGAAATGAAATTAGCAGGTGTTAAGCCTGTTTTGAAATGCAGCATCACTGTTACCTGATTAATAAAGGCCCAACTCTTTTAAGTCGCCTCTTTGGCCTCATATAATTAAAACTTTGCCAATACATCATGTCGTTCCCTTGGGTTTTTTATGCCAAAATGAAATTCCCTTTATCGCATTAGCCTCAGTAGCTGGAGGATGCTTGTTATTGAAGGCATTCAGATAGCTATTGTCCCGTTCCTGCAAAGAGCACAGCATGTTCAGCTCCTTATGGAGCTCTATGGGGACCAGCAAGGGCTGGCTCAAACCCAGGGATGTGCAGAGCTGTGCCTTACCCATCCCACAGCAGTAACTGACCGCTAGCAGAAGTTAGTTTATCTGGATGGCTTGGTTTGAGACTTCAGAGTCAAAGCCTGCAGTGCTTTCCTTGCCTGTTTAAACTGAAACCCTGTTTGGAAATCATGCACTTTGCTTGCTTTTTGTGCTTTCTGGCTGGCAAAATGCTATGGGGGTACAGAGAGACCCAGGTTCTCTGCTGATGAGTATTGTGGCAAATGGCATTGCATTTTTTTAATTTTGTTTTACTCCTTGGGTAGGGTGACAAACCCTTCTCATGCTTTCCTCATTTAATCCATGTGATGTGGAGTTCTGTCCAATTCCTTGCTGCAGGCGCTGTTGGTAAAAGAGCTTCTAGGGAAACAGCTGGGTGCAACGTGTTGAGACACCAGTCCCTGCCTCAGAAGACATGACCGCTATCACTCCCTTTAACATTCACCTTTTGGGACTCCTGTTCCCCTCCCTCAACTTGTTTTTTTTTAGCCTTTATGTTCTCAGGGCAGGACATGGCTCTATTCTTCCATGCTGCCTTCAGCACAGCAGAGCCCTGATCCTTTGGTAATGCAGTAATAAATCTCCTGGAGAGTTTCCTGTCCTGACAATTATGTGTGCTGAGTCCCATCTTCAGACATTCAGGAACCCAGCAGAGTTAAGTATCTCGGAGGTAACCTGCAAGACAAGAACGAGAACTAGGTTGGCTTTTTGAAAACTAGTATTTTGATACTGTGTCTGTCATTCAGCAATTACCACCGGGAACTAGATAACTACCTTTTCAATATCTCATGTACTGATGTCTTCTGATAATCTGACCGCTGGCTTTGATGACTAAGTGAGGGCTGATTCTCTCAAGGTGTTGCACCTACTTGTGAGATGGACTCTGACGTCTGATGTCAATGGAGATTATATCCATTCACCTGTAGAAGTCTGTACATCACCAAAAGCTAGGTCTTGCATAGTGCCTGAACCTTGTCCCTTCCCTTTTTGTCACCTAACCATGCTGCTTATCACCACGTGACTCTGCAAGCTGCTGTGGATCTGCCGGATGGTAGAGATGCTGATGGGCCGTGTTTCCTCTCTCCTTCCAAATAGATCTGGCCAGTGCAGCATTTACACCCACAAACACACGAGGCAGTAGCAGCTCTTAGCCATGCTACACCCAGTATTAGGGCAGGCTCTGCTTGTCTAAAACTGTTCTAATCCCATCAAAATCCCTAAGCTCTGCAAGCTCGCTCTCAGTTTGAGTACATCTCTGGACATAAGGGGTGGGGGAAGCACATGAAGACAGAATCACAGAATGGTTTGGGTTGGAAGAGACCTCAAAGATCATCTAGTTCCAACCCCCCTGCCATACCCATTACTGCTAGAAAGCATAAACTATGAGGAAGGTTAAATTGCTTGTTGCTCCTAGAAGTATTTGAATTGTGAAGTTTCTTTGGGTTGCCGTGATTTCTTTCATTCATGGTATTTTCACGCTGATACAACGGTTTGTTGTATAACTGGCTCTTGCACATGTCCTGTATTTTGATACAAATTGTCTAGCACTACAGCTATTGTAAATGGTCATCACCATAAACAAAGGCCAGTCACTGTACGTTGGGTGAAAGGAGCAGATTTGCAGTAAAACAGCTGACAGAGGAAGAGACAGTGTGAGACTGCAGCCCTGAAACATGTCACTGACTTCAGGCAATGCAGATCAGCAGGAGACAGGACTGCAGCAGATGGTCTGAGTTTGATTAATCAAATGTCCTGAATTAAAGCCTGATTGTTTAAAAAAAAAAAAAAGTAGGTTAAAAAATAAAAGCAAGCTGACTATGTAAATGAGTGCACTGTCTATCCCTATTATTAACTTCAAATGGCTGAAGGAATCATTGTTTTCCTGACAGAGCTCAGCACATCAAGCATTAGAGCGTTTTAAATATATTTTAAACATTGTGGGGATCAAGCAGTTGCATAGGTGCAGCAAATTCTGCATCCTCTGGAAAGGCTGAGCAGGATGGGCTGCAGACCTGACGAATGACAGACAAAATTGTGCTAAGATACCCAGGGCCCCGCCAGTCCTGGGAACTGCTCAGGGCCATGAAACAGCCTCAGAAGCTGTCCAACCCCAGACATAGCCCACCCTGTGTTGGAATCAACGTAGCTGAGGATTCAGGCCTTCCAATGTGACTTGGTTTCCAGATAAGCAAACCAGACCTCGGTTCTCTGTGGCTGAGACTGTATGATTCTTTTTTGCTTTTTAATCATGTGCACATTTTATTATAATTAATCATCATAACATAAGAAATGGGGAGAAATGACAGAAGTGGTGAAAATCATATTCAGCTCTGATTTTCTGCCTCTAAAGTAGCAAAAACCACCCAACATTTTGGGAGTGCAGAATTGAATTAAAACTATAGATTGGTTGTAAGTCCTCTTGGCTGTAAGCCAAGAGTGGAGCTATTAATTTGACGCAAATTAATCTATGCAAATTTGCACACTGGTTTAATGAAGAGACAGACATGCAATCATTTCATTACTTCTCAGGTTTTCAATTAGATTGAATTCAGTAGCTGGCCACCATCATAGTCACTGAGTTTTGCTAAAAGGTTATTTGATGAATATTTATGAATTTGGGACTCTGTTACAGCTGGGCTTAATAGCAAGTATCATACTTCTGAGCACATGCAAATGATTCTTCAAATATCCTAATGTGGTGATTGATTTACCTTTTTTTTTGTTTTGACTGCTCTATCTTTAATCCCAGTTATTACTCTGGTGTTCTGGTCTGAGATAAACGACTTGCTCTGGGGTAAGTGACTGCTTTATATTATTACAAATACTGTCTTGTTTCGTGGCTGTTTCAGTGTGAGACATGACGTTCTAAACAGCTGGAAATGTGACAAACCTCACTTAGAGTGCAAACAGATAAAGCTCAGACAACCCGTAATGTTGCCCTGGGCAAAAATGGTGCTACTTACACAGATGCTGGAGATTAGAGGGATGGATTCCTTTCTCATTGATTTCTATAACGCTATTCACCTTGCAATCACACACCAGGATGTGTTCAGCTGCAAGTCTGATGCTTCTGCTGCATCAACTCCAGTGAAGCTAGCGCATGCGTAAGCACTGCCCCAGTCTGAACTGGTGCTTCTGAGCCTTGGTAAGGCTTGTGCCAGAATGGAGCTAAACCAAATTGCTATGAACAGGGACAGGAGCAAGCCCAAGGTTCTGTTCCTTCCTTTCGTTGTTCCAGGTTCTCGCTTGCTATGAGGATCCAGAATAAAGGCTGAACCCCTGAATGCACAATATTTTCATGGACTGCAGGGTCCTTCCAGAGACAACCAGAATCAGCAGCACCCTGCAGAGTACTGGCTGCCCTCAGGTGGCTTTTACACCCCCATCTACAGCATGTCCGAAATGTACGGCAGGAAACAATTCCCTGGGGTGCCAAATTAAACAGGAGGAATGTGATCACATTGTGATGAGCACTTTGAATCTCCCTTTTTCCTGTGTTCATCTGTGAGTTCTCTTATCAAACCTGCATTAACAGAGTATCAAAGCCTGCAACCATTAAACAAATTGTCTAGTGGCTGGCATGAGAGACTCGTTGTGTCTCTGCATCTCTTCTCATCTGTGCTACAAACAGGATTTGCTTGGGATGTTCCTGAAGAAACACACAGCTGGTACTTCGGATAGGAGATAGGGACACTTGTGATGCTCTTTAGCTTGTGGAGAAAACAATTCTGATGTCTGAGGCCAGTGCCTCACTGTTTATCACAAGCTTCAAACTTTGCCTTGGACTTTAGCCTTTAGCAGTACAATGCAGATGTGAAAGCAAGGTAAATGTGAAAGCAAAACGGCTGTAATTTGTGAGCTTGGTAAAATGGGATCTTGACCTGCACAAGGCAACATGGAAATAAGCCCTATATTTTATCTATTCAGAACCAGAACTGGGGAGTTGGCTAGCCAGAGTAAAATCATTGTCATCTCCATCACACTTTACTCAGTTGTAATTTCAGAACTAAGCCAAAACTGGTGTCACTGGCATCTTCTTCCAGACCCCCTAGTATGCTAGTTAAACCAGTTTTGTTGCCCTTTGGTTGACATCCACATATATTACAATTACTCAGGCATAACCACAGAACTGGCTCACTCTACTTGAGCAAGAGTATTTTCTGTGTGAAGAGCAGGATATATCTAGAAAGACAAGAAGTGGTGACAAGGAAGTGTTGACTGAAGTAGGCTGCACCTCGTTTTAGGTTTCACTCTCCACTGGAGCCAAGGTGTTAAACTTACTCACTCCTACTGTATCATATCCCACTCTATCTTACCAGGCAGAGGTCAGTGGGATCCAGACTATGAATTCAATCTGGTTTGTGATGGAGGAATTTAGCTGAGAAAATGGGAGAGCAGCAGACTTCAGAAGGTCACGAGGCTGACGGGACAAGGTAGGCATGTTCCATGCTGCTGAGAGAGTCCTATTCTTTTTAACTGGCAAGGAAATTGGTCACTATTCAACTAATGGCCCCTGAAATAATAAGTATGTATAAAGCCTCTGCAATCTCTTTCCTCAAAAAGGTCAAAAGGGTGCTGTTTCCATTGCAGCCTGTTTCTTGCACTAAATAAACACCTGCAGGTCATGTCAGGCAGGACTTGGCTGCTCTACAAGGAGATGCTGCAGGATTTCAACACAGGGGCCTGGATCGCCTGGGGAGAAAAGCTAATTCAATAGCTTTTGGGAAAGTTTGTAGCAAATGTCATTGACAGGGTTTGTCTATATGCTTATGTAAATCAGAGTACGTGTGGAGGAGGCTTATCAAACTAGCAAAGTAACAATATCACCAGCAAGTGACCTAAGGCTGAACCATTGCAAGGAGGCTGGGCTGAGTGAGGACTGCAAAATTTGACTCATTCTATTAAGGGGTTTCTGATTTCCACACCAATTTATTTGCATGATGCCTGTGCGACTGAGCATCTAATTATCTCCTGCTTATTCATACTTTTCCCTGCTCTGGAGCATATTGTCCCTGAGCTTTTTCTTTAACCTAACAAAAGGAGCGTTCATCACCACCTAGAGATGTAACCATACCACTGGGCTGAGAGGCGTCGCTGCTTACAGTGCTGTTGTATGACAGTGCATGATGTTTCCACACTTAACTGGAAAGCTTGTCGAATGCCTCATTGCCTTCCTGAAAATCGCCTTTTTTCTGAGCAGCAGTGACAAATGACCATCACAGGGACCATGGAGCAGGAGGGGAAACTGCAAAACTTGGCAGAAATTAATTTCCCGAAGTAACAGACTAAAACCCGTGCTTGCACGCTTAATGCGTTTCCGCCTGGCAGTGTTTCTGCCTCCCCTAAGGGCTGCGAGCAGCTGAAGTGTTCCCTCTGTGCTGGTCTCGGGGCTGGTGCTCTTTGCTGTTGTGGCTCACTGAAAGGGCATGGCACATCCATCTTAGCACCGAGCGAGACATTCCCTGTGAGCCTTGCCTCCGAAGGGGAGCAAACCATGCCAAGATCCCATATCCCCTTCAAAAAGCAAGGCTGTACAAGAAACAGGATGGCCCAGTCTCAGACTAGGAGATGGGTTTGCCCCCAGTCCTGCTACTGGCTTGTGCTGGAGTTTGTCACGTCTCTGCTGGTGGACATCCTTCCCTTGCACACGCAGGCTGGGCTGCCACGCTCGGAAAGGGGCCCTGAATCGGCAGGAGACTTCCTCAGAGTGAAGGAGGCTGATGTGGGAGAACCTGTGAGGGAGAAACAGCCCTCCAAGAGGGACAAGAGGGAGGAGAGCTCTGTATATCCTCATGGATAAGGCACCACTGGCTTTACCTGAGGTAACTCCTCTGCTGCCATTTTGGTCCGTCTCATTATCTGCTGCCAGAGCTGCCCTCAGGAGGCTCCAGCTCACCCCTGAGAAAAGGAAAAAGGAGGTATGAAACGGGGAAAAAGGTGTGTTTTCCTGCACAGGGTGCTGCCTCCGGGGGACTGTACAATGGCTTTGTATAGGGTTTTTTCATCTCCCTCCCTCAAAATGGCTTCCCCCCCGCCTGGGGACCAGGAGGTGTTCCCTTTGCTGTGGCAGCACCGCTTTGCCATGGTTAGGTGCCATGTCCTGCCCTCAGAATCCTCTTGCTGTCAGGCTGTGAATGCTGAGCAGGGCTGTGCCCGTCCTCTTCGCTGCTCCCTGCGTGGGGATGTGCCATGGGCAGGGCAGTGGTGGGGCGGCTGGAGTAGCCATTGGAAGGTCTTCTCCATGATGCCAACGTAACATGGAAAACCATTTATTAAATTAAAAAAATATTAAAAATCACTTTGTTTCCTCAAGGTGTTTAGTCCATGCGTGTACTCCTGTGCCCTGCCCCTCAGCAGGGCCAAGGGGGTGAGCCCAGCTCTCCACACCAGCCCCCTGTAGGGAGCTGGGAGAGAAAAAGCTGTCAAATGGCCCCTGGAGAACTCCTGGAGCTCAGGGTGCTGGGAAATCACCTGTGGCCACTCTGCTGTGTGAGAAGAGCATCAGACTTGGTAGGTAGGCTCTGGATTGCGGTGTGGAGGTGTTGCTGCAGGGTCTGACCACCATTGCCTCTGGCACTGCCTGTATTTCGGGGCTCTTTCTCTCGTGCCCTGGCCGCCTGTAACACTGCGCCTGTTTTGTTCTGCGTCCCCTGCATCCATGCAGCCCTCTCCAAACTGCCCATGAGCTGTGAGATGGCTCGATTTGTTGTCTCTTAATATTAGGTCTTCCAGCCATACTGCAAATAAACCTCCGAAGGAAATCAATATTTCTCACCCTTAGTACATTGATTTGCACCACCCTTCTGATGATGGCTCCTGTAACAAATGCAAAAGGGCTTTTAAAGACTTGTCTGAATACAAATGTCTGCCACGTACAAATACAGTAGTGTGGGGCGGTGGGGAATATATATATGGTCCTGAACAAACTTGCCAAGGGCAGCACGGACTCGTGCAGGGCTGCCTTTTGTGTTGCTGCGTGCATGTATGTCCATCAGTTTTAGAGATGCAGTTCGTGGTCTGGGAACAAGCAGCAAAACAGTAGGATGCTGCCTCAGCGTGTGTCTTAAAATGGAACTAGGATGGTGACAATACATGATGATAATAAATATATATATATGAAAAAAATAAAGCTAGCAACAAGGTTTCAACCTTGAAGAATTCCACTTCAAGAGAAGAGCGGCACACAAAGTAGTAGTGCATGCCACGCTGTGCTTTTGAGTTGCCTGTATATTGGCGCCAGGCCGCCTGATTGTTTGAGTCTCTGTGTGTGTAGTCTCTGTCAGCTGGTTACAACGCCAAAATATTGGCTTTTTAGCTAAAAGGGCTGCAGTGAAACTGCCAGCTCCAGGGTCAGACCCAGGCAAGGGGAGAAGCTGCAGAAGTAGCTGGGAACAGATCTGGGGCTGCAGGGACAGGCCCCACCTTAGAGCAACACGCTTCATACTTGCCCGCACCCCAAAGCACTTCAGCAACCAGAAACCACCCAGGATTGTAACTCTGCCTGTTCTTTGGGCATATAGAAAATATTATTTGTATTGTTAGGGGTTGCATGAAATCTAGTAACTGCTTAGTCACAGTAAACCTTTGTGTTAATGGCTGCCTCTTCATTCCGGAAAAATACAGCAGCTAGCTGATCTCCTCCGTTGTACCTCAAAGCATCCACCAACAGCACAAGCTGAAGTCACCAGTGAGAGGGGTTGCAGGGGCTTCGTAAGGTGCCACTCTGTGGCCCTGGCAGACCGGCATCGGATCAACTGCGCAAGAAGCCAGAGAAGAGAAAGCACTGGCAACAGAGTCTTGAGAAAATGCTGAATGCAGCTTTTTGCTGGCTAAAAAGGGACTTGAAGCGCTCTCCTGCTGCTTCGTTCCTGGTGTGTGAAGGGAAAGGAGGCTTTGTGCATAATTTGAAAGCAAACAGGATTGTGTCAGACTCCACCATTAATTATTTCTGCAGACTGGAATCACCCATGGGAGTCGGATTTTTAGCCAGCTCCTCTGGGCAGGCAGATAGTATCATGAGATGTCCTCTGTGTGTGTAAGCGGGTATCGCGCTCTGGACGTTACACTGATACACACTAGCAAAGAATCTGACAAAAGTAGAAAAAGCAACTTCCGTTGGAGTTGAAGTGAGCAGTGCGTTAATTTAAATAGCTGCTTTAAGTTAGCTGCTTCGTATATTAAGTACATGATTTCCCTGCTTTGTTACCTTCTCTGTAAAACAACTGCTAATGAAGACTGTGAATTAGAGATTGAAAAAAATACTTGTGAATCTTATGCAGATTCAGACTCAACGTGATTCCTTGTCTAAAAGGGTAGATCTGGTAGTTCACAGATCTGCAGGGACTGCTGATACATGCTGTATAGTTGCTTTAAGGCTGTCAGCGTTTCCGAGATGTTGGGCTATACATCTGCATTGCTGCAGTCTGTGAGTTCCCATCAGGGCACTTTCCAGCATTTCCCAAGCTTCGTCTCCAGTAAAATTGCAAGTCCTTGGGAAAGAGGAGAATAAATTTTTATGTGTTTATACAGTACCTACCACTGTAGGACTGCAGTCCTAACTGAAGTCTTTGGGTACTGCCACAGTGTAAATAATAAATCTTCCAAATGTTGCTGTTTAAAAGCCATTTTGGAGATTGTGCAGCACAGTCTGAGTCCTACCGTGCTAATTCACTGGGGTGGGGGATTCACTGTTGATAGTTTCATAGGATGGGTGTTTGGCTCAGAGCTGAGAATTCAGTGGTTATGTTAAGTTGTAATTATTCTCTTGAAGTCCTTAGATTGGACCAGAGGTGCAAAACCTAAACACTGGCCTGGACTTCCCCCAGCTCTAAGGCTGTATTGGGTTGTGTGACCTCGTTGGGTCCTTGGATATCATTTGAAATGTAACCTGCTGGAGTCTGAGCTGCTGGGTTCGGCAGGAGAAGAGGGTTGGGGTAGTTCAGGACATCGTTCACTGTCAGACTCATCAATGCATTTTAATGCTTCTGGTTCAATATGCAGAGTAATTTTTTCTTGAACAAAAAAATATTCTGACAGACAGGATTTGTAATTACTGTTTGTAATTTGGATAAAATTGGCACCTTTGACTTGAACGACCTTCTATGCAAAGATTCTTTCTCACGTTGAACAGCAGGAATTCCCAGAAAAAGCACTGCTCAGTCAAGGCACCTCTACCTACATGGCAGAACAGTGCTGAAGCAGTGGTACTTCCCTTGCTCAGTAAGCTGGGTTTATTCTGTACGTGTGATATTCCAGCCATAGTCTCATTTTCGTATTTAAAAACCCCCACAGATTTTCCCAGCCAGAAGTTCTGCCTTACCATAGATCTGCTGTGCAGCTACCTCTGTCCTCCAGCTCCGCTCTCAGTCCCAGCAAGTGCCTCAGAAAACGTAATACTTAAAATAGAACAGTTGCATGTACATCAATCCATACCGATTATATTTATAAGCTGCCACTGCTCTGGGCGTTTACAAGGACAGACATGGCACCAAAAAATGAAAGGAAACGCCACAGAAGCTTTTACGCTTGCAAACGCCACGGCTGTAACTTAGATATTGGGAAACGTGCTTCACAGGGCAGCGTGTGGTCTCCCTGCACTGGCACCTGACTGCATGATTTGTCTCTTCTGTATTCATGAAGAGCTCTCTCATTATGGCTACTTCTCACATTTATTTTATTTCTAGTTACAGTGATTTATGATTGGGTTTTAATTAACTTCTCTTGTCTGGAGCCTCCCTATATACTTAATAGATCCTTACAATCTAGGCCTAGCCCACTCACAGTGGTAGAAGTTGCACATGGAAATACCCTTGTAGGCATGAGCTTTAATTAACAAAGGGTTAGATCCTGTAACAGCGCAGTTAGTGAGGAAGATCTCAGCTTTTGTGTTACAGAGGAGGTGAATGGCTTGTTCAAGGTCTCTTCTGAGCCCTGATCCCCCAACACCAAATCCGTGCTGTGGTCCTCAGACACCCATCTCCCCAGGCTGGGTGCACCATGCCTGTGGACACATCCTGTTATCCGGGCAGGTTGGCTTTGTGGCTACTGCTTTCCATCTTCGTGACACTTGGCAACTCTAGTGATGCCTCAGATCTGACTTGGCTTTGGAGGATACAGGGACACTGCAGCAGACCGAGGAGAACAGAAAACTGCCAGCAGTGGCGGGGTGCTGACTCCCTGTGAGGCTGCCGCGCGCGTCGCTCCGAGCGCGCTAACTTGCAGACTGGTGCTGCTGTTGACTCGCGCCGCAGTCCTGGCTGCAGAGCTGTATCATGGTGCTATGAGTTAACTTTGATGTGACATCGGACTTGTAGTTTAATATGATGGTGCCTCAATTTTCTAATAAATTTGGGTCAACCCCGGTCTTTTGTGGGATAATGAAAGCTGATCCATTCTGCAGGGCAAGCAGGAAGAAAATTCATTACTGTGTGGGCAGGTCAAAGAGGGCCAAGGTGGAGAAATATCTGTGTCCTGAGCACTGCTGTTTAGTGCTGCATCCTAATTGATCGGTGAAGTATGTAAATGCTGAACAGGTCAAGCTCTGCATTTTATAAAGTGTCAGAACTAATGAGGCTTTCTTTGAAAAGTTACCTTGCTGTGCTGCATGCTGCTGAGAGAATAGGGAAATGGGATTTTTAAGTATTGTTCATTTTTAATTCATGGCAAATTCTTTTTATGATCTTTATGCAGCACTCCGTCTGCTGAGCATAGCGATTGCCTCTGTAAACAAAATACTTGCAACACAAATAAGACAACAAACAGTCTCCAACCCTTCCTACCCCCGCCACCCCCCATAGTGCTAGGTGCTGTACAAAGCAATCACAGAGCGGAGAACCGACGGTTTCTTATGACTGCAAACAATACAGCTGCTCTGTAATAGGATTTATTAGCTTGGGCTTAGGGTCAGGCAAGTTCAACTTCTTGTTCTGGAGCTAAAATCAAAAGCCATTGAGGCCACTGTTTCACACTCCCTTGGGTCTGGAATTACATTTTTTTTTTCTTTTTTTTTTG
>VWZZ01006540.1:345556-373968 GCA_013399095.1 Psophia crepitans | reverse complement strand
TTCTCCCAAGTAACAAGCGATAGGACAAGAGGGAATGGCCTCAAGTTGTGTCAGGGAAGGTTTAGATTGGATATTCGGAAAAACTTCTTCACAGAAAGACTAGTGAGGTGTTGGAACAGACTGCCCAAAGAGGTGGTTGAATCACAGTCCCTGGAGACATTCAAAAAACATGTAGACATGGCACTCCAGGACATGATCTAGTAGGCATGGTGGTGTTAGGCTGATGGCTGGACTTGATGATCTCGGAGGTCCTTTCCAACCTTAGGGATTCTATGATTCTATGATTTCTTCATGAAATCTTTGTGCTATAGGCCTGCAAGTGGCAAACATGTATGAACGTTACACATTGAAGTACCCCCAGACTTCAAATACGGGAAACCAGGCAGAAAGGTTCCCTTCCTCAAAGATTAATAAAGATTATTCAAACGGTATCTTACAACTTTGGTAGCAGGAATTGTTTCTTGTCTTTGTTAATTCCTGAGTAGGACAAGGATATATGAAATTAAGGAGAGAGAAAAGATGGGCTGCATTGGACTGCCTGAAACCTCTAACGTTCAGATGTGATCTGCAATGTTGACGATGGTTAGGCTCAACCTGTGTGTTTTTTGTGGCTGTTTCCAAATAGAAACTGCCTCAAATCTAAGTGAAATGGGTTTTTCTCACCTGCAGTTCAACCACCTCTTCCTGATCCCCCACACCAACCGCAGTTGTATCAGTTCTCAGGTCATTCATCTTACCTCCAAGTTTATTAACTGTCCGCAGGTTTCTGGATCTTGTCCTTTTCTGCCTTTGCCTGGATCATTTCATGGCTGAGAGAGATGTCTGGGCTCTCCTAGAAAAGCACACGTGATATTTCATTCACCTTACCCTGGACTTGTACCTGCATTTCCCACCTAAGCTGTAACTTGTTAGGCCTCCCCTTACACCTTTACCTGCCTCGGTGTTATCACACGTCAAAGAAACGTGCCGGGTCCTGACTAAATGCAAGGCGTGTCCCGGCGTATTTCTCTGCGAAGTGCCAGGGGCCAAGCTCTCCCCTCGGCCCCGGTGCGTGGCTCCGCTTTGATCTGGCAGGAGCTGTGAGCACCTGGGGGAGCAGATCAGCTTACCTGTGGTTTGCCTCCTCTCCCTCCCAATTATACAGGACGCAGCAGCTTTTACAGCATAAACAAGACATTTGAAAGCGGCTGTTTTCAGAACAAAGAATAGAATAGAATCATTAAGGTTGGAAGTGACCTCAAGGATCATCTAGTCCAACCATCCCCCCAACACCTATTGTTGTCAAGACGCTCCTTCTAATTCCATAACGCAAATGTTCTGTGTTAAAGAATTTGTCCCTCCTTAGGCACACGTAGGGGTATCGATCAATGGCAGGTATCCTCCGTTGCTAATATCTATATGTTTAGGAAATTAGAGCTCATCTCTATCCTGAAGAACTTATAGTTGGAGCTTGTACACAAGACTCCTAGGGAACCTCTTGAACGGGGAATTTTCCATTCGTCAGGTATGAGTGGCTGTGTGGAAATGAGCTGACTTCCCGGCGGTCTGACACAGAATATGTGTGTCTGGCTGGCCACTATTTCCTACTTGCCTAGAAGCCCCAGCCTTTCCAAAACCCCATGCAAATCGAATAAGTAGTGTAGGGTTTCAGTTCTGTGAAAGGGCTGCATGTCTTGATCAAAAATGATCCTGAAAATTTTGTGGGTTTTTTCTGAAATCAAAGTCTGGTCTACTCTTAAGGTCTAGTTATCATCTAATAGAAAAGATGGAAGAAATATGCCGGCGAGAGCAAAAGGACTAAGTGGCTTCCCTGCGGTCCCACACGTACTCCAAAGCAAAAGCTGAACTGAACTCACAGCTCCTGAATATTAGTAGGGCCTGGTTAGTAGGGTGTCTGGTTATGTTAACGTAATCTCAGTTATGTGATAGCTGACTTAAACCTCTGACAACAAAAGCAAAGCTCTAACTCAAAAAATGAAATAAAATGCTGGAATGGGTTCAGTACTGGTGAATTAACCATTTAAAAAAAATCAGTGTTTTAGAGGAATAGCTTTTTAAAAAGTGTTTTCAAAGGACAAATGTTTATATTCATGTGGATTTATTTTTTTTTCCTTAGCCATTCAATAAGCAGACCTACAGGGAATCATCTCTGAGAAAGCTGCTTTGACTCATACTCTGAATCCTTTACCTATAATTTGCTAATGAATTTCAGCTTAAGTGCAGTTAAAATGTAAGACTTTGACTAGGGAATGGATTGAAAATAATAATTTTCCTTCTTCCTGTTCCCTCTCTAGGCACTTGTAAAGAAACGTTTGAACGCAATGAAGCGTTAAGAGACTGAGAGCTTGTTAAAATAGCAGAGGGGCTGCTGTTTGAGGGGGGGCAAAGAAGAAAGTAAGGAAGGAATCTGAAGAAACTTCCCTTCCAAGGAAGATTAAAAGCGTTTCAATTTGAGGGAAAATAACTGTCCTTTCAGATCTGCCTGTTACACACTTTAAAAATCAAATGAGCCAGAAAATTTGTTTGGCTGCTTCTATGAGCCTTGGTCTTTCATGTTTGCATCAAGACACTGGACCTGGTGTGCGTGTGCTCAGGCTAATTGCACTGGTAATGATCTCACTGCAGCAACTGAATCCGAAATTTGATGGATGTTTAGGAATAATGGATGCATTCATTGGGACTGGGATTGGCTAAAACCAGGATAAAGTGTTCAAATATCTAGTTTGCGGTTGGTCATTCATCCAATCTCGATAAGGACATTTTGCATGAAAAAGACTTCTCTTTCCTCAGCAATTCATCAACTTCTATATTTATTGCTCAATAGCCATTGCTTAGCTCCAGTTAGGCATCTTCAGGGCTGTCTTTTCCTAGTGCGTCTGCTTTTTAATACCACGCATCCCCTGCAGTCATCTCAAATGCTGTAACCTATGGGATCAAATCAACTTTAAATAAGAAGGGCAAAGCCAGCTCTAAAGCAAGAGCAGTATCTTTGTCATGGTGCTTGCTGGCTCGGATCGAGGGTGAGTTCATGCTACACCTATGTCTAGGAGCACACAGCCAGGCTCCACAGGGCACAGCCCCGGGGCAAAGCAGTGCACAGGAATGAAGCCTGCAGTTGGCATAGCACAGTCACTGTAGGGGTGCAGGCATCAGCTGCAGGTTTTCACTGCTGGTCATCTCGAATGAGAAGCAGTTTGTGTTTGTCTGTCAAGACTAACGCAAGGGCAAGTGACTGGGATGTCTCTGTGTGTTTGCCTCATATGAAAGGACTGGGGCAGGTTCTCCATGGGTCCAGCGCACTGGTGCCAAATAGGAAAGGACTGCTGGCCCTCTCCCCTGTTCCCTTCTGCTCTCTTTACCCATGTTACATTGGATCTCATGCTTCTTGGGCCTTGCATGGAGCTGAGTCCATTAGTTAATCTGGCAGAAAATTGACCTCCTAAAACCAAAAGGACTTTTCTTGCTTAATTGCTACACTGACTTGGCTCGGCATGGGGTCCAATGAATGTCAGAGCTGAAGCAAGGCAGTGAGCAGGACTTATGAGACTGGTGCTGGCACCTCAGTGTGCTGTATAACTCCACCCGTAGCAGTTGTTGCCTGCCCTGGGAAGTAGAGTTGACAAGAAAGATTTGGTTACTGTGAGGTGTCTTAGTTTTTGTGAGTTTATTACAGGTTAACAGGATGATCTGTGGAGCAGATATCCTGTGCTGGGAGCAGCTCTGACCTGACTCTCTGGAAGGGTGGTAACACACCTCTTATTTTTGCGAAACTGGGTTAATAATGTATGTGCAATGTTAGTTTGTTTCATTATTTACAGGCATGGAGATTGAAAGCATTCAATTAGATTACGTGTGATTAAAGGCACTTTCGCTGTTAATCAGTGTGGATTAGGAGATAGGTTTAAGAGTCTAACACTGAAGGGGGCTTAAAAATATTTGTGAAGTACAGACTTAGCTGTTCATTCAGCTGTAAGCCTTTGGGATCCTGAGGAACCCATGTTTCATTTCACAACAGCATATGATGGAGAAAGTCTGTTTACAAACGTGTCGTGTTCTGTGGAAGGGACTTAGTGGGAATATTTGCCTTGGACTTTTAGTATTATTCAGATACAGTTCTGGCTTAGCTTGGATTTTAAGCAAGAAATTTGCCCCACTTCTATTCTTGTTTGAAACTCAAGGTTTACTTGTACAGGTGCTAATAGAAATTCAGCTAATGTCACTGAAGTCCTGCCCAGGATGTGGGGATGCAGCAGGACAGGGACTGAGCTGAGCTCCTGTCCCATCCCACCCAGTGCAAACGTACCACAAATGGATGCACCGAACTGTGCTGGGGTGGCCCGTTACTGTGACCCAGTTGCACCCAGCTAGTCAAAGAAGATGTTTTGGTAATGGCTTTGAATCCAGGCCCTCAAATGAAGGTACCCAGAATTCTTAACAGAACTCTGCAAAACCCTGATTACTTGGTTGATGTGCACCTTGGTAGGCAGATTTCCAGAAATACAGGGAAATAAATGGTAGCCTGGTATGGGTTAGTGTTTCTGACCTTGAAAATCATAGCTGTGTATTTTAAGGACTGAATTAAGCCATTTAAATCATCCAGCCTTACTTGTATAACATCATAGAGTTTTCCTGCCTCACATTCTAATCGAGATAAAATGTATCTTTCAGATATAAGGGCCAATCTGTCACATCCCCCAAACAGGCTGTTCACCTACAAATTGTCCTTAGTCTTAAAAGTGCATGTCATGGCACTGATACCTCTAAATCACAGTGGCAGATTTGAATAACCTCTTCCATAAAATTGGCTTTGATGTTCAGCCTAACATGCTAAACTGAGTCTGGACGCTGGGAAGCTGGATGGCCCAAGTAGGGCATATAGGTTCCCTGGCTAGAAACTTGACTATAACATGTGTTCTTAAAAAAAACCCAAGCAAACAAACAACAACCAACCAACAAACAAAAAAACCACAACCAACCATATTGCCAGCTTGTTTACACATCATCTCAGCTGGTCTTGATATGGTTGCTATAGTGTTGCTAACACAAGCATGTGGACTAGGAGTAGTAATTTCCTGCTACTACTTTTCTGGCTGAGCATTAGAATAATCCGTGTTTACATGTGAGCAAGTACTTAGCACACAACTGAAAATGGCTTTGTCAAAATGCTCAATTATCATGGAACGGTTTGAGTTAGGTGGGACCTTAAAGATCATCTAGGTCCAACCCATGTCCCTGCCATGGACACTCCCCACCAGCCCAGGGTGCCCAAAGCCCCATCCAACCTGGCCTTGAACGCTTCCAGGGAGGGGGCATCCACAGCTTCTCTGGGCACCCTGTGCCAGGACCTCACCACCCTCACAGGGAAGGATTTTTTCCAAATATATATTCTAAATCTGCCCTCTTTCAGTTTAAAGCCATTACCCCTTGTCCTATCACTTTCCTGCAGGCTCCTTTAGGTACTGGAAGGCTGCTGTAAGGACTCCCCAGAGCCTTCTCTTCTCCAGTCTGAACAAGCCCAACTCCCTCAGCCTGTTCCCAGAGCAGAGAGGCTCCAGCCCTCGCATCATCTTCATGGCCTCCTCTGGACTTGCTCCAACAGCTCCATGCCCTTCTTCAACCAGGGACCCCTAAGCTGGATGCAGTACTTCATATTTAAAACAAACCCACCCCAGTCTTAAATATGAAAGCCTATTCATTGGCAAAACTCATTAGCTTGTCAGTTTGTTAAATATTCCCAGGACTAAACTCACATCCCTAGAAAGGACAATGCAAAATGCAGAGTTTTAACAAAACCATAAGAGGTGGAAGTCCTCCTTTCTCTTGCTAATGTCTTTCCAGCACTGCTTTGCATCCTTCTGACTCTGGGGAACACAGTCTGCAAAGTACCTGATTAAGCATTATCATTATGATTTCAGAAGCCATTCTGTTACAGCAAGTAATAATTCATTTTCCACCATTGTGCACACCGATATTACTGTCTGAGCTATAAGCTAGACCCTGGCTCTTGCACAACTGGGGAAGAAAAGCCATAAACTAGCAATAACCATTGTGCACACCTTTTCCCCACTCATGACTTTTACACTTAGTAAAGTTAACTGGTCCGTGGACTAGAATTACCACCCTGCCCTAGGCTTGGGAGACTGGGCAAAATAAGGCTGTGGCTGTTCTGTTACTCTAAGGCACTTCGGTTTATGGTTATAGTTTTCTGTGGGTTTCTAAGACAGTCTTATGTTTTCCTGGAGGCACCATTTTAATTCTAAGGGCAAATCATGACCAATGTTGGATTTGTCTGTTTAATGAGATTGCTCCAGGTAGAAGTTGCTCTCTGTTAATTAAAACATTCACTTGGACTTAAACTACTGTTTGGAAGCAGGAGAGCAGCAGCTCCTCGGTGTAGATGTGGGAGGGAGGCTGAGGTTAACAGGAAGGTGGAGCTTTGGGGCAGAAAGAGGTGCATGAACCTTTACTCTTTTAATCCCTACTTTTTCAGTTTCCTTGTACAGCTACCTCATGTGCAATGAAATGATGGTTCTGATGTCAGCTGATGAGTATTACAAGGGCCTCTCACTGCTCATAATCCTCAGACACAAACTGGAGACCTAGCCCCCATTTCCCAAACAGGGAGGAATGTTTTCATTACTATGTTAATTCAATCTCTCCTATAATAGCAATACTTTAATTGCTCCTCTGTTTTCCTCAGACATAATCCAATTCCCTTTGGCCTCCTAGTTTATCCACACATTAATTGGGTTATTGCCTTGTAAAACAGAAGGGCAAATAGATCACTTAAATTTTATCACAGACAATTAATAAGCATGACTGAGATTTTTAAAGTACCCTAATGCAATTAGGTGCCAGGCTCCCAGGAATTTCAGTGGGATCTGGGTGCCTTCCTGCATCACACCTCCTTGGAAATCCCCATCCCAGACACATAAGGAAAATTCTATTTCTTTACTGTAGCTTGAGTACTTCAGAGTTTCTCCTTTTCAACCTGAATTCCTGAGTCTATAGTTTTTAATCTTGTAAATCTGCTTTTGATTCAATCTACTAAAATTCCTTTTGATTTCCTTGATTAAGGATTGCAGGGTCAAAGCCTTTGAAGTACAGCTGAAAGCTTCAAAGTATAAAAAAGGTAGAGACAGGGCTTGGGGTACTGGTAATGGGACACCCAGCTTCTCACGTCCAGGGCTGCAGTCCCTGTCAAAAGTGATCCCACATTTCCTCAAGCTTGTGGCTTTGGGACTCGTATTCATACCCCAAAATCTGATGAGGCTGCTGAGTAACAGCCCTGTTCAACAAACTCAAAGCTCTGAAGCTTTCCCATCTCCTCACACCAGCTTGTTTTGGAAAGGCGCTTGTGCTGGTATGGTCAGGTCTGCTAGTTATCCATCAAGCAGACACCTCCAAGTCCCTCCTGTTTCATGGGCTCTTTTGCCCTGTGAGTTTTTATTACCAGTGTCAAGGAGCATTGGACCAGGATAGCAGCACTGGAAATTGTTAGGAAAAATCTGTGCACTAATGGCCCTAATTCATTTTCATTTGAACAATGCAGGGAAACACCAGGACTAAGTGTGCTGAGGAGATCTTAGCCCCTGAGCAGCGTGGCCAAAAATATCCTTCATTCAGAATCAAAACCATGCACTCTGCAACTGCTTCAGCTGGCCTTTCTCAGAGACAACGTGCTGCGGCAGAAAGGGAGGTGGCTGCTACATCCTCCCAAAAGTTTCTAGTGACACCAGCGTTGGGTAACAATAAGCAAACAGCCGCCATTGCTACAAAGCCTTCAGAAAGGAAACGCGTGTGCTGAACTAAACCCTCTTTATTGTTAGTTCTTTGGGGCGTGAATCCACCAGTGTAAAAGCCAATAGTGCATGATCAAAGGGTGAATACTCATGATAAGAACATTAAGCCATGGGATATCTCTTCCGTACCAGCACAGGTATTCTAATCATGCCCTACCCATGTTATGGCTGCGTAGTGGCAACGATCAATTTTCTTCTAGCAAGGGAGAAATAAGAATTGCCAACGCAAGGCACACTTTGTACACTCTCTTCCTATAAAACATGGAGTAAATAAAATTGGCAGGGATCATTTTGCTTTGAGTGGTTTTCAGATAAAACCACTTTCCACCAAACCTTACATAGCACAGGCGTTAGAACGGCCAGGGAGAAGCATACATTTTGTAGACCATTGCAGGAGCTGCTAAAATTGAAACTGATTTTGATTTGCTCAAACCATGAAAACCCAAACCAAAGAAAGAGAATTGGGTTTGGTGCAAAATTATTTTCTTTATTGGAATCTTCCTCATTTCAAGTAATTCGTGGATTTAGAATCAGTGGCTTTTGCTGAGATGTGAATTTGGGCTTTTCAGGAAGTACCATATTCCACACTGCAATGGAGGATAAAAGAGGGATAATGAGACCACTGGTCTTTTGCTTCTGACTCTTCTCCGAGGACAACCAGCCCTGTTGCTAGCTGGGCTTCCACATGTCTGTTAAGCAAAAATTACTTGTATCTGGGAAGTTTCTCATGTGAGAATGTGGAGATATGCTACTCCAGATGGGCTGATCAGAGACTCTGGAGGGCTGGATTCTCCATCAGTTACAGACAAATCTACAATATCACAGACGTGCAGTGGCCCAAACAAGCCGAGAGCTTTATGTGGAGTGTCTCTAACCTGTTAGCTAAGTTTGCTATGACTGTCATAAGTATCATCTTAAAATCTACAGACAAATCCGGTGTTATATCTGCAGTTCTTCCATTTCCAGGAAACACCTTTAATTTAAATAGAAAAAGTCTGGGTAATTAAAGCAAGCAAAATGCTGTGGTGAGGAATGTGCCATCCAGCTGCGATTGTGCAAAGTACCAATGTTTCCTTTCTCCCCTCCAAAGAAATTAAAGGAGTTATGGTCTTGCTTTAATTCAGGTAGGGCTCCCAAAGCTCGCTTTACCCATTTACCACCGTCACTGCTACTGGCTGTAGGCATTCAGCTGGATGCACGCACAGAGGGAAGCGCCCGGCTGCCTGGGATGTGCTCATGGACAACAGCTTGGGAGCACCTGAACTAGCCTGGCCCCAGCACGATACCCGACCGAGTGGAGCTGTGCCAGCGTGTCTGGGAGCGCAGGCTGAGCCTTCCCAAGGCATTGCAGTTCCTGCTGGAGTCTTCACTGGGTTTTTGCTGCTACTCAGCTGCATGCTGTACCAGCCAGCTTCTAGGACTGAGCGGTGAGTTTTCCCTTGGGGAAACTTCTCTGCCATTTCATTTGGAAAATAATAAAAATGAAACATGGAGATTTTCTTTGTAGCGGCGGATTTAGAAAAGAGGGAAATGACTGCAGTGGTGCTCTGTTAAATTCTGCCGTGGGGGAAGGGATGCTGCCGCTGCTAAATTTGGGGTGGATTAAAACTCGTTTGTACCATAGGGCGGAGCATTTTCATTTGGAGCCTGGAGTCCATCCAAAACAGAAATGCAGAAATACAGATCAAGCTGTGATTCTGACAACTGCTCAATTCTGTCCTCCCGTCCCTTCTCCCTGTACAAAAACCAGCACAAGTTTTGGTCTTAAGCCTTTGGTCTCGCTTTTCATTTTGGCTGAGCACTGGTTTCAGACGAATGCTGTCAGATAACCTTGTTCTATTTATTTAAAACTTAAAAGTCCAGGGATTCATTTTGTGAGATTTTCTTTCTTCATTGTGGGCTTCAGAGTTTACATGAAAGGCCAGGACATGTTTGTTAGGTTTTTAGGTAAAAAAAAAATATAATTTTCAAGTAAGGTCTTTTATACATTGTTGTGCTTTTTTAATACCTTTCAGGTTTTATTAGCTGTGTATATGGGAAACAGCCTAAAATCTGATAATCTGCAATATCTTTACCCAGGCTGTTGAGTTGATTGCACTTTACAAGACTTTGTGACATTCTACATTTTAAGTACTTCATTGAAGCTACAACTATAATAAGATTATCACTAAGCTTTTGGCATTAAATATAATAGTAAATGGGACAAAATGTATCATTGATTACGCTGGAATTTACACACCATTCTTTAAGACTGTGCCCAGATGAACTGGGAAAACCCCGATCTCTTTGCTAAGAAGCTGAGCTCCCATCGGTTTTGCGCCAACAGAACCAGGCTCAAGGAAATAGCCCAAAACAGGGAGATCGAAATATCATTCAGGTTGGTAGCTGACCTGCCTCTCTCGTACAAGTGGGAGATGGGCTCCCAGAAGCAGAGGTAAATACAGCACTGATTTACACAAACATGACCGAGGAGTCATGGGGGATTGGAAATTTTTCCCCAGTGATTTTCCTGGTCTGCTCTTTGAGACACATAAGCTTGGCCCTGTTCCTGGTAGAAGAGCTATCTGGATTGAATGGTCTGAAACCTCTAAGATCAGCAAGAAATTAGCAAGCACAGATGGGAAATTGAGTCTCGTCACGAACTCTGAACAGGCAGGGTAAGATCTCAGGGATAAATATGAAGGCTTAAGGGAAATGTGGTGCTTAAAGGACTTTATTACTTACGTTCTGTAGCACTGATTTTGATTAATAGCTCTCTAATGCTAGAAGCACCATATCCAGATTCAGAGGGAGCTCCACACACTGGAGCTATACAGGGCTCCCAGAGCTCAGTACAATCATAATTCATGTGGCTGTAAAAAAAGTGATGGCAGAAATGGGAAAGAGGGCAAAGGTGTAAAAATGCAGGTATCTATTCTCTACTAGATCTATTTCAGTTAGGATCGGCTGTGGTGCATGCTGTGTGTTCAGAGGTGCTATTCTGGGTTGTTACCCTCCTGTGTCTGAACCAGGAGTTGAGTCTTGGGTGCTGAAATCTGTGACTGTGCCATGATGCAGATTGAGCCACTCCTTTCTGTGCCATGGCACAATTTCCCTAGCCCAGAAGGACCATCTGAGGCTGAGAGGTTATTTGACTCCTAGGGATGTACAGACTGTAACTTTGCTATCTACACTTGCTCTGTTACTCTGAAAAAGCAGCCGCTTGGCTGGCATGAGAGATGAATTTCCCATTCATACCAGCTGGTGCAATGCAAGCTTCAGGGCTGTTTCAACTGGAGAGATTTGGGAGGGCTGCAGTAGCAGTTGAAGCTTTATCAGTTTTTTCAGACTTCTAGGTCAATGAATTGTAGGGTCTGTTTATGATCTTGAACTGAAGATGACCTCTCTCTTTACAGCCTCAGCATAAGTCTTACGGTGACCTCATGAGAAAAGTGTTATCCCCTTTTGGAGCAGAGCGCGCCGAGGGTTGTGATCCTGAGGTGTCATGTAAGCCAAATCCAGCCCTGCTTTCCCTGGCCACAGCCAGCCCAACTCCTGTGAGATTAACGAGCCACATTCTGATTCCAGTTATATTTGTGCAGTTGTCCCATATTCATCCTAAATAAATCAGTCCTACCCTGCTCAGCAAAGCCAGATAGGTTTTGGTCCCAATTAAGTCAATGGGATTGTTGCCATGGGTTTGGGTTTCGTTTGCGGTTGAGAGCTTTCAGTTTAATGTAACTATTTCCTACTAGAGAAGACAGTACTGTCCCAAACCTGAAATAAATATTCAACTTTCTCTAAACCAGGCAGCTCTCGTCTAAAGGTGCATTGCATTTCCCATAAAGGCTGCTCAATATTTGCTTGGCCAGGATGCTTCCCTTTCATGCTGAATCAACGGCTCTAATTAAGCATGATGACAAAATATGAGGACTTCTATGTAATTATGGCAACGGCACCACCTGCCTCTAATTAAGCTGCCAAAACATTTGGTCTAAAATGGTGCAATGAATAAGAAAAAAAAATATATCCAATATTTTGGCAATGAAACAAGAGGCTGGCTTTCCTCACATAATTAGCTTTAACAAAGTCTTGTTAATCTGATTTCTGATTAATAGACTATTTAATCTTATAGCAGTCTGACAAGACTCTGAGCTGCCTCTGGTTTAAGTTTCTACCAAAAAAGAGCTAAGATTTCTAACGGTTTTGAGGGATGTACATATATGAGAAACATTAGATTTTTTCATTATTTTCATTGTTCTTCATGAGACCCCCAAAGGTTACATTCTCTGAATTCACTGAACTTTAAAGCCTTTCATTAAATAGGAACGCAGAGGACAAGCTAATTTTTTTCCTTTTCCTAATTCCTTGTACAAAGAGGTCACTGGTATGACTGACTGGGGGGAGGACGGGTGCCCAGAAACCTTACAAGCTCTGCGCATTTTAGCGCTACTGGTCGGCTGGCAGAAAGTACCAGCTTTGTGGGCTGCTGTGAGGCCCTGGGGTGTTCGGTGGCTAATGGTCTCCCCCAGGAGTGCTTCTCAGGCTGGATTTAGTGACAACAAGTAGGGGAATATAGTGTGTAACAACAGCAAAGGTGCCCAACTGCTTTTTCAGGACTTGTGTGGCCATTTGGGTTTCAGAGCTGTTAATGTAACCTGGCATGTTAAATTAGACATGATCAACACTGTAAAAGAGCCAAGCATACCAGCAGTACAGATGGGTGGCAGATAACGAAAGCAGCCGTGGCTGAGCAGTGTAAAACTGCTGATCAAACCATGTTACTGTATGGGACTTAAATTTCTGAAAATCAGCATTTGAATACCAGGATGAAAACAGGTAACTGTGTATTCACTGTAGGTGCCAAACCTTTAAAAAACAAGTTTTCAGCAGCTTTCCTGTGTCCTGCCCTGGCTGCCTTGAAGTTTCTTTGGGCATGATTTTTCCACTGCCTGTTGCCGCCTGTAACAATTGGTGACTCCATAAAACAGGTTTACATAGTTTCTGCCAGCCACAGTGTTTTATGTCTGTTTTCTTGTCCTGTTGGGTCTCTTTCCCATAGCAATGTCTGGGCTGGATTATCTACTCCCATTCCAGCTGCAAAGTCTTGACTAACTTTAAAATTTAAAGAAGTTTCAAGAAAGTCAAAGAACTTGGCAGCTCTCAACTATTTGTAAAGATGACTGTTAATTCAAAGGTTTTGTTTCAATTTTCTCAGCCTGAAGCAATGATAATGGCAGTGTTCTCATATCTGGTATGTTGCTGGGACGTGATGAGATTTTGGCATTTGAGAAAAGCCTTCCTGGTGCAGTTCCGTGCTCTGACAGCCCAGACTTCATGGCGCAAATGGTACCCCTTTGCAGGTTAGGCAGCCTTTACATCTGCGTGCTCACACCCCCCTCAGAGTTGGGGGCAGAAGTTCCATTTATCTCCAGGCTCCCTTTGTGCAAGGAGTAGGTTGGTTTTGTAGTAAACCTTAACAGATTTCCTAAATAAAAAGGTAGTTGATGGGTTGTACCATGGCGAGAAGGAGCAGCGTAAAACCACCTCCAGATGCCACCAACTAAGAACACTTGAAATGTGGAACATCCTCAATAAATGCCTTCTGTACAGCTGCATGCTGAGAAGGAAAGATGAGGATCAGAGGTTTCATTTCATGCTGATAGAGTGCATGGATAAAAATCCCAGTGTGGTGGGTATCCCACACGATCTGCTGAAGCAGCAGGAACACCCAGTTACTCCCCACGCACTGGGCCTCCAGCTGACAATAAAAACCGGGATCTCTGTTAATTCCCAAATCTTGTCAATACACCACCCTGCTACTCCAAAAGAGCAGTAACAAACCTTAGGTGACCTCATCTCTCTTATGCAATCTGTTTTCAGATGCAGGTTTGGGAATACCCTGTGTTTACTTTTAAGCGTGCTTGGTAAGATTTGTTTTCTCAAGAGCTAATCCAAGAACTGAACAAATGAGCTCCTGGGCTGGTCTATAGGAGGAGATGGCTAGGGTCAGTTTAATGTTTTCCATGATTAAAGTACACGCTGCTGAGTAAATATAGGGAGGAATTATATATTATTTGACTAGCTGCTAATTACGGTGAGTTCTTCCTGACTGTGCTTCCTTTATAAAAGATGAAAGTCAGATCCCTCAAAATGCTCATATTTAGTTCCTTTGGAGAAAAATGGTCTGGTAAATAAAACAAGTATTACTGCTCTAGTTTGCATCATGCTTCTTTTGCATGCTAATCCTGAGGTTCCCCTGAGATAATTTGACAAGAAGGCCATTAATGCAAATTTAAGCGTGACCTAGAAAGGATTTATTTTTCGTGTACCACATTGACTCTCTGCTATTGTTATTTGTTCTTCTTTGTTTTAAACTGCCTACTGTTTCGTGGTTGCCTTTCCTTCTTTTTCTTTCTTCCTTTTTTTTTTTTGTTTACTCTTCACCATAGTAGCATAATTCACCCCGAAAGAAATATGTTGCTTTCAAATGAAATGCTTGAGTAAGATATGACAGTGTCGCATGTAAAGAATGGCGCTGATCTGGCAAACACCAGTTATGGTTTGGAAAAACTGTCTTTGTAGGCAATTAAGAAAAGTTGACTTTAATTTCTTTTATTTTCCTGGAGAACTTGTGTGCAAATTTGCATTATAGATACCTGAGCTTCCTCATCAGATGCGGCCTCATTATTCAACCCTGCCAACTGGCCAGCAGCGTTAGGCGAATACTAACAAACCCAAAACTACTGCAGACAGCAGGAGTAAACATTCTTTTTTTGATCAATTTTGTTTCTGTAATTTCTAGGCATAACATAATTTCGAGGGGCTCTAGCCGTGATGTTCATGTGAGATATCTAATATAGAACCAAGCAAGGAACAAAGCCAAACACTTGAGAATCGCAACACTTCTGGGTTTGGTTGTACCCAGGTCACAGTTACCTCCCTTTAGCCCTTGGCAGGTCACTTTAGGGCTTATTGTTTCTGTGATGATATATAGAAATAAAATACGTAACCTTTCCCAAAGGGATCTCGAAGCTCTGTGCCATCTTCTTTCACTAAGTCCTCGAACAATATGCCATTGCTCCTAGTCAGGAGGAACAACCCTAGCTGGTTTCCAGTGAAGACGTGGCCTGTTAGTATGTGTTGGTTCCAATCTCTCAGTCTGGGCCGGCGCATTTTTTCCCCTCTTTGGACCTGCTAGTGGAGATGAAACCGGTTACTTTCCTTGTAGCTCCTGAGCGTGCTGGGAGGTTATCGCTGACGGTGGCACTGGGAACGCGTGCGAGGGCACACACGCAATCCACTTCTGGGTTAGTTAATATTTTCCTCTTTCAGATCGATAAGTCTGCTTTACGTTCGGCTGAAGAGAATGCAAAACACTTCCTCGTGTGGTGCAACGGGGACAGCGAGCAGCCCTGAGGTGGAGGGAAGCTGAATGGCTTGAGGTTACAGAGCAATTGTAAGAAAGGCAGATGGAGGTGCGCTGGAGCCAGGGCTGCCCCCGCCCTGCCCGGGGAGCGATGCCGGGAGCCGTGCCGCCGGGCAGCCAGCTCTCGCTGACACAGTGCCAGCATTCTGCTGCCGGAAAATGCGCCCAGTGTCCAGCCCACTTGACCCCCTGCCTGGGTAACTTGTTTTGCCATTTGTCACTGCCAAATGTTTCTTTATTCTGCCTCAGTCACTTGGTTTGCCACTGATTTGACTCCCTGCATAATTAACTTTGCCAGCCGATTGACTCGCTGTGTAATTATCTTTGCCAGTCACTTTGGTCTCTGCATATTAATCATGGTGTCTAACGGGCCTTGGGGCAGGTTGCAGCTCGGTGGGGCCAGCAGCAGGGGCCGGCCAGCCCTCACACCCACCGGGCACTGCCCGGCGCGGGGGGAGAGCCCGAGGGCTGCCGGCGCAGATGAGACCTCGCTGGGCACGGCCGGGACAGCTGCAGAGACACGCTGCCACTTGCCGATTCTCTTCCTGACCTGAATTTAACTCCATCTCCCAGCAGTGCCCCCCTCCAGCCCTGCCCCTCCTCATTTAATTGCTCTCATCTCACATCGCGTCCATCCGCCTCTGTCGGCTTCTCTGGCACCCTTCCCCGTGTGCTTTACCACGCTCGGGCTGTGCAAACTAGCCCTCCGCTCCCCGAACGACCTGCAAGGCATCTACAAATTCTTTGTTCAGCTTCAAGTGGGGGGCTGTTTTTGCAGGATGCCTTGGAAAAAATTTCTGACTTAGAGTGACAAGTGCGAAGAGCAGTTGCAGACAGTTTATACATCCTCCTCATGGAAAATAAACCTGTTAGTGTATGCCATATGCTACAAAGAAGTGGCTCTCGGCCACGCAGCTGAAACACTAGAGCCTTTCCCTGACTCTTTGTCTGCTTGTCTATTTGTCTTCAAAGCAGGAGACCTTTACAGCTGACACTTCTTCTGTCCTGTTTGCCAAATAGCTGAGGACTTGATAAATAACATAGAAGGTTTGGATGTTGTCGGGAATAAATAGCATAATGCCTCGATTTATCATCTGAGCACGGAATAATGTACTTTGGAAAATGATCTTGCCCACCTACTCTTCAGGGAGGTTTGGTTCTCTCTGATGGTGCACTTTGCCTTTAAAATCTCTCCGGCCAGTGCTTTGTTCTGCCCCCTCTGCCCAACTTCAGACTAGCCCCTTCATTGCTTAATCAATTTTGTACAACTTTGTTCCCTGTCAGATACACTTCAGCTCTGAAAACACAATCCAGCACCAAAACTAAACAGATTTCCAATCTAATTGTCCCTGATGGTGATTTTTACTTTGTCTGGACAGATAAAATCTATTGCTAGGATTTTGGCCTCTCTGTAGCCTTTTGTATTGACTGCTCTTTTCATAGTCTAGTTATTCTCCTTGCTTAGAAAACCTATAACAAACGCTTGCAAAAAGTTTTTTTTTTCAAATCCTCTCCCATTGCTCGATGTTTTGCATTTGTATGTAACCAACGGTGCCTTGCAGAGCTTATTTTTCTGAAGTATCAAGGAAGATAAATCCCCAAATGCAATTCTGCGATACAAAGGCACGAGTCTATCCTGGGCTACCGAGAGTGATGCTGTTATCTCCCCTAATTTTGGTTGATGTAGCTCCGCAAACAGGAGGAGCTTTGCCTGCCATCCAGCCCTGCGCAGCCAGGGCTGTGCGCAGCACAGACTTGCTCAGAGCTCGCTCACGGCCCTCGACGTGGCATGCCGTTGGGTATGACTGACGTGAATACTTTGCTCGTGTCAAGGGGAGGCGAGTATTCCCCCTCCTCCTGACTTGTCTTTCGGTCTCCAGCTTTTACATTCCCTGACATGTTCCTTGGAGAGCCTGAATTATTGTTGGTAGTGGTTTTGTTTTGCAAGAGTACAAGTTCTTTGGCTGACTAATGCACAGACAAATCATCTGTCCTGGCTTGGTCTTCCCGTAACTTCCGCATAACAAAAGGAAAAGGAGCGATCACATCTCAGCTGTCCAGCGCTCTCACGCCTGCATTTCGGTCTGGGGCAAGATAAGGGTGCTCTGCTGGGAAGAGATTTAAAGTTCACAATCTGGAGTTTTTCTTCTGAGGTTTAACATTTTTTTTTCCTTCTTCAGAAAAAATGAGTTCATGTGTGAAGTATGACTGCTGTTTATTTTTATTTTTTTCCCCTGAAGTGTCTCTGCTCTGCTTCTCCCGACAGCTTTGAGCTGCAATAAACCTGCTCAGAAATGCAAGGAGAGCTAGTCCTGACTGGTGCGGACAGTGCGGCCGCTGAAATAGGATTTCGGCACAGGAAGTGACATGACTGGAGCGAATTCCTCAGCTTGACATTTGAGAGCAAATATAACATCATCGGCGGTTTGGCTGGGGCTGCCGTTGTTTTGGACCAGGCTTGGGTCAGTGGGAAACGCGGCAAGAGAGGGGATGTTCTAATGCAGGCTCATGTCGCGTGCTCAGCGGGGTCAAATCTGGGGGACAAGGGGACAACTTTGTATTTTCCCCAGGTCATTCCCTACCTTTGTGGATGTTCAGACTCGAGGCTCCAAGCACAGGGAACTCCAGCAGGAAGGAGGAAAGAAACAGAGTTCTTTCAATGAGCTCTAGCTAAAGATTAACCTTGCTAACAAATGCTGGGAATGAAAAATGTTAAAACAAATATACTAAAGAACCAGGCTGTATTTTTGCTTTCCATCTGCTGATGGAGGGCTGTGTTGCCACCTGTCTGGGACAGCATCTTTGGATATTTAATAAACCCCATCTCCTACTGTGATACAGTGCAGAGAAGTTAATTCAGCTCTACTAGAAAAGTCTGCAGCACAAAGCGAGCCAGTAATAGCTTTGAGTGTCCTTCAAGCTGTATTTCACACCCACCTAGTATATGGAGATAACAATGTTTACTATGACTTTGTAAGTAAAACTCTGGATGACTAAATCAGAAAGTAATGAAACGCAGCTGCCTGCTGTAGTTCTCTTTTTTCTTTTATTTATTCATCTTCCTGTAAAAGACCCTCGGGCCTGGGATCCCCTCTGGGGAAAGCCTGGCACGCTGCCCTGCTGCAGCTGGGGAGATGTGGGGGCACAGACTACTGCTGCCAGGGGATCTCAGCTTCAGTGGTGCAGTGGGGTTGGTTCGGGACACCTAGTTTAGCCTCTCTGCTGATGTCTGAACCTCTGGAGTGTCATTGTAAGTACAAATGTCACCCAAAGTGGTGTCACAGTGGGGATGTGAAACGGAGAAGAGGTTGTTACGAGCAGCTCAGCACTGCTGCGTTGGGTTCCCCGTTGCGCAGCCAGAAGGAGCTGCAGGCGCCGGCAGGACAGCTTGCAGCAGGCGCAGCACGGGCACCCGGAGGAGACACAGGAATCGCAGTGGCTGCCCTTGCAGGCAGTCCTGGTGTGGTCATGGGGTGTTCTGGGGAGGTGTCTCAGGAACTAACTTTACGTTCAAGACCAAACATTACCACTAACCTACATGGTGTTACAGACACTGTCAGTGGGATGCCGGTTCAGAACAGAGTTTGCCAGGAAGGGACCCTTCAGCTGCAGCTTCAGCCACAAGAGGTCAAAATTACATCAAATCCTGACACCCTCTAAACAAAGTGTGAGATCTCTCTCTTTGCCAGGGCTGACCTGCAGTGACGACTGATTGCCAGAAGCGAGGGAGAAAAAAAGAGACAACAGTGGAGGAAGGGAGACAGGGATGCTGTTAGAAATTGTTGGCCTTTTAAGACCTCCTTTAAAGCCTCTCTATTATTGCAAAGATGAGCTTTCTATAAACTCCTGAATGGACAGACAGAGCCTGAGATGCAAGAGAATGGCCCTATGACAGTTTTCTATTATCTGGGAGATTTCTGTCTTAATAGAAGCTTTCAGAGCCAGCATGAGATTTGAGCTTTAAAATTATGCCCCCGTAGGAACAGAATGTGTTCTGATGGAAAAGGCAAATAAATTGTGTTTTGCAACATGATATTGGACACAAACAGTATTGCTCTGCTGGTTCTCAAGTCACACAGGCTCCATCACAGACAGCAAACCAAAGTGTCTTCTGTGGCAAAAATAAAAATCACTTTCTGTTCTTGCTAAGAAAATACTTTGCTCCTACAGGGTAATACCTGGTCAAGGTGGCTGCTGTGTTCATCTTGCAGAGCTCTGCAGAGAGTTTTCTTCTCCTCTGTGCTGCTGAGCCCTTCCTACTCTTGTGCACACGTTTTTCTTTTAATTTTTCTTTTGACAGTATCTATTATCAACCTGTAAATGTGAAATTAATGTTTACATAATTTGAAACAGTTAAAACTAATTAAACCGTCACCTTCCAGGCTGGGCTGAAGTGGAGAACAGTCCGTGCCCCGACGCACACGCACGTGCACCCACCCGCCTTGCACGCAGCAGCATTAAATGGCAACGTCGCAATGTCAGGTCAGCCGAAGCTTCGCTATCCCGGTGCTCCTACACCCCACAATTCCAGACATTGGAACAGAACTCCCTCCACATTCAAACCTGCGGTTTATTGAAATAGATTTTGTTCTTTCAGTCTTGCCACTACTTCATTTACTTTACTCCTTTCTTTACCCACCGCTTCTGGGAGGTGTCTCCTTTGGGGATGCTAGCCACAGCTTCCATCATTGGCTGCGCTATTTATCGTAATTCCACATTATTTCCTTTTCTGCCAATGGCTATCAAAGAAGAGCAACGGATTATTTACCTCCTTTCAGTTTAAATATGATCTATATATTTCAGCCCATCTTAATAGGTCTTACATTAACAGTCCATTTCCGTTTGAAGATATTAATTGGATGTATGGTCCAATAATTCCCACAACAATATTTATTTTTCTACCAAACAATGGGATTCAATAAAGAGCCTGCCATCATGTTTTACAGGTTTTTAAGGACGAAGAATCTAATGAACAATTTTGGTGTTACACTTCTTATTTCAACCTGCAATTAAGGGAATGTAATTACTTTTCACCTTGTCTTCTGTTTGCTTTTTGCATTCCGCTTCTCCTGTGCCCAAGGTAGGAATCATGCTTTATTTCGTGACTGGAGAGCAGGCATGGGTGTGCTCCTGATCCTGTCTCTGGTCTATATTTTTGGTAGAGACACTCAGCTGCAACAAATCAACAGAGGAGTCAATGAAGCCAAGTTAGTTTAGATGAGCAAAGGATGTGACCTTTGATCTTCTGCAAGGGAAAGTCCATGACCCTACCCCTTTGAAAAATCTAATTTAAACCAAAAAGTACATGACTGTCAGTCACACACATACTGTTCTTCTCTTGGGGAGGGTTTGCTCTTGCAGGCTTTTTTCCTCCTCCTAGGAATGCAGTTGATAGAATTCAGATAAAAACCTAATACCTAAGAAAGACCCTTCAGCAAAATGTTTGTCCGGCAGTGTTCAAACTTGCCCCTGGATAATGAGTTAGATCCGCCTTTATCATTCTCTTGCAACTCTCACGCAATTACGCAGCTGATTCCAGCATTCGCTGAAACGTACTGACGATTATCAGCCTGTATCTGCTCCTGCTGACAATCAGTTTTATGCTGGTGGAGCAGAGTGGGCTTGGGCCCATCTCTTGCAGGTTACCTGCCTACGTACAGTACTTCCTTTCAAACCTCATGCTGTATCACTGATGCAATAACTTCGCAGGCTCATCTGAGCTTCCCCTTGAACCTGCTCTCTAATTAACCACTGCTTTAAGTTCTTATCAGCAGATGAACTTACTGCAGGAACATTCTGCATTTCCATAGCTTCCAAGCCCCAGAGGAACATGGCTTCTGTCATCTTGCATAGCAACCTTGGCATTACTCAACATGTCAGTCGAAGTCTTAGAAGTTTTCCAGACTCTTTACTCCTCACTTATTATTGTTCCCTTCAAACAGATGTCATTCCACCCACAGACAATTTGCCCCATGGGGATCTAAAGCAAGCTGGGCTGAGTAAAGACCTAGTTCACACATGGAGGAAAACACGAGAAAGATAAGGACTTTAACTATAAGCCTCCATTTAGGACAATAAAGCCTGTGCGTAAATCCATTCCTGTTGTAATTATTGGTGCTAGAAGAGCTGTAGAAACTGCAGCCTTACTTGTACTTGCTGTTGTACAAATACATAACGTGGAGGAAGTGGTGTGTCCTGAAAGGCTGCCTAGCAATGTAAGAATAAAGTCAACAGGGAGATGCAAGCAACAGACAGGAGCATGGGAAACCTGACAAAACTTTTTTCTACAGAGGGATTCACTGGCCAAAACAAATTACCTGTTGAACAGCGCTGTGATCTCTGTGGGTATTGTGGCATATCCTCAGCCCAAAGCACATATTTAAGTCTAATTGAAGAAATTAAAGTTTAGCACGTGCTTCAGTGCTTTGCTGAATCAGGGCCGTAATGCTGCCACCAGCCATTTCAATGCTGGATGGAGATGAGCTGAAGAACGTGCCTGATATCAGTGAAATTCCTCAGTGGCTCCCAAATCGGGTACGTTGTGTCCAGCCAGAAGAACTGAAGCCCCTTTCTGTACTGTGATTTTCAACTCTGATTAAACCGTCGCAATGTATATTCCTAAGGCCTCTGATGTAATAGATTCCTTCCAGAGAAAACACTGCGTAAAGCAGCTCTGCCAGGAAATGGGGGCACTCACACTCGGTGCCTGTATTTATTGTAAATATCCTGACTGAAGTCTTTTGTGCAGTAGTTTGAGAAGCAGCTTGTTGTTGTCACCCTCCTCAACTGCACCATTGTCCAAGTCTGGAAAGAAATTGGGATCTCATCTCTGGTGAAAAAAAATCCGTCTTAAAAAAAGAGACAAAAATACAGTAAGGGCAAAAATAGCCTGAAAATGGGGTTGCAGTGAGAAAGAAAGCTTCCTGGAGGTCTTGTCAAAATAATCTACATCAACAAAAGATTCTTAAATGCTATGGGATTTTAGCTTCTTTTTTTCTGTAACAGTAGATTCAATACATCAATGCTCATTTCCCAAAAGTGACGCTCTCCCTGACCCTATGTTCGCAACATGACCTTCAGCCCCTTGCTTCAAACAAATTCAGCAGCTTTTCAGCTTTCTGTGGAAGAAGCCAGCTCACCTCAGGCTTAGGCATTTCCCAGAAGCAGCAAAATTGAAGGGGAGTTTTGCAACTGAGCAGGATAAAACTCTTGAGTGTTTGGGCTAGGCAATCTACCACGGCCGCACCACAGGCTCGAGTGCTCTTCTGCTGGAATCAACAACCCCCTGGTCTCAGTACACCAAATGTGCAAAGCTCCTTTATGAATTAAGCAGCTAAAATACATACAAAAGCAGCAGCCAGTTTGTTGGCATACTAATAGTATTAAATGTCATTATACTGTTAAGTATCAAAGATCCTGAGCTTGGACCAGAGTTCTCCCCAGCTGAAAGCAGTTAGTGACTGCAGGCTAAGGCATCTGGGCAGGCCAGCACTAGCCAGAGGTGCACATCTGCGGGCTGTGAGTACACAGGCATAGCTCGGTGTAAGAGCATCCACAGCTGCTTTCAAGCTACTACTGAAACTTGTGGGTCTTCCTATAGACCAAACTGCTTGTCAGATTCTCGTTAAGGTGCCAGAGCTAAAGACCCGTAATGCCATATGAAATGAGGGGCAAGGATGGGGCTTAGCCCCACTACAAGGGGCTCCAGACCTTGTCCCTGGGAGCAAGTAGGGATGCTGCTCCTGGGATGATAACTCCTGATAAAAATTATCACAACCCTAACAAAAGAGCACCGATATTTACCAAAATTAAGAGGGAAATATCTCCGTGAAATCACAGGGCTTACTGGGTGTGCCCTTCAATTTTTGATAAATCCCTCAGTGAAACCATAGGCAATGTGTCACCGTTGGTACCTTTCTAATTAGACTGAGAACATACCACATCTATTCCTCAATGTCCAGTGCTCTTTCTCCTGGGTGCAATTAGCGGTGCTGGGTTTGATCTATGAGCTCCTTGTGTGACTTGGTTAACGCCTGCCTTGGACCATGTTCCCTCCTTCTCTGGCTGTTACAGCAGCAGAGACCGACGGGACGCTGTGTCAATGGCTCCCTGAAGCCAAACTGCTGATAGAGATTTGGCCGGGTCTGCCTTGCTGGAATTAACCTCCCTGTTGAGCCAATAAAACGTGATATTGAAGTTAGCACAGAACATAACACTAAGCAGCGTGAGCGAGAATCAAGATGCTGCATATCTATCTTCACTAAGGAAACCAAGCTGGTGACTGTCAGAGGACACCTTTCTTTCTCAAAAAAAATATGGAGTGAGTCAGTGACTGATGAAGAAAATACATCCCTTTGCCAACCTTTTTTCTTTGTATCTGAGAATCACGTCCACCTAAGAAATGATGAGGAGTGATAACCCTACCCTTTCTTCTACAGCATGCTGGCAACACAGGAAATGTGGCTTGGTTGCCTAGAGAGACAGAAGTGATGGAGATGTGGAACGCCTGAGAACTGAAGGCCTCTTCTCTCTGGATTCCTTCTACGGTGTTTTATAGATTCTACCATCGTTTTCCCTTGCCCATGGGAAATGGATTATGATGTGGCAGAGAACGATGCTGTTACACTGCTGGGTGAAGCTCAGGGGCTGCACCTTGGTGTGCAAATACCAAAAAGTCATTTGACGGGAAGGCTGAAATGAGGAGGGACGAGGAGACCAACTCAAAAACATTCTTGGTTTTTTTGTGGTTTTGTGATGTTTCTTCATTCTCCCAGGTGTCTCATTAAAAACGAATTAAAATGAGACAATTAGCTGCTACTAAGAATTTACAATGCTGCTTCATCAAAGTACTTAGGAGTACTTAATAAATAACAGCTGAGTAATTGGTACCTATCTCTACTGTCTGTCCCAAAGACAATGGACATGATGAGGGTCCTGGAGAGATACTGTCTTTACTGAAGAAAGGAAATGAATGTTTAAACAGTCTAATTATAAACAACATACATCAATTAATATGATTAGCAGTAGCTTGACTGTGGTTTTTTTTCTTTGTTCTTTTTTTTTTCCTTCTTCCTTCCATATAGTTTTCTTCTGGTTGACTGTAGAATGGATTCCCTGGTGATCAAATAAGAAAAGGCAGAAATAATATTTCTTTCACAAAACTACAGGCTGTGGTGCTTCTTAAAATGGAAAATGTGGTTACATGTCATCTAGAGACCACTGCCTGCCTGACAGGGGTTGCAGGACAGTTGCATCTTCTTCCATAGTACTTCTTCTGCTTCTCCTGGTACTTCTTGAGCTGAATTCAGGTCTTGACTACCATCAGGATCAAAATTATGAAGTCAGAGGTTTCCCACATCAAACCCAAGCCGGTACCTGTGTGTGGTGCACTCACATCCTGGATGGAGTCCCTCTTGGGCTCATGCACATCTGATCCCTGCAGGCAGCCTGCCGTCCCTCTGCTTTGAGTGGCAATCTACTGCTTTTCTGTGTGTGCAGCATAGAATCATGGAACGGCTTGGGTGGGAAGGGATCTCACAGCCCATCTAGTTCCACCCTTCTGCCATGGGCAGGGACACCCCCCATCAGCCCAGGGTGCCCAAAGCCCCATCCAACCTGGCCTTGGGCACTGCCAGGGATCCAGGGGCAGCCACAGCTTCTCGGGGCACCCTGTGCCAGGGCCTCAGCACCCTCCCAGGGAAGGATTTCTTCCTAATATCTCATCTAAATCTCCCCTCCTTCAGCTTAAGGCCATTCCCCCTTGTCCTGTCTCTCCATGCCCTTGTAACCAGCCCCTCTCCAGCTTTCCTGGAGCCCCTTTAGGTCGTGCAGCGTGGAACGGCTGCTTCTGCCTCCTCAGCTCTCTGCTTCTGGGTGCCGGGATTTCACCCCAGGAAGAGGGGGAAAGAAACAGCAACAGCAGTAAGGCAGGAGAGGATTTCTGATTAACCCTTTTTCACAGGCTACATTTTTATTTGAGACTATACCAATTCCAGTTTTCATAACAAGGCATTTTTCCTTTGACAACTCCTTATTTCATATAGTTGTCTAAATAGTTATCCCACTGCTAATGTTTCCATCCACAAATTACTCCCTGATGTGCCAGATCCAGACCTTCCAGTAATTTGTGTATGTAAATTCAGATTATTATTATGTTCACATGTAATACTGCAGGTAACAAAATGAAAGAGCAGATACAAATTATCTGCATAAAAATCTGCATAAAATATTCACATATGGAAACCTAATTTTTCTGGCTTGTATAAATGTCTGAACATGCAAGATCTATCAATCAAACTCACTTGTACCCATACAGCTCAGAAGTGTGTCATATTTATTATGTGGCTCCTAACATCTTCCAGTACTTCATAAAACACGATCACTGCTAGGAGCTGATTGGGATTCAGAACTCCATGATCATTTGGTTGCCACTGTGGGTCTAAAATGTCTTTTTTTTTTTTTTTTCCTGCTATGAATTTTTCTCATTTAACAGTCAATGAAATTACAGTGATCTGGGAATTAGCAGGTGAGGACTCTTCAGCACTGCAGGATGCTTAACGCAATTAGCAAAGTTAATAAAATGTTGGACAGGTGCCTTATGCCAGTGTAAAAAAAGGCATTGTTCTTATTTGCTCAGGATCAAACAGTTACGTTCCCTTGATTTTTTAAGAAAGCATTTATTCTTAAAATAATGGCATGAAATAAAGAACAAAATCAATGATTGACAGGTTATTAGTTGAATTCTACAGTAAGCCTCCCTGTTTTCTACTTGCAGGAGCACAGCTTCAGGAAACAACACGTACCCACTTGCAGAGGGGCACAGGCACAAAAGGTAAACTGAAATGGGCAAAGCCTGAAGAAGATTACCCTGGAATATCTAAGAAACAAGTTGAAGCCAGCTCTGAACTGTCTACCTTTAATAATGGGTGGAGGATGGGGAACAGCAGAGGTCAGAGAGGAGTAAGTATACCGTCCCTCCTCTTTTTGACAGAGCTGCTCCTCGGAAATCACACTTAGCAGCTTAACACCTGGAAAGATGGTAGAAAAACAGAGTCAATGAGAGACAGCTGAAAACTACGGATCTGTGGAGAGGACTCCTGCTGAAAGGTCCCTGAAGCATAAGGAAAACAAGGATGTTGCCAATAAGGTAAATGTGCCAGTCTACTTGTATCTTCACTCAAGAACTCACGAACTGGAGGACTTCCCTGTTTTAGGGTGAATGTTTTTCTGTATTTGTCCTTGAAGGAAAGCTAAATTAGGTAATTTTCTGAAATTATTTCTATATTGGCTTCAGAGGAAGATTGGGAAGTCTGAGTGAGAGCCTGTAATTATGATAGGTCTTTAAAATAAAATACTTAACATTCAGAGAAAAGACCTTAAGAGAGAAATTGCAGAGTCAGACTGCGAGGCTGCCTGTCCTCTGGTTCAAGCCGTGTTGTTCCAGGTAGTGTTGGTTTTGTGCTTCCCTCACTTCTTCTAAATTTATATAGTTCTACAAAAAGATTCTACCATGGCTGAAGTGGAAACTGGAAGAAAGGATACTCTTAGCTTCTTCATCCCTGTCCTGCCTCCTAAGCCACCTGCTACAGCGGCATCTGTGCTCAGGGAATACACAGAGCTGGCTCTGACGTTACACCTTCCCCATCCCTTTGCCCTCTGGGGATCCCAACTGAATCAAGAACAGAGAGCAGGCATATGAAAAATAGTGGGTGGAACGCATAGCATCGCTTAGATCCCTGTGATCATGTAGGCTTCCCTGACTTCTGAGCAGCCATGGGGGTAGTAGAGGGTGAGCAAAAACCGGAAGGGGCCCTATCAAAGGCAAACCAAGGAAGCCCCATGCCATGCACAGCTTGTGAACCCCATCTGCTTGTGCGCCTCAGAAATCAGCAGAGCACAGTTGCAAAACCGAGGAGCATTTTACTGTTCCCGCTGAGAAAAAGGCAGAAACCCTTGTGCAGGGGGCTGGTGTCTGTGTAGGCAATTCAGCGAGTCTCTAGGTGTCTTTAAGCTGGGCCTGCAAAGCCGCTGTCTTGGAGCTGAGCTTGCCAGACTGGAGGGCTAGTGTGTTCCAAAGGGAAAACCTGCATGGGGGCAGGCTTGGAGCATGGGCTTGAGAGCAGAATTAATGCTGATGTAGCCCCACTCGCTGGGTAGAGCTATCGCTTTACCCTTTGCATAGGCGCAAAATGATTCTTAGCCCCCGGGGGTCACCTTGGTACCAGTGGTAGGTGTAAGATGGGAGCATGACTTCCTGTGTGCTCGGGCTGAGAAGCTGGCCTTTGCTTAAAACAAATAGGAGCTGATAGCAGGTGGTGACTGAGATCTTGGACCGTGCAAGAGGAGGGGGCAGGATTTGCTTTCTTTTGGGAGAGCAACCTGCGTTTTGTGTTAACACACAGGAATGCCCAACCCCTTCAACACTGCCCGGGCTGACATACGGAGAGAGGTACAGATGTGCAGGCTGTCTGCTGCTCCCCTCCGCAGCCCTGGGCTAGGAGAATTCCCCAATCCTGCTTATCTAAGTATTTACACTCCTCGCAGTGCCCAAGTGTCAGCCGGCATGGCACTGCCACGTTTCGGCTTTGAGTCATCGGGTGAAAGAATTCTGGTCTGGGGCCTGTAGTGACTAGAAATCATTACCCTCTGTTGGCTGCTTGTCCTCTGCAAGATGAATTTGTGGGCCTGATCCATCTTCCCCACGTACACGCATAAAACGCCCACACGTCTGGCTTGTATTAGCGTGTTCTCATGGGGCAGTTTCTCTAAAGACGAACCAAGCTGGGGAGAACCGGAGTGTTTTAACCAGCTGCACTCACCCGGCGCACGGGAGCGCAGGTAGAGCGAAGGAGTGGCACGGCGGGGGGGGTGCTGGTCCTGCGCATCCAGCCAGGACATCCTCTGCTGCCAGCCTAAAGCGGTGCCGTGCTCCTGCTCAGTAAGATGGCCTTTCCCCAACGTCTGCTGCAGCATTTTATTTGTACAACCGGGAGGTTTGGTGCTCTGTCCCTACAAGTGGCCCAATCATTTTGCTTTACAGAGACATGCACTTCAAGAAATAAGTAAATAAACGTTGTCCCTTGTTTTCTCCCGCTGTGAGCCGAAAGCTGCCATTGAAATGATGGGTCTGTAAACGTGGGGTTCCCAGGAGCGGGGGACCCGGGGATGTGCGGGTGTCTCCCGCAGGCTGTGGGTTTCAGCGG
>VWZZ01006540.1:257436-344683 GCA_013399095.1 Psophia crepitans | reverse complement strand
GGTGTGTGTGTGCAGTTGGGACTCCCAAACATTTGTTTCGAGGCAGGACTTCAGCGAGATTGACAATGTCAATCTCGGAGTTATTTTCTTTTGGCTAAATTTGATGTAAACTGACTCAGCGGTTGTAAGAAGCTGAGGGGAAAAAAATGTCAGCTTTAGGGTTGTTTTCTTTCCCTTGGGTTTAAAGATCTCTCTCTGTATATTCGGCAATGATTTCTTTTTGTGAAATAATTCTGTCGTGCTTTATTTACTCCGGGAATTTAAGAGTCCTCCAAGACAGGCTTGTTAGAGGCTGAAATAACGAGCTCCAAGGCACGGGCAGTGCCCTTGGCCGTAACAGGTGCACGTTCTTGTGAACAATGACGCGGTTTCAGCGGTCAGGTTTATCTGTATGCTCGGCGTTTCTGTGACTCTGAAGAAATTGTCATGCTGTGCTATGTCAGGGATGCGCTTACCGCGTGAGCGTGCCCGTAGTACCTAATTAAGAGGACGTGGGAGCAGCTGCACGGACCCCATCCATGGGTGGTGACTTTAATACCCAGGGTGACACCGTATAGCTTGGGGTGTTTTGGTGGCTTGTGTGAGGACCCACGCTGCGCACTGGTCCCTCAGCGATGCTCTGGCGCAGCGTGAAGCACTGGGAGATGAGGAGGAAAAGAGAAGTGCGGAGAGGAACCATTTGTGCCTGAATTGTGTTTTCTAGACTCGATGGTCCTTTAATACAGTTCCCTGCCCCTGTGTTGTGTGAGTAGGGTGGTGGTGGCACATCTTGTGTTGTTACTGAAACCTAAAATACTGATGCTTATATTCCACAGAAGAAATTTCCTGGGCAGGTAGTTCATAGATAAAAAGATTGACGTTGTTTTACTAGCTTCATGGGTTCCTTATTTAAGGTAAAAATCCGGAGTGATATCACATTGGTTATTGACTCAATGGGAGTCAGTCAGGAGTTAGAGCTGTACATCAAAAGGAAATTAGATTGGAATTTAATTATTACTCTCAAGCCAATATAGCACAAAAGGTGTGTTCCAGCAGTCCTTACCCAGGTTCAGCTCCTGCTGCGGATACCTGCGCTCTGCGGTGCACCTGCCTGGAGGTGTCTCTGCCCTCCTCCACACGGAGAGATGCGCTTTGCTGGCACTCTGCTTTCCAGGGCTCTTTAAAGCTCACTTAATTTATTAGGGATGGGAGGAGGAGTGGACTGCATGTGTAGGATGGGAAAGGATGAGTGGGTAAAGGGGTGAGGATGGGGAGTGCGTTCGTTTGTTACTCTTGGGTTCTTTATAGATTACAACAAAAAAAGATAGAGCAAAGGAGAGGTCAAGGCTCTAGCTAGGGGAAGTGCCTGGCAATGGAGTCTGCTGGAGCTGCCCTCCTGGGTGATGCTAGTGGAGGCACAGAACAAAGCAAAGGCACCAGCGATGTCTAAGAGGTCTTAGCTTACTGTCAGAGATGCTCTGAGGCTGCGTGGGCTTGGAGTTACACCTTGTAGTTTACCCCATCATGAGAGACAGTGCTTCATCCTCCAGGAAAATGATGGGGAAGTCACAGTGGTGTCTCCTGGGGCGTTCAGCCCTCTCCAGAGGTTTCTCCTGTGGTGGGGCCTGGCAGCTCATGCTAATGAATTGTAATAGCAGTGAACTTTGTGGTGTTCTGTAGTACCTACAAACCTTGGGACAGCAAAGTGTTTTGCAGAGGAGATGAGGAAACAAAACCAGCACTTGCACTGCTGCGTTAACTTCCCTTGGACTGCTTACAGCCTCACCCAGCGATGTAATTCCGGCCCTTGTGGTTCTTGGGTTACGGCACGTGAAGGTAGGAATATGCTTCTGCCTCCTCTGAGGCACAGCATTTTGTATAGCCAACCAAGGAAGATAATTACCTTGTTAGCCCTTTGTAAGGTGCAGCTCCCTCTGGTTTATGAAGTTAGAAGTGGTGCGTACTGTTAAAATACAACACGCTGTCAAAAAGCCATTAGCTGAGGAGAGAACGTTTTTATTCTACCGTCAAGTCAACTTCACCTAAGGATGTTCAGTTGAAACAACTTGGAGTGATATTTAATCCAATTTTGGGACAATAATCCTAAAGCATTCTTTTAAAATCCTTTGATAATAATTAGCAGCCTTATTTAATGTCTTGGGCGATTTACGCTGGTGAGAGTGATTTGTCCTTTTCACATCGCTGGCGAAGCGTGATGTTGCTGTGAGTAAGCTGGATAATGTTTACGGATCTGCTAGAGCAATCAAGCTCCAGATAGTGGTCCTTTAATTGCCTGAGGCTTTTCTTGCTGTACATGATGGCTTAACAGAGTTTTGACAATCATCTCTGGAAGCCAGATATGCGGCAGGTGCTGATCTGGTCGGGGTTATGTCTGTGCTACGGTCATGGATGTGGCTCGAAGCACCCTTTGCTCTGCAGGAGTGTGTCTGTGACCGCGTGGTGCTCAGGGTGCCCTAATCCTGCAGGTACCTGCTGTTGTCATGATGTGTCCTTGCTCTGCTGACCTGATGCACTTGCAGGAAATGAGTCAAGGTGAGGTTGATGCAAGAGTAGAGACTCCTGGACACCCTGGTCAGTGAATATAGGAGACTCGTCACCCCAAGCCATTAGCTAGGCCAGGAGTTCAGAAGGATGTAAAAAGAAATTAGATGTTTTGGGTAGTGAAAATGAGAGAACGCCATGTGTGCTTAATATGAACAGGGCTCTAAGGGGGGAGTTTAAAGCCTTTTGCTTAGTATTTAAGTTGCTTTCTGATGCAGAGAGCTAGGAGGAGGCGCTTTCTAGGTGCTGCTGCAAGGCACAGCGTGTTTGTGAGGTCTGAGTGCCTGTCTGCGCAGGAAGACCTGTTCCTGTACAGTAGATGGTTTATAAATGAAGGAATTAATAGTAGCAAATGAATTCATAATTGTAAGTTTTAAATGTGTGATGAGTTCCTTAGTAAACTTTATTCTTTTTTCTCATTTCCTTGTTCAAGGTCTGCTCTCGCCTTGGAACAGTAGCTCAAATACTCTGGGGTGCTTCTTTCTAATAGCATCACATCGGTTCTATTAGAAGTGTTTTGTCTAAGCAAACTCACTCCAGATACTCTTCCCACCTGCAGGTTTCTTCAGGGATGCAGAAGCTTATCAGGTGTGTAGCAAAGGCCTTTCCTCTGCTGGTCAAATGTTTGCTCATGTCCTAAATATAACTTCTGGGACTCTGTGTTTGTTTTGGAGCTGGGGAACATTTTTCTCTTTTACCCTCTTTATAGATTCAGAGGATTTAAGCATATGATTAACATTAAACATGTAATATTCTCCCAGGACTCATTTTTTGGATCAAAGGCAGAGTGCTCGGTATGTTGAGAGGATGGAGCCCACAACCACTACATGCAGGGAGATCTGCTGCTATGCTTGTCTGAAAAGAGTATGAGATATGAGTACTTTGGATTTATGTCTGTCCGTGCCCCAAATCCCTCTGCTAACTGCTGTCTTGATGTTCCTTATCTACAAAGTGCTTCTGAGCATTAACAAACCTCTGTGATGCTGCTGAGACTTGGTGTTATCCCCATTTTCCAGAAGGAGATGCTGAGAGAGTTTGGTGATCTGCTGGGACTACTGTGGGTTATGGACAAAGCTGGGCATTGAGCTAGCAGCCTTTAATCCTGAGCCCCGTGAGGCAGGGGCGGCAGCACAGCGCTCTGGCAGGATTTGGTTAAACATCGCCGTCTTTCAGAGGATCAGAACGCTCCCCAGATTTCTATCCCAGCACAAAAGCTTCTCATATATTATCTACTGGATCAAACTCCAGTTGGAAATATGGTCTGACTGCCGGAGCGAGCACCAGGCTGTCAAGAATCTCGGCGAAAGTTTTGCATGCGCCCGGCTCTCAGCCTGGCTGGGTGTCCCCAGCGGAGCTGCTGTGTCAGGGCTCCTGTAACCCGAACGGTCGCACCTAGAGAAAGGGGGATTTTTCCATCTTCTCTCCCATAAGTGCAGTGATTCTTGATTGCTTGATGATTTAAAAATACTCAGAGAGCCTGAGTCCATGCGTATAAATATAGACACGCTAGGTGTGTGTGTGCCTGTGAGCTGGCAAATGAATCAGGTTCCAAATCCGAACTTTGCGTCATGTCACATTTGGCTCTGAGTTGGTTGTTGTTTTTTGTTTTTTTTTTCTTCTCAGTTTTATGGCGCTGCATTTCCTTAAGTTAGGGGAATCTCTCTAAAGAGAAAGGGCAAACTTCAAACACGGAGGAGCACGCTTTGCACCGATCTCGCACGGCTGCGCTTGTGCAGGGCAGCGTGGGGGCGAGAGGCTGGCGCCTGCCTCCCTTGCTGCCCTGCCCTGTGTCAGTAAGGCTCTCCCGGGATGCGGCGTCCTGGGAGGCTGCGGTGGCCGGGCACGCTCGTGCCGGATCAAATGGCTGTGACAAAGGCAAGCTTCCGTGTGTTTTAAAGTTTTCCTTTAGGCAATGCCTTTCATCAAAATCCAGTGTTTTGTGATATAAGGCAAGTGACAAGTTTGCAGCAGTTCTCTAGTTTCCCGCAGATCCGCCGTCTGGTGTACCTGCGTGTACAAACGTGCGAGGGACAGACAAGCCCTAACTGGGAATTCGCTACCGTTACGTGCTTCGGGAATGAACCGCAACCATCCCGAGCTTTTGCATGTATGTAACGGCATCTTTCCCTCTTTCCTTTGACCCTCCCTATGGAACCTGCGTTCTTCCGAACTAACACTCCGTGCCATAAATGACCCGCTCAGCCTTCATCGCTGCTCGTTAGACCAGAAACTTCATTAGTTAATAGCAGTGCTGTTCTTCCTTTTTGTCCCTGCTACGGCTAAGCTCATGGCATTTACAGACAGACTTGTTAGTCATTAATATTCTTTGTATTCTTCATCTTTGGCTTCAGAAAAGAAGGCCTTTCATCTTTTGCCTTGCTTTGTTTTTTAGAAGAAGCCAAGTTTGACTGGAGGAAAAAAGAAACCAAAAAAACATTTCTCTCCTGCTTTCTTATAAGCTTCCAAGCAGTCTCCCCTGCTGACTTTGTACTTTCGCAGTAGACAAACATTGACTTTGTTTCCACAGAATACAGCTGGTTTATTTTTTTCTTGGTTTACCTTTCTGGTTATGCCTCAGCAGCTTGGCAGGACTGGATTAATTAGCAGTGACTGTCTATTTTGCTGAAATTCTCATTCTTCCCACAATTTTTCCATCAGGTTTATTGTACCTAAAGTCAAGTTGGTGTAAAGAGAGCATAAGCACGTGTCTAAACTTTGAAAAATAGTGATGGGTTTCCCTGATTTGGAGCCTAGAACGTTAGTGCGATTGGTCTGTGGATTCTTACTCTTTTCTTTAAAAGAACTCAAAATGCTGATACCTGGGAATGTGTTTTAACTCTGCCTACCTGGGGTGAAATGTGCATGGGCAAGTACGCTAAATAAACATGTTCCTCACTTTCTTTTCACCACTAAGTTCTCACCACTTGTAAGTGGTCAAATGCAGAGCCTCTGCTAACCTGCAGTGCCAGCTAAAGGGAGATACCGAGGCACAGCGTCTGATCTCCGATCGTATGCAATGTCACAGCTCGTTTCTGAAAGAGCAGGACCAAAAGCAAAAAGAACCTTCTGGCCTGGGCTATGTGTTGTGTTCTTGGTGTAAAAATGACTTGATTTGTTAAATGCTTTTTTGCATGTGCCAGTAGTTCATATCCATTCTGCTCAGGTTTCCTCACTCCTAGCTCTGATGCCGTGTACATCGCAGTGCGATCATTAAGTGTGATTACCGCGTTTTTGACCTATTTAAAAGTCTCTGGCTGTGAAATTCCAAAGATTCTAATTTAAGCTATAAAACAGATTATTAATGTGCCGTTGCTTACACATTTCATGGCTCATTTCCTGATTACAGCAGTTTCGAACGTGTATGTACAGTCTGTTCCAATGCGTGTGTATAAACATCATATACCATGTACGGCCCGGTCACCTGAGCTTGGGGCTCACGTTCCAGAGACTTCATTTCCCACAAATCAAAGCAGATGGAAGAGAAAGCCGCAAGTGTGAGAAGCTGCAGCATTCCACACTGGTGCTGACAACAGGCCTGATGCTTTCTGCAGGGCTGGAGCTCAGGAAGGGGTGTAGAAAGGAGAATCATGCAGGGGTATAGAAGTTGGGCAAGAGAGAAGCCTTCAGGCAAAGAACATCTTCACGTGGTCCCTTGCTCTGCTCCATGGACTGGAGTAGGTGCCCTCTGGAATAAAATAGAATAGAATCATTAAGGTTGGAAGAGACCTCAAGGATCATCCAGTCCAGCTGTCCCCCCACCACCTATTAACCACTAAACCATCCCTGAATTGTCACCAGGGCACTTTAGCTGTACTGAAGCAGGAACATAGGCAAGATGCTATGTGTATTCGGTCAGTCGGAGGAGAGCAAAGATGGCTGTTGAGATCTTCTGGGGCTTTTTCATCACTTCATTCAGATCTGTCATCTTATTCGTGGAACAAACTTTGCAGAGCCTCCTTATCCACGTGCACAGAAACAAGGTTGGGATTACAATTACGTGGATCACGTATGATTCAGCCATGAGGATGACACAGTATAAAATAATTCGCCAAGGTTACAGGTGCAACTGCAAACAGTGGATCCAACAGAGAAATTCAGTTTGAAAGATCAAGAAACATATGAAAGTTGTATAAATTATCCTGTCACTGTGTGAGACCTGAATCAATGAGGCACTTGTATGCACAAGCAGAGTCTTACTCCTGGTGAGGACATGAAGAACTCAGTAAGTTTCGTAGGATTCATTATGTACTTAAAACTGCATCTAGAGGCTTCTTCCTGCGCTGGGAGCGTGTTTAAAGCTGAGTATGTGGCTGGCTGAGTCTGGTGCCATGTTCCAGTGGGGCTGACCCTGCGGTCTCAGTGTCCGTGGTTCTGGCTTTCACCTCTTCAGAAACCTCTGGGTTTGCGGTACGAAGCCTTAAAATCTTTGTGCTGACTGTGTGCTTTTTACTTTAGTGGCTCGTTCCCGTTTTCATTCCTGCTGTCTAACAGCAGGAGCTGCTGCAAGTCCAGTGCTTTTAGTAGTTGGAGATGTTTGGGGGTCTCTAATGTGGCCCCCACTGTCACCCGGTCACAGAGTGTGTTTTTCTCCAAGGTTGGGGTAAGTTACCATACCTATTAGCAGAAAAAGGGTGGGTGGGGGAGCAAAGTGAAAGATGGAGTTAATTTGGCTTATTGACTTACTCTTTTGGGTCATGGCACCAGCTGAGAGGCCTGATCTGACAGAATCAAGTTGTTCTGTGCTGGAGTTAGTTTTGGGGTGGTTGTTTTGGATTTGTTTGTTTTTTTTTTAAACAAGTGATTTGTTGTTTTAATAATGGTTACTGTATCAATCACATCCAGCACAAGTCAGGAAACAAGCAAGGTTTGGAAGAGCAGGACTTGAACGCTCTTTGCTCTCTTTAAAATGCATTGCCATGGCAAGTTCACGTGGATATTAAACCTGTAATCTTGCAGATGCATTAAATAGTTGGGTAATTTGGGGCATGTGAGCAGTTCTTCAGAAGTTGGTAGAGACAGTATCTGAGCCTGGACATTTGCAGATGAAGGCCACGGGCTGTTGGCTGTTTAGGGGAGATCTTTTCTTACTGCCATGTCAAGTACTTGGCTCTTTGGTCCTGCGTGAGCTGTCAGATAGGGATGTCTGCCTCTGTGTGAGACTAGCAGTGATTTTATACGCATTTGGGATGCAGCTTGAAAGCAAAGTCTGGAGGAGAGTAAGGTGAGATGGGACCCTTCTCTTTTAGGACACGGGAGAACCTCGGTGTAGCTGTACCACTCGTCCCTCATGCACACAACATGCAAGAGGTGAGGTATTGCCAGGCAATAGGCCATGGTATTGTCCTGCTAAGGAGCATCTTTCTGTCCTGCTCGAAGGAGAGGAGGTGGAGGGAGAGGTGCAATTAGTGCTCCCCATCTCTGAGTGCTGCTGAAGGACAAGGTTAGCAGCCTCTCATGGCTGCTGCTTTGCCAAGACTTGGAGGAGAGGCTTCTGGTCCTCTCAGCCTCTGTGGAGACCGCCAGCACAAGCCTTGAATACTCATTCTGTGCATCAGAGACAGGATCTGTGCTCTTGTTCCTGGTGCGTGTACACGTTAAACAGGACTTCAGATGTTCGGTGTGTATGGCTTTGACACCCACAATGCACACTTTATTGGGCGGCATTGGTGCTGCTTGTAACTCAGTCGCTGGAGATGATGTGCATCCTTTGGATCCTTCTGTCTGTCTCCCAAGTGAGAAGTTGGTCGGGAGGCTGGTTACGCCGTGGTAGCAGTTAGCGTTGCGTAACGTACACAGCTGGGAGAGTGTCGTTTGCAGTTGTCTTACTTCTTAATGTGGTGTGGTAAATTATAAATGTACACAAACACCTACGGAGCGTTTCATTCATAAGCTGCCAGACTGCAGTATGTGTTTTAAAATTGCTGGTTTGGGGTTTGGTTTTGTTTTCTAGGATAATTTCATTAACTGATAATAGGCATTTCTTAAAAATAAATGGATCACATGAGAACCGTGTGTCTGTTAGTGATCCTGCTAATAAAAATTTGGTCTCTCTTTCATTCCGTGAAAGACCTTCTGTGCAACAACATTTTTGTCCTTTATAGTACAACTACTAGCTGTTATTAAATCATTTTAGGAAGGTCGTTAGTTGCGAACTGGTGTGCTGTGGGGCTTGAAAGTATGTGCCACGACGTCATGTAGGCCAAGAGAAGTATTTGAGAGTATAGATTCTTAGGAACATGTGCAAGAGATTTGTATAAATAGGGATGGTTACGTCTGAGCCCCTCTCTGGGCGTTACACATGTGGCTCTCTCTTCTGGGGTACGGCGGCGCTAACAGCTATCCAGTTTGTGGATTAAAGCAAGTATCTTCCGAAGTGGAACCACAAATGACAGCAGAATTATGATGAAAAGGCAGTCGGTGCTGATGGTGAGCCCAGCATAAAATGCAAGTCTGGCTGTGGTTAGGAGAATGTGCCCGTCTAATAAGCAGCTTAACTTGGTGTATTACTGTGAAACAGAAAGAAGCATGAAATATGTGATGTGAATAGTAGGCTGGATTTCCCTGTCACTTCATATTTATGTTCCTGGAGCTGCCCTGGCTTTGCCAGGGTTACTTCTGAGTTACACCCAAGTGAATGAGAGGTGGATTTCCACTTCTCAACACCTTTTTTTTTTTTTTTTTTAAAATTTGGAGTCAGCAATATAATTGAAATTCTCGGTTGTAGCCCTGGATTTGGAGTTTTCATATCAGATGAAATGCAGCCAGTAAGACTAATTGGTCTTATGTTTTATTTTTCCTGATCACATGTGAACTGCTGCCACTTCATTCAATCCCGTTAAAGAAAATAGGTGTTGTTCCTCTCTCATTAATGGGACTTGGATTGGACCATTAAAGGCCAATTTCAGCAGAGATATTAGGAAACACTAAGGCTTGATCTACAGTGTTTTTCGACAGTTGCTATCTACACGATAGCCGGTCTAGCAGGGCTTTGAGTGGCTTTGAGATCGAGAGCGCTTGTCTCGAGTATCACTTCTNGAGAGCGCTTGTCTTGAGTATCACTTTAAGTTTTCTGAAACCAGGGAAATTGAGATGAATCCAGAGACTTCTTCATGTCCACTGGAGTTGCTCAGAATTTATGTTCTTCGCTGTGAATAGACTGTGGCCTGCTGTGCCTGGGTAGGGGAAATGAGGATTTTTGTATTTTTTTTTTCCCCGGGGGCTATTAATAGCCTACAAAATGTTTGTCTTCTAAAGGAGGTGTTCAACCAACCACTGAAACAGTGTTTGCAGACTGCTTTAAATCACTTCCTTATTGTTTCTGCTATGGATAGCCAGGCTTTACTTTTTGTAGGCTTTTACATGCGTGAAGTTTCCTTTTAAGATTGTTGTGTGTGTGTGTCTTGCCTCCCCTCCCGGCAGGGTGGTTGTCCTTATCAAATACCTCAGTGGCGTGTTGTGGAAGGAAGAACCTATTGTGTAAGGCTGTGTGTAGGGGTGTTTGAGCAAGTGGCGTAAAGAAATCTGAGGTTCTGTCGTGCACACCTTCAGTCTTGATGTTTTGACAAGCCCCATTTAAAAAAACAATAAACACCTCTTACGGCAAGTGATTTTTATGAGCACATGTGGAGAGGAATGCGTGAAGTGCTTGAGATGGTAGGGACTGGGGAAGGCGCACGACAACTGCTTTGTGTAAGACGATCTGTGTTCTGGGGAACAAATGGTGCATTTGAGATGACAAATGGTGCAGCTGGGCTGCATGGGCTCTTGGATAGCAGAGGTACCACCGAGTGGCTCGAGGCATCTTCTGCAGGGCTAAGAATAATAAAAACGCGTTTGCTTTCAGCGGGTGAAAGGATTTTGTGTAGTGGTCAATATAAACAATTTCCTGTTAGGTTCGAGCTCTCTTATAAATTAATGATATAATTCTCATTGATTTGATTAAATCAGGTTCCAGGGTTTTGATTTGTAGTTTTCTGGTAGTGGTTTTGTAACGCGAAGATTTTTAGGCAAATAAATAGCCTTTATTTTCTCACTTGCTTGGTGGGGTGCCTGGTGATAATTAGCGCGTTTATCAAGGCGCCTTTCCATGTTAGAGACAGGCTGTTATCCGCTTTTGATAGACGGAAACAGAGGGACGGTGAGATTGTGGGACTTGTCTAGAGGCTGCTGCGTCACGTAGCAGAGCACAAGAGTTACCTGCTGGCACCCTAAAAGCTGGACTGGTCCCTTGGGTCTTGCATCGTGCTTCCTTTGGACTAGATTGTGCCTTTGCCCTTCCTTGGGAGGGCAAGCACATACTGCGTGGGCCTGGCACTGCTCCCGGCACCAGGGTGCCAAAGGCGGGCAGGGAAGGGAGGGTGCTGACCTGTCCCATCAGCGCCCTGGGGCGCTCTGCGATCTGGGGAGCAGATGCTGTTCACTTGCAAAGGGAAGAAGATCTGCTCCCCACCTTTCATCATGGTGACCACAGAAACTCTCCCTCGGCGGAGGCCTTCCTGTGGAGCTTAGAGGCAAATCTTGGTCCTCTGTTGCAAAGGCTCGGGAGGGCCAGTGCGCGTGTGAATGGTTTTCCAGTGTCTGAACAGAGTGCAGTTAGGAGCCTGGTGTTCATTTCTGTTGAGGCGTGGTTCGCATGTCACCTTGCACAAGCTTGCACTGATGTCATTTGGAAAAGTGCATCTGGACTGAAGGCAGGAGCCAGCCAGGGATGTCCTAGAGAGGTGGAAAGAGGAACCAAAATAAATTTTAGGGAAAGCAGTAAAAACTGATTGTTTCAAATCAGCAGGTCTTGCTCTTAAACTGCCTCCCAAGGGAAGCGTGTTTCACTTGAGTCTTTCGTGTGGCTTTGGCTGAAGTCCCCACGGTGTCTTGGAGCTGAGAAGGGGAATGGGTTTGCCAGATTTCTTTTCCAGTTACTACAGATAGTTCCTGGTTTCCACAGCACCGGAGCCACAAACGAGGACACTCCACCTGCCTGTCCAATTCCATGGGAAAACACCCCTGCCCACTTGGGGCCAGAGTCCCAAAGCCCAGCATGGGCTGGAGTACAGTCCTGCCCGTAGGATGAAACCACAGATGGCCTGTTCCCTTTCTGTACCTACGAAATGAATGCTGCAGGTCCAAGGCATGGCTCATCCCACAGTTCTCCATACCGGTTCATGACAGCAGGGAGCGAGGCCAAGGTCCTCCTTTATCAGTAGGTCAGGTTTAAAAACGAAAAACCAAACCCCATCAGATTTTACCGTGGTTTATCTCCCTGCTGTGAACGAGCACTATTTGATTCATAGGAGACTGTGTGTAGGTCCTTCTGCATTCTGAGAGTGCTTAAAATATTGAAAAGCTTGTTCCTAATAGAGTAGAAGAGGGCTGGGTTCACTGCTAGCGATGGAATATGAGCTAATACGAAATATCTTTAGAAATGTGAACAGTCTTTAGTCTGGAATGTTATAAAGCAAAAGCAGAATATCGGAAAACATACGAAAAGAAAAATAAAAGTAATTTGCTAAAGAATCACCTTGGCATGGCCTTCAAAGGGCATTATTGCTGTCAGCGAGCAAAACACAAGTGCAAAGACTCAAGATTTTGGTATCTTACCAGCTTGGCGTGGGAGTGCTGCAGTGGTCCTTGCTGTTGGCACTGCAGCGAGCCAGTGCTGGTGTCTTGGCTTTCCACCTAGCCACATGTGCCAATAACTGCGCTGCTCTGATTAGTTTTGGTTTCTTTCACTTGAGTTTGAATGTGTGTTGGCTTTTCCTCGGTAGAACAAGATGGAATTTGTCAACGACTAAAATCATGACAAAACTGTTCCACCTCAATTAGTAAACCAATAACTAAGAAGACCTAATTAGACTCAAACATCTGAAATCTTACTGCTTCCTGGGCCGGAGGATGCTGTAGCAGAGCAGCACATGCAGCTTTGTGTAGTTAGCCTTGCACTAACGAGCAGAATGCCTTGCTTCCTCATTTAAAAGTACTTGACCTTAAGATGTGACAGTGTATCGAGGAGGTGATTTTTTTTAAATCATGCAAACTTGTGTTTCAAGGCTTAGTCAATATCTGGATTTTATTTATATGTATCTTATTTCCACTAATTGTTGTGTTAAGTAACTAGTTTAGCAAGACTAGCTTAAAAGGTGAGCGGCAGTAAAATTTTGGGAAGAGGAGAATGTTTTAGGGTTTTTTCTTTCATGGGTACAAATTCCTCTTGTCCTGTTGTATTAGATTGGCAAACCTTCTGACCCTCCCACCGTTGGTATTTTTTTCATAAAAACAAAGATGCTGTCAGTGCAAGTTACAGTTTCACCAAAGGGGGTCGTTTACCTTTCATAAAAAATAATAAAGAGCTGTATAAATATTCTCCATATGCTGCTGCTGGATTGTGTTAGTGAAATATGTCAGTGTTTGGCGTGTGCAGCCCCACATTTTATGACACCACTTGAAAAATGTGAGACATTCGTAGTAGTTATTTGGGAGATGATGACAAGACAATTTGACATAGCTGTATCTTAAACAGGGCATTTCCAAGCATACAGTGAAGAGAGAAGAGCATGCGTGGCCAAGCGTCTCCGGCGCTGGGGCAGCAGACTCCAGCCCATGTGCTACTAGGAAGATGGCTGTGGGGCTTTCCAGTTTGCTGGATTTGTTTTGCAGTGTGACCTGTGCCTCTGCTGGGATCAAGTGCTTACAGAGGCCAGGCAGATGGCTATGAAGATCTCTTCTGCATGGCTTCCAGAGATTTGAAAGCAGATTTTGTTAGAAAGCTTGTATCATTGGGTCTCTACCATACCTAGGTATTTCCCATCTGTGGTTCTACTGAGCTTCTCTGAGTATCTGCCTGTTGATGAGACTTACTGCAGAGCTCAGGAGTAGAAATGTAGTCACAGAAGAATCTAAGAAGAGTTGTCTTTGACTTCTTAAGTGACTGAAACTTTTACCTGACAGCGCTGGCTAGAGCAGATTGAGCCCCTGTACATCTGGTGTCCTGCACACCTGGATGCAGCGTTGGTGGTGGTGACCAGAGCTGGGTTTTTCTGAGGCAGGAGAGCAAGGGTGATGAGGGGCAAGCTGGGTTTGGGTCGTGAGGGTATGAGTGAGTGGCTGAGGAGAAGGTTACCCCAGCCACCCTTTCCTCTGAAACAGCTGTGCCTTCTCTATCCAGTACGACAATGGGGATGATTGCTAGTAAAGAGCAAGGAAGCAGCTTCTGCCTGCATCTTTTTATGATTATATCTATTCCCCAAGCCTTCACCGTATTATCTCCTTAAATCTGTGTGCCTGACAATTTTGCTTCAGCACAGTTGAATGTATTACTGTCCTGGGTTGCAAAAGAAAAGCATGTGCTTGCAAGCCTGCCGCAGGCTCCCTGGGAGGATTTGGAGAACATCTCCCAACATGCAGCTGCCTGGTTCAATGCTCCCTTTTCATGTAGCTCTTTTTTCTATTGCAAGAAGAAGTTGCTGTATGCAAATTTGAGATGAAGCCTTTTGTCTTTCCAGCATTTTCTATTTATATTGCTCAAAAAGTGGTTGTGGTTTCCCAGCTTTGGACTCTGGCTATGACAGTGCCCCGGCTGAGGGCTGGGAGTGTTGATACGTTGTGTGGCGTCTCCAGCATTCATGAAACAGCCAGTGGTGGCATTGACAAAAATCCATGGGCAGATGATTTGTGCTGCAGGCAGCGGCGCAAAGTGGGGGCTCTTTTGGGTAATGAATATTGAACCTCTCCTGTCTAACAGCGAGTTGTATCCTGCTCTGTAAATGAGCATCTTTGTGAGAGGCTGAGCTGCAGACAGCAGAGCTGCTTGCACAGTCATTAATTCGTGTCTGGGTGACGTGTGTGCTCTGAACAGGGCTCTGCTGGTCACCCAACAGTTGGTGTCGTGCAAGATGATTTTTTTTTCTTTAAGTTATTAAGTTCTAATTATTTTCCTTCTGAAAGCTGAGAATCTCTGCTCAGTGCTGGATGCTGTTCTCTAGCTGCCCACACTGGGTTTTGTACATGACAATATCCTCCTTTGGGAAGAATCGGTGTAATAAGTTTGTGCACGCAGCGGTCCCTAAATTCAGCTCTCTTTGAGGCAGGAGTTCCAAAGGCCACGTATGTCTCAGGCATTGTGACTGTTGTGTGAAATGGTAATTTTAATGCATGGAACATCAGCTTCTGATTTATTTTTATTAGCGCAGATGAAAATTACTATGATGGTTCAAGTAGGGCGTAAAATAAATATCTCTAATCTCATTCCATGAGGAATACTAACTTCAAATTTTGTATTTCTTTTCTTTCCCAAACCACTGTAAAATGCTTAGTATGCAGCTTGAGTGTCTTTTCTGTCATGCTTCTGTAGGAAGGTCTTTTTCTTTTTTCATGCTTATAATAGGAAAGTGTGATTTCATTTCTGTAGTGTTTTATGCGACACAGAAGTTCCAGTTCCTTTGATCAGGAAAAAGCCTCAGTTTTTAACCAGAGTACAGAAATGTACATTTATACCAGTGGACAAAAGTGTGTTAGGAAATGCATTTTCCCAAACAGGATACTGCAGGTGATTTCAGTTTAAAAACCACCCAAACTGAGGAATCAAACATTTGCTACCAGCAAGAATACACGGGCAGCCAGGGCTTGTGGAAAGGACTATGCCTGCTCTTCCTTTCCTTTTTTTCACCTACAGATGAGGACCAATATGGGCCCGAAGACTTCATAGATACACAAGCAGCTTCTTGGAAGGTTGACTGTAAATTGAGGTGCTGGGGAGCACCCAGGCTTTGAGTCTCCACTTGGTTCCTCAGCTGTTTTGGCAGGATCTGTGGGAAGGATAAGCCCTTTGGAGACTTCCAGCCGTATCCTGTCCGTGACAGGTTAATCTGCTGCCCGTGTCCGCACCTCAAGGTGTCTGACAGCATAAAACCAGGCCTGGAAATGCAAAGTAGCGCTCCTCCCTGCTACCATTTCAGGGGTGGCATGTTGTAGGAGATCAGGGACACGTGTCCCAGCTTTTATGTCACACCTATCTGCTCTGCTGCTGTGGTGCTAGTCATTCTGTTAGCCTGCAAAATCCACGTTAACTGCTGGCACTGGCCCTGGCAAACAGATCCCTGGAGAGAATGTGGCAATTCCTATAGCACGGCTCAGCGCTCCTGCTCTGCACTACCGAAACGGGCCTGGATAAATGGGGTTGTGAATAACTGATACTGTTTTCATCCCCAGATATATTGGCAAAAACATGATTATAGGCAAGCCAGGACTACGTATCCGGGTGTGAGAAGATGACTGCATGGTTCTGTGACATGGTCCTGTCTCTGACCGCTGTTACAAGCGCATTGGGCAGCGGTGATGTTTCCGTGGGGTTAATCAGTAGCTGAAATAGCATTGTGGAAAAACATTAAAAGGTCTTGAAGGAAATCTTAAAGGATTCAAGTACCGCTTACAGTATTAACAGAAGGTGCACATGTAGATAGGTGTGTGCATGTGTGTAATTGGCGATGCAAAGCCTTTGAATTGGAAATGATTGGTACAGAAATACAGTTAAGGTTTAGAATGGATTTAGTTCAAACAGCCATGGGGAATAGTCAGGGTATTAAAGCAGTGAAAAGATGTACTGCAAGGCATTCGCTTCTGTAGCAATATATTGATTATACTGAAGGTGGAGTGTGTGCATAGTTGGGTCCTTGATGGGAACGGGGAAAAATGACTGAAAGTGCTGTAAGAAATTAATGTTAGTGCTTCTTTCTGAAGGTCTGGAGAGAGTTCTTGAGTTCTGCATTGTGTTCCAGTACGTTTTGGACTGTCCCCTCTGTGGGAACAGCTGTGCACAATGTAAAGGTGCAGAAACCAGTGTGGTCTAAGACTCCACAGGTAGGAGAGATATGAAAATATTTATAATGGCAAGGAATTTTACACTGCTAAAGTGACAATTCTGCTGTGAATAATTTACCATAATGACAGTCAGGAGTTTGGCATCCTGGTGAGCTGAGTTTGGCTGTTCGCAGTGAGAGAGCTCAGAGATGTTCCTGAGGAGGTAAGGTTGATGTTTATTATTCTGGAGAATAACTAGTCTTTCTGTGTCAGTAGCACATAGTTTGCGAATGGTTATCAGCCTCTGGCCTAGGGAATGGACATCTTGTGTGGTCAAGACAGCGTCTATCCCAAATGACCTACCCACCTAGGAGCGCACTGTCTGAATCACTGGTGAGCATCCGTCCTGTGAGCTGAGCGCCCTGTGGGTAGCCAAGGTTTTGGGAGGCATTTGGAAGAGGTGGCTTTGGGAGTGTTACAGACTGAGCTGGGGAGAGTCCTGATAAACCACACTGGTCTTATGACTGTTCTGTCTTCCGTCAGCTTTGTTTGTGCACCCCTGCTGTCTCTCAGCGGGTGTAGGGCACTGGGGACTGCAATGGAACGCTGTCACATTGGTGTCCTCCAGCGTGAAGGGGAAGCGCACGTCCCGTTTTCGGTCTCCACCGCGATCTTGCACTCAAGCCGTGCACTCGCCCACTTAATGACAATGCCCAGCTCCACCGTGGCCTTCTGCGCAGTGCTAAGGTTGCTCACCCTGTCCTGTCCACACCCTGCAGCGCGGCGTGATGCCCAGACGCTTAAGCTAACCCCAGACTAACCAGCTCACGCTGCAGTTCCCTGTTTAAACGCGAGCACACTGGTCCCTGGTCCCTGAGACAGGCGGAGGCGTGATGCCTGCGTGGCGTAGAGCAGGGTACAGGGCCAGTTCACGGCGCTGTACTGCAGAGCGTACACGTGCCCCCAGGGTCTTACATTCACAAGAGGCAGCTCATCCCTCTGCCTCCTGAGCTTTTGTACAAACCAATCGGCCCAGCCACCGTGTTTTCCTTGGCTGCCAGAAGCTGAATCTTTGACTGAACTAATTCCTTTGGGAGATATTAGTATATTTAAGAGTTGCTTGGACTCCATTTGCACATACACTGCTTGTAATCCTCCTGGATGAAGATATTCTTGGAATACTTATTTTAGTGCAAACCCTCCAGTGGGCAGTCTTCTCTTCCAGAATAATAGGTCTTTGTCCAATTTAACATAATGTACTTTGGAAGTGGAAGTCTGTAGTTTGTTGCACAGGAAATACATTCGTTTACCAAATCTCCTTAATTAACTGGCACCTATTTAAGGGAATTTTTTGCTCTCCTGGTGTTTAAAACATCATCTGTCATGAAAAGTGGCTCTTTAGTTTTTTAGAACTGATCTTTGATTTTAGAAGTGATTCCTTCTGTATATTCAAATTCATTTTTTTCTGCTGCTACTTGTTATGAAGGAGGGACCTCAGCTTTGAGAATTGCAGTTTAAGCTGCTCAGAACTGTGTGGCAGCTCTGCGCTTGCTGCCAGGAAGCTGTTGCTGTGCTCAGGACAGCGCGTCTCTGCCGTTTGATGTCATATTCTACGTGATGAAAAAATAAAGTAGCGCTTTTTTTTTTTTTTCCTTCTGTGTGCAGCCCCCACCACTTCTGGGCGGCGCAAGATTAATCTTCTGGCTACCAGTCTACAGAGCTTTTGACCAAACCAGAGACACCTAGCAATGCCTGCACTGCACCAACTGTATCAGACAAAACTCAGCACCTTTCCTCAGTGGGCTTTATTGATATAATAGTGCAAACACTTCCCCTTGGCCACCTCATCTTTGCTCCTTGCCTTGCTTCACTTTGTCATTTCCAGGTCACTTCCCTTGCCTTTGTCAGCATGTTTAGCATTGCTTCATGTTGGTGCCGCCCTCAGGAACACCGTCATGCATACTAAATGCACGTCTAGGACCACGGCGTGAAGCAGCCCATCCACTTGGGAGCAAGATACAGCCATAGAGCAGAACAGGTGAGCTGCAGACCTTCTGGAGGTCAGTTCTCTGCAGCCACACAAGCACCTCCGACTATCCTCCTGGAGTCAGGGTACTTGGGTGGCCCTCGTAGAGGTGGGTGCACAGTTCCTGCTATCCCTGGCTGCTCTGACTTGTCTTCAGCGGTGCCTGAGCCAGTCTATTTTAGCAGTGCAATTATTCACATCGAGTGTAATCAATGAGCCACAGAACAATCTACCGGTGGCTCCAATCAGTGGAATTGCTCAGAAGTATCAAAATGAGCTGCTTTTTCCGAAAAGCATGCTGTTGTTCACATACAAAGTTCAGAGTTCGAGGGAGCCCCATTCTTTATGCAGGGTGTGCCATGACTCTGAGTACCTGTGCACAGAAGTCCTTGTCTTGCCGTAATGTAGGGGTAGGGGTCTGCTCCCAAGGTGTCACCCTGCAGAAGAGCCGGGGTAATAACCTCACCAGAGAGAATGTGAATCGGGCTGCAGAAAATACTGCAACTCGCTTTCTCTCTGCTGGCAGTACCACTGCAATGAGTAAAAGATTATTTCAGATGGGTGTCGCTGAGTGTCTCTCCAGGACAACGTGGACACAGCTCAGACTGCCATAGCCACCTGAGGAAGGTGGTGGAAGCTTGTGCAGTTGTCCAACAGTGAGCTGCCGTGGCTGGTACCTGCTGGCGTAAACCTGCTGCTCCCACGCAAATGGTCTGCGTACCTCCAGCACCGAACCACGAACGCGTGCAGGGTCGGTGAGTCGTCTTGCCTCTCTCATCTGTGCTCTTCCTTCCAGATTACAAAAATACATGGAGGACTGTAGGGAGGGAGGAGGGATTTGGTATGAAAAATGGTACTGTTCTGTGCTTGGCAGGACTTCATCCAGGCTTACAGATGTACGAAGGGGAGGCCAAATGTGCGCCCTCCGTTTGAGTGTGCCTCTTGGCACGGCTGTGGGACAGCATTGTGCAGGTTGCCAGCTGTGTGCTGTGATTTTTTTATGTGTGCATCTCTGCGTGTGCTGATTAGCTGTTATTCTGCAAACCTGCCTCTCTGTCTGCTGGCTAGCCCCAAAAACCCACAGCCTTGTCTCCTCCCGCATGCATGCTGGCTGCCATGTGCTCGCCAAGACGACGGCTTGGAAGTTTTACCCTACCCATGAACTGATGCCAAAAGGGACAGTCTCCTTCCTTTGCAGTTCCACATCCCCTCCCTCTCCCTTGCTTCAGGTTTGCAGGTTGCGTGGTTGATGGGAGCGGACTCTCTGGGCTCATCCTGTGGTCAGTTTTCAGTGTTGATAAGGGGCAGAGCAGTCCTTGGAGGGTTTTTTACTTCTTGGTGTGTTAGTTTTCTGCTAGATCAGCAGACTGAACACTCGCCCCACTTATCTGCCAGTCGCTGCCTCTGTTGCAAGGGAAGCAACAGGCCGTGGTGGGAGAGCAGGATCTCTCCTTCATGCTGCGCATGGTTGCACCAGATTATGTTTAACGTCCAACTGATGTCTTACCTACTTACTGCTTTCTTTGGATGTGCCTGCAAATGGAGACTGCTGAGCTTTTATACAATTATTGTTGGGTTCTGAGTTTCAAAATGCAGCCAGAAATAGCTGCTGGGCTTTGAAAAGCTAAAACGTTGGGTGTGTAAGTCATTAGTTTATTATCAGACTCTTAAGCTGATTGGGGTATGCAAGAATCAGATGATAGCATCCAAATACTTCCACGCTTTCATAGACTTCAGTTCCCAAGTCGGAGGTTAGGTCCAAATGTTCATGGCGATCCTTCCCAAAATGCCTCATCCCAAAGGACGTAACAAGCCCATGCCTTTGGGCGCTCAGCTCAAGTTCTTGGGTTTAGGTCCTGTCTCTGGGCATCCTGTGCTGGCCTGCAGAGGTGAGCAAGAGCCAAAGCTGTAGGTGTTTGGAATTGCCAAAGCCCTCTGTATCTTGTGTGTTTGAAATCTAGCTGGGGAGGAGGGTTTGTTCTACTCCATGTTACTGTTATTTTAAGGTATTGTTTTGGGGGGGTTGGAGTGTTTCCTTGTTTTATTTTTAATTCTCACAGTAGCTGCTTGGGTGATACAGAAAACCTAGTCCAAGACTCTTGCTGCTCAGAAAAACCGAAGGAGTATTTGAAAAATGTTCAGTTGGCTCCAGTTTTTAAACTTTGTTCAGTTCCCTGATTTGGGAGCCCAAACTATGTATGAGAAAGCCAAGGAGCACAAGTAACCAATGTCTCTGAGAGACCAGTCTGTCTTGGGGCATGTCTCTGACGTTGCCTTTTGTCCTGATTTATGAGAATAAGCATGGTAGCACTATGATATTTGCTGGCAAAATAGTAACTTCCTTATGGCAACCACTGTCCAGGTTTTAGGCAGCAGTTCAGCAAAGCACAGAACCATGTGAGCAACCCCATCTCTGCCTGATGGGATGTTTGTTTGGTTAATTTTGAGCACATGGGCAGCCTTATTGGCTGCGGCATGTCGAAACACAGGTTTAAATGACTCGCTGACCTGGGGCCTACGTGCAGGTGTGAATATTAAAAAATGAAAATTTAGGCATCCATCGCAGATTGTGAAGCTGAAATACTTCTTTTTCAAGGTGGTCTTGGGGATTTAAACAAACATTTTCCTTAAGATTAATGGAAGACTGCTTTGAAAAGCATCAAGTGTTATTGCATGAAACCCTGAATGTTCCTGTCTTTGCACTGCAGTCTGTGGGTCCTGTAACATCTCCTGGTCGCTTTTTTGCATCAAGACCGTAACTGTCCTTATTGCACTGTGCTGCCAGTTGCACCCTGCAACTTTATCTTTAGTTTAATGGTACTTAATTTTAACTTAAAATCACGATTTCTAGCCCTGATTCACAACAGCACAGTCTCAGTTTCTATTCTTACTTCTACTTAGCACGTGTTGCAGGGGGAGATGAACTTTTACAGCCTTTAAATTCACGAAAGGAGCACTTGAAACACTTGACAGCATTAACCATAAGCGCTCGGAATCCCAGAGGGACTATAAAGTTGATAGACTTGTGCATGTGTTTTTAAATCTCAAGGTTTTAACATCAGTCTCCGGATCAGTGGGAAGCCGGTGTCATTGCTGTGGAGCATTTGATGCTGGCGACCCAGCACACGCAGCCTTACAACCTCCGGCACGTGCATCAACCAGACACGCGTGTTGGGAGGCTGGCTCGGTCCTGCTGTGGTTTAGCGTGTACCACAGTTGTATGACTGCCCTCCCTGCCTTGCTGGAAAGTACTTAACAATTGTTCCCAGCTTCTCACTTTTCTTGATGCTCTACCTTCTCTTTAGTGGTGCTCCAGGGATCTTGGAGAGGTGTAGCAAGCGTAATTTCCATGTGCTGTCTGTAGGACTGCTCTGGTTTTTGGAGGTAAAACCATGTTTTCCTTCAACTCTGCCTTTTGTGCGTAGGCATCGGTGCTCGAGGCAGAGCATTTCATTAAAGATTTATGTAAAGCAGGGGCTGGTCTCTGAGGCGGGAGGATAAAGCTGTGCTCCAGAATGCTAATGGGGAGCTGGAGCAGTTTGAGATGTGCGTAATGCAGCACCCATTGGCACCACCCAAGGTTTCACCTAGGAGAGGGAAACTTGCACCATCTTCATCTTTGCTGCCCTGTAACTTTGAGGTTCATTTGCATTTTGGTCTACAGTGAGGAAGGAGAAACACCCTGCAGGCAGGCCTTGCCAGGCGCCCGGAGCGTGCAGGGGCTGGGTTTGGCTCTTGGGGCTGGGGTGCCAGGCAGCAGCCCAGCGGGGAACCTTCAGGACGTTCAGCTGTAGCTCTTGAGAGAAAGCCACAACTGTGTGATTTTATTCTCTCTGCCCTGTCCTTCCTCTTCTAGCTGGCGTGAGCAGGATGTGGAGGTGAAGCTCAGCTTATATTTTCTGCACTGAGGTATCTGTGATAACTTCTGCAGTGGCTGAAATGTATGGTGAATGTGCTTTTACTCTGTCTCTCATTCTCCAGTGCTGTCCTGGTAGGATATTTGGGAATCCAAAGAGTCTGTCAAATATGGAGATGCTTGTGAACATTCACAAGTGCGTGAGGGAGCACTGGTGTGGGTAGCATCACCTGGCGGTTACTGGAGCTATGCTGCTGCTGGAAATCCACCTTGTGGAAGAGCACTTGTGTTTGCACAGAGCTGCCAGTGGGGATTGTCCTGGCCCCATCCGCAGCAGCTTGTGCAGAGCCCAAGCAACCCCGGTCTGACAGCGCTAAGTAGAAATCTAACAGCATGTGGAGCTCCCCCTGGGCACCACATCTGCGCTCAGGAACCCACACGTACTTTTTCAAGGTAGCGTTGGTTACCGTTCGTGGCAGGTGCAGCTCCTGTTCCCCACCCAAAGCTCCCAGGGACTTGCCATGCTTCAGACGTGCGTTTATGTATTGCTGAGCTGCTTATTTGAAGGCAAAGGCATGACAGGAAATGGGGTCTGTATTTGTGGAAATGTAATTGTGTTGTGTAAACTAGCTAGTAAAAGTAATTCTTGAACTCAAAACAGGACAAGATTTGAATACTTACTAACCAAAACAATGGTGGTAGTTGTGTACTTTGGAGTAAACACCTCTCTGTCCTATGGGAGGGGCTATAAGTGTTGTCCCATCCTCTCTTATAGCTCTGGCAGCTGGAAACGACCATCCTGCAGACCCAGTGGCAGGGTCTGCTTTGGCAAATGTGGTCTTGAACTGTCTCTGCCATGCAGAGATCCTGCAAGTTACAGGATAAAAGACTGGAACAAGCTTGCCTGTGCAGGCAGTAGGCTTCCAGCTAATCTCCTCGAGATAGGATCTGCGCCTTCCTTTGAAGTCATTCATGGAGAGCCACGATAATGTGGAAATCTCTTGGACTGTCTCCTCCTGCCCAGCAGCTCCAGCTGGGATCAGAGGCCAAACGGCTGCATTGAATGTGTGAGAGGGAAATGCTGCTGTGGGACTCTGGGCACCCAGAGGGTGGTGGGTGGCAAACAGCCTTGTGAAGGGATGAACAGGGTGGGCTTTGATTTGCAAGCTGAAATATCAGCCAGAGCAGCATAACAGCATGAGAGCAAAATAGCTTTCTAGTCGGAGAACCCGAAGATAGGTGTGTTTTGCAAACGCTTCTTGTGGTGCCAACTCCCAGCTCGCATCAGCTGTGCAAAGCAGCTGCACGGCTTGTCATCGAGACGTCATGTCCCAGGGTTCAACTGGTTTCACTAATTTCTCCGTGTACCTGAACTAATAGAGCAGACCGGGACTGTCTCATGTGCGGTTTGTTTTAAGGTAAGGCTCTCCACAAATTGGAAAGTCCGAGTCCCAGTTCTCTTAACATCAGTCGTGTGCATGGAGGGTGCCAGCCATGTGTGGTTATTTTGGCAAGCACGCACCTAGAGAAGCCCCCTCAGCTGGTATTTGCTGTGTGTTTGCCAGAGGTGGCAATGCCAATCCAGTGGCTTTTATAACACAGTTCTGAGAAACCTTGGAATTTTCCTGGTGCAAGCCAACTTGCTGGCTATGTGAGTAGAGCTATAGAAGAAGATTGACCAATGTTATGACCCTAAGCAAGGAATAATTATCTGGTTCTCCTAAACTGTGGAATATGAATTGAAAAAATCCAAATCTATTTCTATATTTTTGTGGTCTCCGTTTCTGGCAGCGCAAGTGGTGTAGGACAGCTGAATGTCACTCGGCTTATCTGCTGTGTCTTCAGCAATGAGTGCAGGCAACCATCAGGTTCCAGTCGCTTTCAGCAGCTCGGCAAACAAGCACTAGAAAGGGCTTTGCTGATGCTACAGACAACGTCGGATCTAGAAATAACAGGTTGGCAGTGATAAGTTGTTGTTTCCCAGCAGCTTTGGAGGACAGGGTATACTTGAAATAAATCTATCAGGTAGGGTTTCACATTGGCCAGGCCTGTAAGCAACAGTTTATTGAGCTTATTTATGATGTTGCACCTAGGAAATGAAATGGAGAAATGTCAAGTGCTTTCCACGCCAGCCAGCGCAATTTAATGGCCCCTCCCCCTTGCTTGGAAGCTCTGTCTTGGCTTCATGCCGGAGGCATATTATTGTAATAAAACACATTCACGTTCTAGGTGGTAAATGGAATTTATCCGATAATTAAAACTACAAATAAAATAAATCCATTCATCATCATCATTCCCAGCGTAGCGTACATTCTTAGCACTATATATGGTATAAAAATGTGCACCTTGGGCTTTTTAGCTGTTCATGGCGTAATGACCAAATCCATCTGTGAGAGCCTTGGGAATCGAAGCCGAAGCAAAACCACACAAAAGCTACATCTGAGCAGTTCCTTTAAATCATGTTTTCACAGCCTCTTCTCCTGTATTTGGACTTTGGCCCGGCCTGAAGCCCGTCTTCTTTCCAGACTGCTGGTTGTTCCATTTCGCAGAGAGAGAACAGCCTCAAGTTCCTCTGCTGAGTAACCATCTGTCTGCCCTCCCACACAGACACCTGAAGATGAGTTAATGCTTAAAAGAAAACAAATCATTTAAATGTTTTTAAAGGCTCAAATGCATCTTTCTGCAATCTCAAAGTTTCCAGTGTGTTTTTTCATGTGTTAATAGGATAGATAACATTCTTAGGGGTAAAGTTTACTTGTTACATTAAAATTACGGCATTGTTTGGTAGAGTTGCGTCATCATTTTGTGAAGGATGGTCCTGCTGCCTTGGTTACAACACGTGCACCGAACCTGGCGCGTTGCACCTGGGGCGCTTGAACATGCACAAATGAATATTAGTTGGATTCTGTCCGGAGGGCCAGCAGCCCTTCTGCAAACCTGGGGCTGGGAGGGGTGACACGAGATCTGCAGTCTGTTCTGCACATCATCTCTTTGTGCAGTCTGACTGAGCAGAGCCTTAGTAAGCAGTCACGTAATCCAGTACAAGTAGCACAATTGAGCACAGCAGTTTCTTTTCAGAGGAGTGCTTGCTAATATTAGGATAAACTTACACAAAATAGAAAAATAGAGGACAACTTTGAAATAAATCCCGAAATGCAGCTAGAGGGATCTTGGATTAAAAACCTCTTGCGTGCTGCTTTATGAACAAACAACTTCATCCGTGATAGATTGTGTGCCCCGAGCGTACGTAACAAGGCAATTAAGAGAAAGCACAGTCAATGGAATAATATTGTATTATCTTTTTGTTTCACATAAGTCCTGTATCTCCTTTCCACTGCCAGTTTGCTGTAAATTGCACCTTGTCATTAATAGGATTATTGATAGCTCTGCCAAACACAGCTTCTGCAGAATTTACTGTTTGCTAAAATGCCTCCTTCATCATTAAAAAGTGTTACTAATATGCTTTAAACATAAATCTTGTACAGTGTTAATGCTCTAGGTTACAGCCAGCAGCAAGCAGAGCTCTGCGGATTGCTAAAGCTGGAAGATGGAGGGGGGACACACATGCCCGCTTTGGGCTGCGCTGTCTCACTCTGAATTTTTTTTCAAGTATTTAAACTATTAAAAGTGAATTTGTCCTTCCCCCGGGGGCAAATTTAGGGGGGAATTCCACCCTGGATAAATTGGCTTGTGCCATGATCAAATGTTCACCAGACAACTTGTATTTTTCTTGCTTTTGCCATCTCACCCTGCAGCTGTGGTGCAGGTGGCCCCTGGTTGCGCTGCTCTCCAAGACCCTGCACCTTGGGAGGTGGCCCTGTGGGTGGTTTGCGCTGGCCTTGGCCATAGGGACGTGGTAATGCAGGTCTGATGGCCTTTGGGAAGTCAGCTGGAGGACGTGGGTTTGCATCCAGCAACAAAAAGCTGTTCATTGCCTGCCAGCAAGGCTGCCAGCAGCGGGGCTAGCACGTCACACTCTGTCCCTCAGCCTGCACCCAGGATGGATGACTACAGGGCATGGGCTTGTTTTGGGCTAAAAGACAGCATTGTGGCTGGAACTTTTTCCAAACCACTTTCCTTTGAGTAGCATCATGTTTCTGAACTCTGGGTTCAGTTTCAGCCAGCTGCTTCCTGGCCCTGTATCGTCCTGTGCAGTGCAGGGCACCATCTCGCTATCTGCAGCATGGCTGTGCAGGGGAAGGGGCAGGCGGCACGGTGTTCTCTGCCCTTCGACAGCTTCTCAAATCCTCCCTGCGTGTTGTGGTCCCAGAGGTGCTCAGTGTGATTCTAGAGGGGGGTTGATAGTGGAGGTGCCGTTGCCCGTCGCTCCAATTTATTAGGAAGAGCTATGTTGCAAGGTTATCCTGGACTACTTTGCTCCTGCTGGGCAATGCTTTATTGTTGACAGGTCTGAAAGCTGCCGAGGGGGTTGAAGGAATGGAAATAGATGATTCTCCCATCTCTAGTGAGACCCAGAGATCATCCATCACTGCTTTTTTCAGTCCCACCTCCAGCCTGAATCTGGATTGTTCTCTAGAGCACCAGGCTCATTCAGGTGATCGCTGCTGTCCTCCGTGTGCCCAGTCTCTGTGTGGTATTCTGCAGTCCTCAGTCCAGCTCAGACTTCAATAACACAAAGGGATTTAAGCACATCCGTGAGCCACGTTTTACTGTCGTTCGATGGAGCTGTGTGGTATCAGCCTGAAGTTGTAACAAGACGGAACAGACTTGCCTTGGTACCGCTCTGAGGTTTCAAGGACAGTAACCATGTTCAGGCCGAGCAAGGATTGTGCAGAGCAATTTCCTGGGATTTTCATTAACAAGGTGGTGATGTTCGGATGTCTCTGAAATCCGGGGCCTGCATGGAGTTAGAGCAGCGACCGCTGCGTGTTGTCGCGGCCCCCTCTCTAGCTCGTGTAAAGCAGCCGTTTGAGACAGCCTGCCCAGTCATTTGGAAGATGATCGCTCTCTCAAAGCAGCGGTTTGAGACTGTAATTTTAAAATTACACTGTGTTTTGCTAGGACTTGGCAGAACTTCTCCTAGGCCTAGACTTTTAAAATACTAGTCCAAAAAAGCTCATGCCCGGTGCAATTAAAAACAAAAACAAGAGGAAGAAGGAAGAGCGATTTGAAATGAACTGTTTGTTTGGGAGGTTTTTGTCAGAGAATGCTGTCTGAAGCTCTTGCTTTTGAAGATGTATTCCCACGCTGAGTCACATCCAAGGTTCATACAGAAAAGCCTGGCTGGCGTTTTAGAGGTCGATATTTGTTGCCTGCTTTAGAGACGTTGCCAGTGCACAGCAGTGGTGTCTCGCAGAGGAGGGCTGCAGGCATGCCCTCAGATGAGTGGATTCACAAGGTAGGCACTACCTCTTTGCTGCTTTAATTTCCCTCCCCTGGGCTCGCTGTGCTGGCGTGGTGACAGCACGCGCTGGGCTGGGCTTGCCATCTTTCGCTGGGTGACAAGGACAAATATTTTTGCCTTCAGAGAGACTGAAGGTTTGTCTATTGTGTGTCGCTGCTGTCTGGGGAGCACGTAACGTCATGTCACCTGTGACAAACGCAGCATTAGAAATAAGGCTGCTGCGGGTTTAGAGCCTCTATCTCCAGATTATGTGGCTGTTGTGCTACTAAATGTCACTTTAACTTAGACTCTGCAGCCTTGTTTCTCAGTGCCTCAGTTGGTGAGCGCGTGGTTTTGTTCCTGCTGCTCATGGAGTGCATAACTCAGCGTGAGTGAAGACACCCATCTGAAATCATAATGTACAGCGACATTAAACCCCATTAGTTAAGAGTTGGACGGGTTACAAACGAGGGTAAAATGCACACTCCATTACTGCATCTGTCTCTTCTCTGTGCGTGTTTAATTTTCTGAACAAAGGGTGGGGAATTAAGGACACCTCTTTGATACCTTTGCTGCTGTTTTGAGCCAGCCCAGATCTGGGAGAGCAATTGTGATGACTCACATTGCTGATTAAAATACAAAAAACACCAGCTCAGGTTGGATTGCCGAGTTCGTATTGTTGCTGATGTGCGAGACACGAAGTAGAAGGAGCACAATGTGGTATTTAGCTGCAAGACTGAGCTCGAGATGCTGACAGTTTGAAAAAGCTCAGGTTTGACTTTGCATGCCGACCAAATTTACTGTAGGAAGAACACATTTGCCACACAATGATGTCATTTTCATAGAGTCGCTTTACAGATAGTGCCCACAGCTCAGCAGAAGGCTTGGTCTGAATACAAAGACCTCTTCAGGATTCTTCTAAGTCTCCTGGTTGGGAGAAAGCCAGTACTGATGTGATAGTGAAATGCATGCAGATAGCGAAGCTGCTCATCCGGTAAAATTCCTGCCTGAACTCACTTGCAAATCAAAAGTGTCACTGGACTGCCTAGAGAAGGTGAAAATTATCAAAGATTTGGGTGGGAGAGGGGAAGGAAATAGTATTATGGAGATGATAAAGACATGGTGCTGGAACAAAACCTTTCCTCGTGGGAGGGTGGTTTGGAAATTGGAAGCTCCTGGAGGCTTTTGTAGAAATGGGCATTGAATAACAATGGACCGAGCTCTGGAATAACCCCCTGACTCTGGCTTCATATGCTGTGTGGTGGGGCAGTGGAGTGGGATGAAGAGCCAATGTAACGTGAAAAGGGATGTTATAGAAGGGAAGGATTTGAGAATTTCAGAAAAGTTCACACTGAGAAATTACTAGGCTGGTAAAATGGACTACGGTCCTGGGAAATGTTGGTACCGTATAGAAGATGGATTTTTTTGTTTTTTTATTCTCCCCAAGTAATGTGTGGTACCCATCTAAGTATTCACTGTGTTAATAAATTATAAGCAAGAAAGCAATTACATATTTGTTAAAGATGGGCAGACACTAAAAAATGCCTTGGACAATAAAGAAGAATATCGGTTGTTAGTACAGTAAAAGAGACATAATGGGCTAAATAACTTAATTTCCCACACATTTCTGGATTTGGCCAACGTGAAAACTTTCACTGAAGTGATCACAAAACAGACCGAGATAATCTTGGCCAATATCCTCCTTTTTGACAAAATAGATTCTAATAATAAAATCCTGCTTTTGATTGCTTAGCCCAATGAAAGGCTTCCAGTAATCTTTCCTCTTCATACTGTGCAATAGGCTGTAGCAATCCTGCCAACCAGTCCAGAGCAGGAAGGGAAGGAGAGTTTTGTGCTGCCCTTGGCAGGGAGCTCGGGGCATAGAGCTGGCCGAAGCGTGGTGACACGTGCAGGGACCAGCTGGGGCGATTATTAAACGTGCAAAATGGAAGTACTGGTGTGAAGTGGGGGGAACTTCGAGATAATACCTGAACAAAATGTTTATTATAGTATGGGAGGAATTCACATATGGGTGAACTCCTCATATTTCCCAAAAGGGCTCCCGTGCCGGTATGGACAGGGACCCTGGGCCCTGCTGAGGTCCAGGGAGGTCTCCGGGTGAGTGTCGTGGCTGTAGACGTGCTCCGCTTTGCTTTTGGAGTTTGTGGAGTGTGTAAATGGCCGTTACAGCCGTGCTTCTGGACACTGCGGCTTCTCTGCAGTTTAATCTGCTAAAACTCTCTGAAGAACTTACATACTCAGAGCTCTGTCTAAAGCTGAATTATGTCTTGTCCCGTTATTGTAGCATTGCCTGGTGTTTTTGAGCAATCTCCAAGTTGTTTTTTTTTTCTCTTCACTGACCATTAAAAAGCACCCAATTCCACTATGTTGTTTTAAAGCTCAAGTATTCCGTTTTTGTGGATATTTTAAGCTGGGATCCTTAAAATCTCTAAAAAAACCCCTCAGTTTATTTCTCCGAGTCCCAGGCATGTCTGCTGAAAACACTGAATTTCACAGTACAGGCTGCCCAAAACAGACACATTGATGTTATTTAGCCTTCACTTGCCAAGTTGAGCGTTAGGATTGTGTTTTCACATGCGAAGCAGCTATCGGCTTTACAGATAGCCATATTTCCATAAGCTGCATTTGGCTGTCACACCTTCTCCTGTAGTCTCTTGATATGCAAACAAGTCTCAGTTATATATGCTCCTGGCCTATAAACTGATATCCCTGATGAGTTTCTGATTATCCTTCCATTAACTTTTACTCTCCCCTGTCTCCCTCGGGGAGGTAACAAGTAGTCTTGCCTTCATCATGGGTTTCCAGCTGGTTACCTTCCCGGTTCCCTCCTAAATGGATTCTCTCCGTAGGTGTGTGTGTCACTAAGGAAATACTGGCTGTGAAATTTCAGCGCCACCTAAAAGTACAACGGGGATGGCTGAAATGGGGAAAGCATCCTGGCTCTTAAAGCACCATCCCAAGGAACTGAATAACCATACACCACGTCTAAAGCGTGGTGTCGTAGTGTACCAGGAGAAGGGGCGTTGAGGTGTGTGCGTGGCGTTTCGACTCTGCGGCTGTACCGCAGAAAACCTTGACGAAGGCTTGTGCGAGTCTCTGCCATTCTTATTTTTTTTCTGGTCTAATTAGTGGTGTTTGCAAACCAACATTCAAACTCATCCCTTGGTTACATTGAATACTGCGTATTTCATTATGTTTCTAATTCCCACGGTTTTTCCTTTACAGAGTTCAGATTGTTTCTTAATGAGTTTCTCATACCTTATGTCCAGTGTCACTGCAGCCGGGGACATCCCAGCAAGGCTTTTAGCCATTAAATCTTCACCTGTCCTGTGTCCGTCCTTTGCAAACTCCTGTGACGGTAAATGTTTGTGTGAGTACAACCCAAGTCCCGTTCCCAAAGACTGGGCCCGTGCGGGGCATTTTGCACTGGGAACCCATCCGTGCGAGCTTTGGACATACTGCCGATGTCTTGACCACTAATCTTTATTATTATTTAAATTCTAAGTAGTACTAAAATAACCTTTGGGGCCTCTGTCTCCTATCACATATTGCTACTTGTTTTATATTCATTTGACAATGAGCTGTATGTTTCTTCTAGTTATTGCCTTAAATTGAGCATAAACCAGTGTTTGCTTGTTCCCATCAATATTCTTTGTTTGAAACAGGCTGCTGGCTCAGCTCCTTTAGAATTACTCAAACTGAAATGATTATTTAGCTGAATAAATGTTTCAAGACAAGTTGCACATTTCTGGGTTTGGTGTTGGCACTCCTAGAAAACTTGCAAATACCAGAGACTGAGTTTTTAAACGGTGTATCAGACCTTGTTGCTGTAAATATTTACGTGAGCAGTCAGTTGTATCTGGGCAGCAGAGGTGACTCCCCTTATCCGCACCGAAGGAGAAGCATACCTTTTGAACGGTCATGCTGATTTCAAGGGCTTGTTGAGTTTGTGGCCACTGAACAGCAATAAGATGGTTAGAATATGACCCCAGCTATGTGGCGATGCCAAACCTAATTCGAGCATGTGATTCATCCAGTTTCCCATGTGGAGTGGAAAGTCAAGGGTTTTCTTCAATTGCATGTATAAATCTGCAGGTTTGAGAGATTACAGGTGACATTAGACTCTTCCTTTTGCAGATCCTACGTATTTGCATATTAGTACGTGAATATTTTTACTAGAAATTCCCCTACAGTGTTTAAAGTCCTGTTGTGTATGTCTCTGCAGGTCTGGAACCTTAGAAGATTAAGTGAGGGTGAGACATTTAGCCCCAGGGTAACAACTCTGGTGTACATTCAAATTTTGTATCAGATAGTTTGCTATATTAGTAAAACAGTACAATGTCGTAACAATGGTAGTTGCTGCTTTAAAAACCTCACTGTTGCTCTGGCAGTATGCAAAACGAATGAATTAATTGTGCAACCTGCTCCGGGTGATCCTGCTGTAGCAGGAGAGGTTGGACTACATGGTCTCCACAAGGCCCTTCCAACCCCTACCACTCTGTGAATCTGTGTAATACAGCTTTTTCTGCTGGGCCCTAGCCCCAAAACTTGGGATCTTCCCTGTGTCCCCATATAGCATGTTCCGCTTCAAACGCTGCGGAGGGTGCGTATATGTCCCCGTTTGGGCTGCCTATACGCTAAGTAAGCTGCTGCCCTGCAGCCTTGGAGGGTGGGGGGAAGAAAACCCACGTGTGTTGGTTGGTTGTGGCTTCTCGGAGCACCAGAATAATGAGTTTAAAAAGCTGTGCTTTCTGACGGGTCACATATCTTTCTGATCTATAGGATTTGCACCCTTGACACCATCTTTTGAAGAGCACTTCCAAAAAGTATGGAATGAATGTAGATTATGTGGGAAATATCTCAGTAGTGTGCTCACACAGCTCGAGTCAGCACAGTCTCCCACTGTTAACTGAACATGTCCTTTATGGAAATTGGCTTTGTAACCCATATTTCAACTGCTGAAGAGTTATGAGGTCAGCAAGTGCAGTTCAGAATTTAGCTCATTTTGTGTATATCTTGGACCATATTCACCCCTGTTTTTTTATACCACAAAAATCAGTGGAACGATGCCAAGAAAAAATTCTTCCAGTGATATTTAAAGTCAGATTCTCAAGCACACGGTGTGTTTCACTGAGCTCCCTGCCATAGCTCTAAGAAGGCTTCTGCTTGCTGGTTCCTGAAGCTTAGGATTTTATATGGGCACTGAGAATAACTAACAGCAGCAGGTTTTAGATGGATATTAAATCGTGTGCTTCGGGGTGTGGACTAGTCTCTAAGTACTCGAGAGTGGGAAGAGGCTGCTGTTGTGAGCAAACCGTTGCATTTCTGCCCTCCACAGCACTCCTGCCCCTATCCGCGACGTATCCGACGGTGGGCAGCGTGGGAGGCAGGCGGGTGAGCCGGGGGGACCGTGGGCAGCTCGGCGCAGGCGATTGCCGTGTTTCTCTGAGAGCAGAGTGCTGATCCCAAAGCGTCACATAGCTTGGTGCTTGGATAGACAGCAGAGAACTAATGTCTGCAGTCCCTTTTAGTGGCAGGCTTTTAGCAGTGATCACAGAAGTGTCTCACAGCGTTAATTTTGGCTAATGAGCAGCCAGTCAGGTTGGCAGCCCTGCCCCCCCCACCCCGGTCCTTTGCCTGCTGGGAAGGAGGTGGGCAGGGCTGAGCATGGCTCTTCCCTGGGGTGTGGGAGCCCTGGCGGGACCCGCCTGGGCCCAGCACCCTCACCTGTGGTGCCTTGGAGGAGAGGCAGCAGCAGAACTAGGGCTGCAGCTGAAATTTCCTTTTTCTGAAGTTGAGGGACTTATTTTCCAGCTACAGACTTGCTGCGTTATCCTAAATGTCAGCAGAGTCTCTCCTTTTTTACTTTTTTTTTTTTAATCAAAATACTTAATATAGCCAGAGAAAAATCTGTCAGCAGAAGACTCCTTGCCTGCCCAAACAAAGGTTGAATTTGCGTGGGCTGAGCATATTCCAGCATGAGTGTGTTTAAATTTGGGGTGGCTACAGATGATGTTGCCGCTTTCTCGCCTCGTGCGAGAAGCTCGGGGCTGGCGAGCGCCCCAGTGCCGGCACGTGCCTGGCTGCCTCGGGTCGCGCCGTGGTAGCGGGTGGTGGGACTGGGAGCAGGCGCAGATGGTGCTCCAGAAGGGGAAATCCAGAAGCTCACGAGCTCATTTATTTTAGGGAGACGCGTCCATATGCCATCCATAGAGCGCAAGAGCCTGCTCGTCAGTCTGGAGCACTCTGGGGGTGCTGGGGTGAGATAACCCAAATCTGTAGTGAAGACCGGAGTGTGATGCTGGCTGCAGTGGTGTAGCCGCTGCGCTCTGTCTGTCTTCCCTGGTAGGGAGTGAAGTCCAGTGTGTGAGTGTGATCATCAGTGCCTCTCCAGCCTGGGGCTGAGGGGATATTTGGGAGAAGTTAGCGTGGGAGCCAGCGTGGCCAGATCTGTCACTGACAGTCTCAGCTCTGACCACTCAGGTTTTCTGTCCACAATCCCGTGCGTGGTTCCCGAAGACGCGTCAAGGATAGGGAATGTGAGCACCATATATTGGGGACTTGGTTGTCCATCCCCTCAGCTGGGCGCTGCACGCTGAAGCACAGAGGTGCTTGCTACAAAGGATGCCTTGCAGTGAGACATAAATCTCAGGAATGCCTGCAGACCATGGGAATTGAGCAAAAATCTGAGACACATTTGCGCTAATCTGGTAACTGAGCATTGCTGAAATACAGCGTAGTTAACAGGGGTGACAGGTTGACACTGGTGACAATCGGAGCTTATGCTGTTCTTCAGAAGGCATTGATGTTTTCTGAGATAGAGTAGACCCTCTTCCACTGAATATTTTAGTGAATTTGGAAAGAAAAAAGGCAAATGAAATGTTATCCCACCGAAACTGGAGCAGTGATAGGCAAGTTACTTGAATGGCTGTATTTACATTTTGCACTTATATCAAAATGTGTGTGCCTTTATATGACTGCACGTATGTAGATGTAATGCCCAAAATATATCATTATGCATTCATATTTGCGTGTGGAGTCTGAGGATATATGTATATAAAAATATGATTTATAGGTTTTTAAACCTCCCTGCCAGACTCCAGGAAACTGATTTCTAAATGTATGCCAGGATTTTTGACTAAGAGACAGGTAGCAGTAGGTGCTAATAAATGAGAGAACTGCGAGTGAAATGTTGTGACACGCACCTCTCTGAACAACCTGCGGAGCGCTGGCAGAATCATCAAACCGAGCTGAGGGTAATCAGCAGGGACTGATAAAGCTGCTCTTGTAATTATTTGTTTGATATACAGCTTTCCTTCTTCCTCCTGCATAAATAGCAGAATTGCTTTGCTTAGTGTGGGAGGGTTTTTGTTCCTGTCAGGGCTTGTTCTCACCAAGATGTCATGAGAGGAGGACTGAGGTCTGCATTTTTGTTTTGTTTACGGGCTTTCCATTGTAATTCTGACAGCATGCGGTGGAGACAGCATTCATTTAGAGGGAAGAGGCGTCCTTGCGCACGCAAAGCTGTCGGTGTCGCAGGGGCCGTACTCTGCCGTGCTGCTTTTGAGCCGCTCCGATTCCTCCAGGTTTGGCCAGGAAGAAGCTGTTCCTTGAGAGGAGGCAGCTGCTGAGCTCCAAAGGCGCTCGTGATGTCACGCCCGTGCATGTAGATATTAAATAAAGTTCCGACAGCAGCTTTCTCTTTTATTAAGTGTGACTTGATGATGCCGCAGTCCGGACTGCCCTAGGAAACCAGGCGGCCCTTCAGATTGACAACTGTTAGTTATCCTTAAATAGCTTCCTCTCCTCGCCGCTGCCGAAGCAAGAAAATCCAAGCATTGACTGATTTCCAGGCAGTCACAGTGGTGGCCCGTCAGCGACGACCGAACTGAGCCAGAAGGCTCCGGTTGATGTCAGTGGTTTCTGGGAACGCTGCCTGCATGGTTTTGTTCCGGGATTTCCCTCTCTGTCCATGCCTGGTTGAGCTCTGACTTCACTTGGGGCAAATTTTGCAATTCTGTGTTTAACGAAAGGTGCAGTAATTAATTCCCACAGTTTCCTTGTTCTGTTTACATTTTATTTATCCTTTTACTTAAGGAAGGAAAAAGGATAATGTTTTTATTAGAAAAAGAATCAAATAAAAGATCTTATGCACCAGGGTAGTTTTTCTATCATCTAAAGGTTTTACTGGGTAGGAAGGGGGAGGCGTGAGGGGAGAGAGGAACGTTGGAGCAGAAAATAGATTTCGTAGCCTGAAGTGAGAGAAATCCAGACTGCTGCCGTTAGCATACATTTGAATACTGTCAAGGGCATCTGGAATATATTGGTAGGCAGTCTCCTTCTAATAATGCTAAAAATCTGATAATGATGAGGCACAGATATGCCACCGGGCCTGTCCTTCCCGTGCAGGCCCAGCATTGAGAAAGCGTCTTGAGACATCAAAGGCTGTGTTCAGTCTCATGCCAGGGTCGATGCCAGCTCTCTCTTACTCAGGAGAAATACTTCAGGCTTGAGCTGGATTAATGAAAAGAGAAATTGTTGTGAGACTAAGAAAAAAAGCTTTACGCTCAGTGCGGGTTTATGAGGGGGGGTGTTCCTGAGCGATTACGGTGCGTCCTTTCAGTGCTTTCTGATTCCAGGCAATGATGGCATTCTAAGATAAATAACGTGTTCATGGCTCTGCTTGTTATTGAAGGGCTTTTATTATTGCTGATGTTACATGAAAAAGAAAGTTATTAAAAAAAATGTGGCACTAACAAATTGAAGCCCCTAGGGAACTGTTGCCTGAATGGGATTTTGATTGGAGTTCAATTTAATTGGCCATAAATCTTCTCGTTTCTGATTTACATTCTACTTCAGACCAGTCTAACAAATTCATGATAATCAGGTTTTCATTTTTCTCTATCGAACAAAATACTCCAACATGAACCTAACAGAAATATTCCTTCAGCAAGGTGACCTTGTTCTTGCTTGCACCATGCTGGTAATTGATTTAATGCCTCCTCACCTATAAATTGGGCCTCTTTCTGAAGCATGTCCATCAGATATCAAGGTAATTGGTTAGCGTAGTTGTTTTTTCACTGTAGTATTTTAACTGCAAGATATTTCTCATAAACCGCTGGTACAAGAGTAGCTGTGATCATTCTCACTGACAAGATGGAAAAAATTCAGCTGGTAGACGTACGCGTGCCTCTCCCGTTGGCTGGCTTTGAATGCAGCTATGTGCGTATCTCAGGGAATAAAAGCTCTTGTTCTAGCCTGGAGTAAATATGTGAGATGCAGAGCCCCGTAATTTCTGTGGGGTTTGAGCCTACTCTTTTTCCTGTCACATCGCCATGTCTTCAGGGGAACGAAGGCACGCTGCAGGCACCGCTCGTGCCCGGCCGTTCTGGTTTGGACGTCTGCTGCGAAGGAAGAGGCCGGGTTCCTGCCGCAAACCTCAGCCTTTGCTCTGTGACTTGCCCAAGTGCTAGCAGGGAGAGGATGGAGACCCGAAGGCTTCTCTGCCTGTTCTGGGACAACGTAAATGCTGGTTTGGAGGTGCTGGATACAGTTTCTGGTTTGAATTTTTGGAATTACGCTTTTGGAATTAGAATGCTTTTTCATGGGGAAGTTGGAAGCCCTCCGAGAATTGCTTTGTGTGGGAGTTTGCAGCTCCTTTTTACAGCAGGGGTCACTTTGGTTTTGGTGTTTCCTTGAAAAACTGGATGAAGAGGGTTTGTGCTTTGGGTGCTTCCCCAGTGCCCCGTGGGAGCTGCAGCTTGGGTCCTCTTGTAGCCTGTTCTCCCCAGTTGGAGCTGAGAGCTCCCCAGCTCATCCCCTTCCCCACCTTGTGCTGGGGCTTCACCATGCCCTGTCCCTCCTCCCCAGGAATGGGGATGGGCAGCAGCGCTCACCTGAACTTCAGGCTTTGGCAACTCCCTGGACAGTTTGGAGCACTTCAGTATGGGCCAAACCAGGTGTATAGTGGAATTTCATCACCCCCAAAAGAAGTTTTACACGAGAGAAAGTTTTCCAGGTACCCTGTGGCTCCTGGCCCGCATCCCTCCGCTGCTCTGGGGCACTGTGTGCCACAATGCTCTGTGGAGCTGTGCTCTCACTCTCTGCCGCTCTGATCTCCTTTCCCTTGCTTTACCCAAGGTTGCTTTTTATGGTTGCCGGTTTAGGTCCGACAGGAGTTTTCCTCCCCCTCTTGATCCGCAGCCCCCGAAGGAGTCTCCGCACAAGAGGACTGTGAGAGAGAACTCTTCAGGGAAGTGATTTGGGAGCAGAGATGAGAACTAGGTGGGATCAAAGGAAACAGAATTGTCATCTAATTCTGATCAGATACCCAAACCCCTTAAATGCACTTGCTGCTCTTTCAGTCTTATTCGTGTGAATCTCAGTACAGTGCCTCAGCTGCTGGTGGGAAAGGGGAGGGAGCCAGCCCGCGTCGAGACGTAATCACTGAGTTGGAGAATATTACAGTTAAGTGGTTTTGCCCACCCCTCCCATCCCATGGTTCTCTTCCCCTGTGATTCTTTTGTGGTTTTAAGTTGTATAGCTTCATTATATTGCTCATTTAACCATTTCCAACAGTATAGGGACTGACAGGTGGAGTTTTCTGCAATCTTACAACTTCACGGACTGTAAATGGAATGTTTTATGGCCTGTTGAAAAGGTGAAAAGAAAGTTACATCTGCTACCAGTTTCCTAATTATGTCAGCATCGAATACATTATGAGTTTGTTAATGCCAGGTACTCTTGCTGAAAAATGTTTATAACCATGGCCTTGATAACTGGAAGCAATTGCTTTTCAGTGGTTTTTCTTTTGTTTTCTGAAACATTAAATTCTTTCTCTCTTCTTTCATCTGCTATTCAAAAGAAATAGAGAAAAATCTGAATTTTAACTCCTTATGATTATATTTTGAAGGGTTTTTTTGTCTGCAAACATAAATAGCTGGAAAATTACTGAAAGGAACATAAAAATGAGTGTCTTACTGAGGTTTCCACCAAGCCCCACTGGCATTTAGGGCTCGTATGACAGGGGTGTGCAGGTACCGAGGCAGATGAGACCTGGCTGTGTCTGGTGTTTTCCCAGCTGAGAATGCGGAGCAGGGTTTGTTCCCCAGGGTATGGGGCAGAAAGAGGATGCTTTATGGGGAACAGCTGAAGGACTCGCACCGTGTGCGTTCAGGGCGTGTGTGGCAGACACGAGAAGCATCACTGATGACAGTGTCTTCATGCCAAATAATGCATCTTGAAACAGCTAAACCCTTCTGGCTCTGGTTTGCGTGTTCAGGCTGTCTGGGAAGTTGTCGTTGGGGAGGGTTTGAAACTCACTTTCACCGTGCAGCCTGCTCCACAGCGCAATTGTTTCTGCTCCTTCAGTTGTTACCTACTTGAGCCTCAGTTTAGGAGGCAAAGTCTTTTCCAAGCTACCTAGATGGTAACCTGTTAAAACTTGAACCTCAAAGCCCAGCAAATAGGACCAGGAGTTGGTGGTTCTCTCACCTTGTGGCATTGGGTAGATTGCCTTTGGCTCCAGTTCCCTATCATATTGTTTGTCCATCACTTCTGTTTGGGGCAGGATTCACCTGTACGTGAATTAAAACAAACAAGGCCTTGGTTTTGGTGGTGTTGCAACTAAACATTGAAGGAGAAGAGATCTGTATGTCTGCGCTGCACTGCAGACCTCTGCAGTCTATTAGATTGTTTGGGCCAACATCCATCTAGAGAAGATGATGGTTGCTTGTGATTCTTTCTCTTTTCCTGCTACTTCTATCCCTTAGTTCCTGATGCTTCTGGAGCAGAGCAAATCCTTCAGCAAAGCCCTTCCAATCGCACATAGCGATATTAGCAATGGTTGGGTAATAGGTTTGGTTACTAAAACTGGCCAAGAATTCTCCAAGACAATGTTTTTCCAAAATGTTTTAGTGTTAACCTTCTTCACTTCCTTGAACTCTCTGATTTTGGTGACAGTTTGATCAATACTTTTGCGGGGTTGAGACAGGAAGGGGTGGGAGATGTCTACCTCTGTTCCCAGATGGGAGTAAGAACCAGTCCAACTCATTCTAGATTAGGGATATTTGTTAAACTCTGTGCCTTGCCAGATTACGCTTGCCCTTGAGTCTCTTATACCCTTGATTTACTCCCTGCTCGTGCTTGCTGAGCACTTACTTGCATGTCCTGAACTCTTGCAAGGAGGGGCATCGTGATCAGGATCGTGAGCGAAACTGGAGCCTCCCTCACGGCACAGACGGACACCCAGCCTCCACACCTTCCCTTACCATCCTCTCTAGCTCCTGTAGTTCTGGTGGGAGATTGTGAAAAGCTTGTGCCTTTCATCCCTGAAGTGGGAGGGGTTTTATTTATTTTGTTAATCGGGAAGTTAAGTGGGTGGGAAGATAAGTCTGCAGCCCCGCTCCATTCCTCACATGGTACCAGCTCTTGTTTCCCCTTGAGAGAGGCAGAGCAGATGGAAGGCAGAGATGAAATGAAGATCAAAAGTAAACAGTGTGATTAAGTTTTTGATAGAAGGATAAAACACTTATTACATCAAAGCTACTGAAAAACACATTAAATGTTTCCTGAACGTTTTGTGTCCACATAAGCATTAACTGTACTTGCCGTGGGGACATTTGTAACAACAGGCGGTGGCGTTGGGGAACGCTGGTGGGGCATTTACCCTTGTGGCTCTGCCACGGGTAACCTGGCTGCAGAGGAAGGCAGAGCTGGCACCCTCTTAGCCGTCCTCTGACACATTGAGCCTCTCGTGCTGCAGATTGGTGGGCTCGTGCTATGTTCCTGGTTAGGCAGTCCTTTCCTTAAGCCATTCCCTGCTTGGTTTTCCAGGTTTGGGCACTGGTTTTCCAGAGGTTTTAAGGCACTTGTGGATGTAGAGAGGTGCAGAGTTTGTGGGTGGCTTTTCTCCCAATCATTTGGTCTCGTGCTGTGGCTCAGTGAATCAAGTCCTTAAACGTTGTTGTGTAAGCAGCATAATGTGTAGTGAGAAGTGTCTATGGATTGTTTATTTTTCATTACTCTGTTGGAATACTGAGCTGTCCTGGCCAGTGGAGAAAGATTAAAAAGCAGTATATTGCCATTACTTTTTAACTTTATTTTCTAATCATATGAACATATGAAATACTTTAAAAGAATGTAAAGAAAAGGCACTTTGTAATAGGCAATAAAAGCCAAAAATGGTGAATGATGAAACAGAAGAACAGCGAAACAAGAGTAGTGGTAGAAATAAATACAGGAGAAGGTTCCTTGTTCCAGTTATTACCATAACACCCCAGAAGTGCATTTCCTCTGCAGTGGCAATGGGCTTGCTTCCAGCAAACCCCGGTTTATCCTCCAGGTTCTCCTAGTACCTGGGGATAAAGAGTCACCAGCACACCTTATTGCAACGTGCCCCAACAAGTGAGGAGGGACCCTTCTTGTGCCCCCTTGCTCGGCACCTGCACAGAGCTGGGATTACTGATTATTGCCACTGCTGGTGGTCATAGCACTTGGGTAAAATTCATGCAAAATGCTACCGTACCAGCTCTGCCTTTGTGCAGATGTTGGTGCAGAGTCCAACCTGCTTTTCTCCACTTTATAACTTTGGTTTTCTATAGGTAAGGAAGGAGCTACACATCCTGCCTTCTCCCACATGGGAGGTCCTGTGAAATGGAGACCAGTTCCTGCAACAGTCTCCCTTCCCTTGCATTTTCTTTCTTTTTTTTTTTTTTTCCTTTCAAAACCAGTTCATAGGCATTTTCACATGTCCAGCTCTCAAGACTTTGGAGCACCAGAGATACTTTAAATGCTGTATGTGTGTAGCCACCTGTATCATCAGTCATTCTGTGTGGCAGGGCATGGAAGTCTGCCCTTCTTTGAGATTCCTCCCACCAGCAGCGCTCTCTCCAGAGCACCATTTATCAAAGCAGTCCTTCAAGGCACACATTATATTTTACCCATGTCACTTCCACCTGAGCCTGTGTGCTGTTACCAAAGCTCTGCTCCTTCTGAACTCACAAGCATTAAGTCTGGGGTTAGGACCAGGGATAGCAGTATATCTTTCCAAAGTCAGGGCATCAGCCCTCCAGTACGTTTACTCCTTGAAATTTCCAAGTCTGAATAATTATGGGTAAGAGCAGCAAAACCCATGAAACTTGAGGGTTTGGCTTTTTCTTGCATGATTAGATTTCCCTGTACTTAGCAAGGTTGGTGGGTGCTGGTCCTTCAGCTGGTGTATTCATAAGGTCTCTCACCTCCATACAAGTCGTCTTGAGTCCAGCAACAGGTCAGCTCCCATTGCTGCGTTCTGCCCAGGAGGTCTCCAGTTTGGGTCTTTCTCCTCTACCCAGCTGCTCAGCTTTATGGCACATGGAGGAACTCGGACGTTTTTGAGATCTCTGTATCACCCTGCAAATTTTGGTTGAAATTGACATCTGATTTCCTTCTGAAATGAGAGGAACAGCGAAACATTGTGTGTTGAATTGGACTAAAGTTCAGGGAAGCACTTAGCTGCTGAATTTTCACATGCTTAGATCTCATTGACTTCAGGTTAAGTCCAAGTGATTTTCAAGTCAAGTTTTCAGCTGTTTTTCCCACATGCTGGCTGCTGTTTCCAGGAGAAGTGACATAAAGCTTTTACACCCAACATGGACTTCTTTACAAATATCTGATGATCTGGACTAGATTTTTACTTGTCGTGGTTTACATTAAAAGACCCAGAAATGTAGCAATACTGCAACGTTTAAGAAAAAAACGTGTTAGAATCACAGAAAAGTTAATCAGAAAGAACCTCTCATGGTTGTTAGTCCAAGCTCCTGTTTGAAGCAGGGCTAGCGTCAAAGTTTGCTCAGAGCCTTGTCTAGTTGGGTTTTGAAAATCTCCCAGGACGGAGATTGAACATAATTTCCAGGTCCCTCTTCCAATTTCATGCAGTGCTCAGGGGAGGATTTCCTCTTGCATTCAACTGGAATTTCCCTTCTGCAGCCTGGGGGTGTTGCCTTTCATCGTGTCGCTGTGCTCTTCTGAGAAGGGTCTGGCTCTGTCTACACTGCCTACCTTTTCCCTCATCCAACACCATCGGTACAGTAAAACAGATCTCCTTGAGGTTGTTTGTTTTCCTCTCTCAGTGCTTCCCTTGTTGTTTCTGTGTTCTGCGAGTGATTGACAGCACAACCTCATCTTCTGCCTACTGCAGGCAGTCACAGATTTGGGCTCTTTCAAAGCAAAATCTTGTTTCTATTTAGTGCTTTTGAAAAGCGCGCTTTGGAAACTGCATGAACAGAAAAAGACGTGAGGTGGTATGAGCAGAGAATTCCCTGCCCTAAATTCCTGTCTGCCAAATACTAATGTTAGTTATTATCAAGCTCAGTAGTGCAAGAGGTTTTTAGTCTATGTACCACTGGCCTTTATCCTGCTGTGAACACAATCGTATCACTCAACAGAGAGCAGAGAGGCATGAAGTTGAAACCTTCAGGTCTTCTTCAGTGGCAAATACGGTGGCAGCTGGGTACCAGCACAAATATGACACAGACCTTGCCTGAAAATTTGAAATTAGACCAGGAACTTCATAATAAAAAGTCAAATTTAATTTCTTAACAGTACTGGAGGTGGATGTCTCAGTGACAGTTGTACAGCTGTTTTTATTCAGGTTGGCTTCTTTTTTTTAAAAAAAGTGAACTTTTTCTTAAGAAGCATTACTGTGTATTTCGGCAAGATTTCTCATGTAATGAGATGCAGAAATTCAGGCAATATCCTGTTTAGATAGATTTCTATTTGATAAAAAAATTGGCATTGACAGGGAGGGATTGCACGGAATAAATTACTACTTTGAGTTCTGTTTCACACTGACGCCAGGATGTGTCCTGTAAGTTCACAGCTGTCTGAACTTTTTCTTTTCCTCATCTAGACAGCTGTATGTCCATAAGATTTATTTCTTGATCTATATGGACATGCAATCCTTCTTGGGATTATTGCCATAGAAACAAGACGTAACACAGAGCGTGTTAGAAGTAACAAATGGGGTTTGGCAGTCTTTGCCATTTACTACACAGAGTCTGAGCCGCGTACAAAAAGCAGCAATTACTTGCTCTGGGAGCCTTATTAACAGGCACATCTGCACGTTCATTAAAGTTAGACACTTCAACTTCCATTCTGGCTGGGATGACATTCGGATATTCTGGTCTTTAAACGAAAATCCCTGACATGTATTTTGTTTTTCAGTCAAGGCAGGAATTTGGTGGGTTTGACATTTTGGTTCCTTTTTGTTTGACTGCAAATCCCAGAGGCAGCCCGCGCTCCCAGCCCTCGCGAGCCTCCCAGAAGGAGATAAGATGCAGTAACCGAACCGCTGACTCCCGGGGAATGGTCCCTCCTCTGAAGGATGAAGTCACCCAAGTTTTGCTCGTAAAGCCTGATCTCCCACGTAGCAGGGACCCAGCTCCCAGCCTCTCCCAGGGCTTCGCGCCCTGCCCGGCTTACAGGCACGCTGCCCTTCTCACCCTCCGCGGGCCAAGGTTGCTCTCAGTTGGCAGGGTGCAGCAGCCGGAGCTTGGGGGAGTAGATGGGTCGTACGAGGCAGAGAGGTGCTTTTGCAGGAGTAAATACAACTTAAACAAAGCTGAGCTGTCTGGGTCACAGCACGTCCACCGGCGTACGTGAGGGAGAAACACAAACTCAAATTTTTAAGCCAAATCTATGGGGCAGCTTTGGAAGTTGTATGGGATGGCGAAGAGGCAGAAAAGCAGACAGAGCAGCACAAAGAGACAGAGAAATAGATGAAAAAATAAGGCATATCTGCTGACTGCTTGTGACTGAGCACCGGCAGGCTGAGGCGCAGCGGCGGGCAGGCGCTGCCAGCCCGTGGCCCTCTGCCTGCCTACGTGGGAGGTTGGTGCCAGCTCAGCAGGCCGCGGGGTGCAGATCCTGCTCTTCCAGCGGACAGGGGTTGTGTGCGGGAGGGAGAGCTGGAGTCCTGCGAGATGTTTTGTAGCTACCCAAGGGAGCAGAGGTGAGCTCTGGGACTCTTCCTTCATCTCTTTCCCATCCTCTCTCGCACCAAGTTAAATCAAATTTAGAAGCAAATTGTCAGGTCGCAGAGGGGTCCCTTGCTCTGGATGGTGTATTTGCTGACCCGGGAGTGAGCATACCCTGTCCTTTTCCCAGTCCACATCCTATAATGCTGCATCACTAAGCGATAGGACAAGGGGCAACGGGTGCAAATTGGAGCATAGGAGGTTCCGAGTTAATGTAAGGAAAAACTTTTTCACCGTGAGGGTGACAGAGCACTGGAACAGGCTGCCCAGAGAGGTTGTGGAGTCTCCTTCTCTGGAGACATTCAAAACCCAACTGGACGTGTTCCTGAGTGATGTGCTCTAGGTGGCCCTGCCTTGGCGGGGGGGGTTGGACTAGATGATCTTTTGAGGTCCCTTCCAACCCTTGTGATTCTGTGATCTTGTTGAGAGTGGAGCAGCTTCTAGGGGGGATTTTGGAGGCAGCTGGAGATGCTTTGAAGTGCACAGGGCAAAATCTGTCATCCCCCTGCACCAATTCAGGAATGAAACAACTCTGCTCAGCAGAATAAACATTAAAAGGTGACTATAAGCCTCAACATTGAGATGGAGCCTAGAATGCAGCCCGGAGACCCCAGGGAATTGAAATAGAGGGAGCTTGAAACTGGACTTCACGTTCCAAGTTTGCCTGGCCTCCTTTTCAAAGGTGCTGAGGACTCCGCATCTCTAGTGAAGTCGATGAGTGCTGAGGATCTTTTTGAAACATTTATTTAGTGCCTAAGTATAGATCTAGGACTGACTAATTTCAGGCTCCAAAAATAGTACAGGTGTCTGCTTTCTCCCTCTTCCTCATTTCTCTTTTCTTTGCTCTTTAATCTCTTTTTTAGCTCCCACGTTCTCTGTTCCCTCTAACTCCCTTCATTTTTTCATCCTCCTCCAGTTGACTTCTGCTCCTGCTCCTACCCCCTCGCTCGCTCCAACGCCTCTCCTGTACCATGGGAGCCACAGAGCATTTCTCAAGGTCCATCCTGAGCAAGTCTTAGGTGGCACCCCTTTTCTCTCCCTCTCTCATCCTAAGTTCTCCCTGCCTCATTCTCAGGGCGGGCAGAGGTTCAAACGAATAGCTCTGTTCTCCTCAGGAACCTGCTAAATTCAAGTCCCAAGTATCTCACCTCTCCTACGTGGGACTGACCAGGGCTGGTCGCCAAAAGGGGATCACTACAGAGCTCCCGATTGGAGTGGGAGCGCAGAGCTGCTGCTGTCCCTTTCTGGCCCAAAAGCATAAACCAGAATGTCCCGTTTTCCTGTGTATTTCCCATCGCAGGCATGATCTGCCAATGACAACAATAAAAGAGGTTATAATGAAGGGATCGTGTTAATTTTGTGAACAGGAAGCTCTCGTTAGTGGCTTCGGTTCTTCAAATCAACCAGAAGACAGATGTGGCTGTGAATCTGATGGCTCTTGTCCCTGACGCGAGTTTGTGTCTGTTGTAGGAAGGCATGCCCCAAACGCTGAGTTCTACCAGTATGTTTACCCCATGCGGCTTCAGCCCTCATCTACATACTTCGAAAGAAGACGAACAAGGAGGATTGATCTTCCAGGATGGAAACCTTACCTCAGCATCTCTGGATGCTCTAATCCAGCATCTGATACCTACCACTGATTACTACCCTGAAGTAAGCACTTCACAGTATAATAAACAGTTTAATTTTGATGAATTGGGGCAGCACTTTATGGAAAAGTGCAAATGAGTTAAATTTTGAATTGAGGGCTAATTTAAAAGATGCATACAGTTAAAGCTTGGTAAATTGATGCATTGCTTTAAATGCTGTCTCACTGCTAATTGTTCCTATCAAAAAGCAGATCCCAAAGTTGATACTGCCTTTAGGTAAGAGAAGGGGGCTGGGGAGTAAGCTGTGGTGGTGATGAATTAGTGATATAGCAGTCCGAACACTTAAAAAATAACAGTGCATCCCAGAGAGGTTTGGATGAAGACCAAAGCAAAAAACTTCAAGTCTAAATTGGCATTAAATTAGCTGAATTTCAGTAGCTGCTGAACTCATCCGGGTTTATTCGTACGTACAAAGTATTCCCTCAGTGACAACACAGACGCTCCTTCTGATGGGTTCATAATTTACCTGGGGTTATATTCCCACCAGCTTTACAGTCACTGGACAGCGCAATCCAGATCCTAATCCTCGCTCTGTCAGTGAATAAGCAGTGGTTCTTCACCAACAGTGTGAGGGTCTAAACTGGAAGCAGGTTTATGGTCTTGCAAGCCATTGACTTCACTGGATTTTGCACATTCTCAGTGGAATTCAGGACAGAGTTGGGCTGGAAGACTTTTAAGTGCTAATATACCTCTGTGGAAAGTCTTATATTTCAAAACACAGGGTAGCATTGACTTCTGGGCAGTTTAGAAGACTACGAAAGTTATCAATGCAGAACAGGCTGCATGTTTTAAATTGCCCACAGCTCAGTTTCTGATCAGCTAAAAATAAGTAATAAAGAAGCATATCAATTAAAAAAAAGAACAGAAAGGCAATAAAAATGGGTAATGGACAGATTAGGCTGAGATTTTCATTAAGCAATGTGTGATATGTAGTATTATACCTGCTGCTCAGGAGCGTGGCTAGGTCTGGGGGAAAGAAGATAATTCGGGTGCCGAGAGGGGTCAGGATGCAAACAACTGAGGATTCATGCATATATTTTAAATTCATTGCTAGAATACATTAAATAATCCAAGGATTTATCCAACAGGCCTGCTTCCTATGGTTTCACAGATCTGGGACTGCATGTGATATGGCTTGGCTGATAGAAATTAATTTTGGGGAGTTAGTAGAATAAATGAAATTTTCCTTAAAACAGGCTGGGTGAGACCTGCAGGGCAATAGCAAGGTGTGACTAATCTGGGGGTGTCTGCAGCTCACAACCCACTACCACACCGATATGCCCGAGCCTACACGTGCAGTTTTCCCTGGCCTCCGTGCATCCTGGTTGTGCTGTCTCCCATACCTGGGCTCACTCCTGTAGAGTGACCTACACCTGCCTTTGCTGGATGCTTGCCCAGGGTCTGGGCAACCGAAGGCTGGAAGTGGATGCCGTGGAGGAAGGAGATGCCAGTGCCTCCTGCACCCACTGTAACCTGGTCCATTTTCAGGGTCAGGAATGTTCTGTCTTTTAGACACAAAGGTCTGTCCTAGTGAAAATGCAAAAATTCTGCAGTTTGGGGCTTTTACGTCTGATAGTGCCCAGTGTGCAGTTGTTTACAGCAGGTCTGCTTTTCTTTCTCCCACAGAAAGCTTATATCTTTACATTCCTGCTGAGTTCCAGACTCTTCATTGAACCCCATGAGCTTTTGTCTCGAGTTTGTCACAAGTGCATTGAGCAGCAGCGGCTGGACGACCCTGTGCTGGACAAGGTTAGTTTCTCTTTACATCAGAAAAATGTGAGTTATTTTCAATGGGCAGAGAATTCTGGGGCTCTGATGCGTGTCCTTTGCCTCCCTTTGGATTGGATGAAACTTTCTCATGAAGGGTGACGGTTGCCGCTGAGATCCTGACATTGAGCCATCCTAATATCCATGTCCAAGAGCAGCGCTGCAGACACTAGTCACTTCAAATCTTCTTCTAATTTTCCCTTTCCCCCTGTCTCAGTCTCCCCAGGTGACTATCCTTCTTAACTTCTTTCAGGCTCTGATGAAGCCTGCGGGATGCAAGGAGGTAGGATGTAAACCTCACATGCTGTCAGTTGCAGATGTTGACACACCACTCTCCCATTTTTACTTAATGCGTCTGCCCTTTTGCTTTCTTGCTTCTGGTACAGTAATATTTCCTCCTGGCCTTACCTGTCACTGCGAACGCTATGTAACAGCATGCAGCTACCCACTAACCTCCTGTTGCCGGCACCGACAGATTGTCTGCGCAGCCGTGCTGCAGAGCGGCGCTGCCTGGCGCACCAGGAACGAGCTGAAGCAGTAGTGAGGCTGTGACAAGCTCACAGAATGAGAAGATCCAAGTTCATTGCGTCGTCACTGCTCCTGTTTTGCCCTCGGGACTGTGCAGACTGACGCAGTGTGTAACAACACATGTAAGTCCTCTGGCAGTCCCACAGATAACTGTGGTGGAAATGGATTCCACTGGATTATAACTCCTCGTGCATCGAGGAAGACCTATCCAATACACCACCTGGAGCAGGAGATGCACCTTCAGTACAGTGGAGGGAAGAAGAACGTGCATTAATCACAACCTTCCAAAACTCCCAGAATTCTGAAATGATTCTCAAGATCAGCCATTCCAGCTTTGAAACAGTATTTTTGGCATCAAGTACTGAATCACCAACGTTTGAACACGTGTGCTTGTTTTTGCCCAGGCAGCTGGTTGCAGGAGTAACAGGAGCTCTGCCCTCACCATGGAGAGCAATCAGCCAGACTACCTAGACGCCTGATACTTGGGTTGCCTGTACAGTCGTGTTAATAGCAATATCTGTATGAGGTGCAGCATCCAAAGCAATTTTTCTGAGGTGTGATGCGTTCTGTTCTCTGATGCTATGGTAGATGCAAGTTTAGGAGGATTAAAATGTGAGCATTGCAAAGTTTTGCTGCTCATTAAACTTTGCAAGAAATGAGAAATGTTATCTGATTACGAAGATCTCCCAGTCTGCCTGAGGCGAGTCTGCGTTTTGGACTGGTCTGTAGTAACACAGGGTTGGTGGGACACAGCTGAATTCGTGTTGCTGAGAGGGCTGACTCTGGAACTTTGCACACAAGCGACCTCCCATCCCCTGTGTCCTGTGACTTGCACAAAGTCTTCTCCTTCAATTCCTAATAGCAGTTTACACAGCTGGAGCAAATGTCTCCCCAGACCTTTGTAGTTCCCAATGAAGCTTTCCCTTTAGCAGCCACCTGCTGGTCTTCGAGCATGAGCTTAATGCTAGCTGACAGCAGTTATTTTTAGAGATGTGGTTCATTGAAACCTGTTGTTGGTGGAAAGCTGAAATACGCATTTTCACCACCTTGGTGGAAAAGCAGAGAGCTCTGGAGCTCAAGAGTATAATTTTTCCTGATTACAGGGTACGCTTTAGATACTTTAGTACGTAGCATGCAGAAGGCGGCTGTTTGGTTTGGTCTGTGTTTTCTCTAAATAAAAATGCAGTTTGTTTTTTAATGCAATTTCCTTTTCACGTGTTCTTGGATAACGGAGGCTGGAAGCTTTGGAAGCAGCCACACTGGTCATCTTGTGAGATAACACTAATGCACCAGTTGTGCTGTTCCTCACATTTCCCTCCTTGCCTCATATCTTCCTGACTGTCCCCACTGCTGCATCCTCAGATAAATCTACACCAGAAGTAAAGCGCGCGTGCATCAGCTGTGTGTTATGGAGTGGGTGTCCTTGTCTTATCGTGACCTTGAGCTCATGTGGGAAGAGAGCAACGTTATCAGTTGCCCAGGTAAAGTTACTGAAGCGCTGGTGCTTTGTCCGTCGTTTCTTCCTCATGTGGTCACTGAGCAGTATTTGCATATGGCCTGACCGGAAAGCAGAAGACTCACCTCTCTGTTGGTCAAGAAATACATTGCAATCAGTTTTTCAGGGAAGGATGAAAACGTAGGAGGGTTGTAAGTACAAAAGTGAAGAATGTGGCTCAAATGAGCAAAAAGACCAGATGTTTTTAAAAAAGGTATAAAGGTTGCACCAACAAAATATCCATCCAACCATAAACCGACCAATTGCATGTGCAGAATATTTGTCTGCATGTAAACCAGATAGTTGTGGATGCATCTAAGTACTGGTATATTTGCATGCCAAAATATATAATTTGTGCACCGCACTATTTGTTTGCATGTGTGCAGATTTTGCAGGTGCAACCATCAGTTCCTTCTTTGAAAATCTGGCCCCACTTTCAGTGAGATACATATTTGCTGGGAGACTTCAGTGAGCAAACACATTCCAATCCTTATCCGTCATTCTGGTTTCCATTTCAGGCACGGATCAGAAAATTTGGACCCAAAATCTTACAGTTGCTGACAGAGTGGACGGAGACATTCCCGTATGACTTTCAGGAAGAGCGGATGATTGGCCATCTGAAAGACATGATTCATAGGATAGCCCCATGTGACGAGGTGAGGATATCTGACCCGGGATGTTGTGTGGAGGCGTTATGTTCATTTTCCCACTTGGTTCCTGCTTTTGCCTCATTCTGTTCCGTGCCTCTTCCTGGGAACTCTTAAGGTTTTGTTCTCCTCTAGCGGTTAAAACCTGTAGTAGCTTCCCTGAAAACCACATCGCTCAGTTTAGGTACCCCTGTGCAATGACATGGGGACACGTTGGAGTGATCAGTGGAATTTATCTACTGCACGTCGAATTGTAGGAGAATAACATTCCTGTTCTACAGATGGAAGAGCTGAGGCATAGCGTGGACTGATTGTAGTGGTCACAATTCAAATAGCAACAGAGCTGTGCTCTCCCAAGTTATAGTCTAGCAGAGGAGTGAAGTATCGTGAGCTGAGACCAACCACCCTGGCCAAGCAGCAGCTCGGGGAGCACTTCAGGATGTTTAGTTTAGTGAATGAAGGGTGAAACAAGCAGCCAGTCGTCAAGTGATTGCACTGGGGAGATAAAAAAGATCATCGGTTGCCTCAAGGGACCTGATGAAGGTTTCCTTTCTTTAAGAAAATGAGTGTTGTGAAATGGGAACCACCAAAGGGCATTCATGGTCCTTTTTGTCTCACCTTGTCCGTTTGTTTAGGTCCTTGATCACCTGTGCCAAAATCTAATTTTCCATTCCTTTACGTATCTTCAGTCTGGTAATTTTTTTTAAAACAATCGTTGCATTTTGTCATCTTTTTCATTAGCGAATCTAACAAGGGTTTGGCTTACACCTTCCTGTCCTGTGTAAGACTTCCCAGGCCCTATGCTTGGGCTGGTTGATGCTGTAAAGCAGAGACCCAGACAGGCGGTGAGCAGGCGCGGAGCAGCAGACTCTGATCACAGTTTGAGCGATGCCACTGGCGTCGCCATCAAAGTTCACAGGATCTATGGGCCAAGAGATAGTCCCTGGTGAATCCAGCTGGTTTGGCTGATATGGTGAGATAGCATGGGACAGTCCTTACATTTAATGAAAATACAACTATTTTTGGACATGCAGCTTCTCTGGGAGCATGAAAGTGGCAGAAGACAGCTGTGTGTGGCCTGCTGGGCAAAACTCTGGGTGGCTGTATGATCTTGGTGTTCAAATGCGTGAGCCATGTGTGTGGCAGAGTGGGACACAGTGAATGGTGTCTCTGGGAGACCTGCTTGCAAATTCAGGTGGGTGAATCCCATAGATTAATTCAGAAACATTAAAAATACCACAAAATCCATGAAAATAATAAGGATAAGAGGAAATAGTACATAGAGAGTCTCTAATTACTTCTAGGTTAACCATGGCATGTGGAAGATTCAGTTCCATTGGCTACATCCTGGCTTCAGGTCACAGATGGGTGCAGTTGAGTAGAACAGAAAGCACCTACCTGTGAGTCCAAGAAAGGGAGGGATGGAGAGACAAGAGAAGGAATTAGCAGGGTTGCAGCACGATTGGATGCTCCTACCCACAAGAAACATGAGAAAAATGGAAACAGCTGCTCTTGGGCTGGGCTGGCATCGTGGCTGGCTCTTCTGGGTGGCATGGCTTGGCTGGCCAGCCCATGGGAGGCATGGGGAAGCTGTGTGATGCTTTGTTGGAGGTGGAGGTAACACAAAGGACTTACAGAAAGAGCCAAGGTGGCCTCAAGTCCAATGGCCAGAGCAGTAAAACTTCTCCCTCAAGGGGAAGAGGCAATAAACTTGTTCCTGCCAGCCACCAAGAAAGGTGCCTTGCAGCCCTTCAGCGTCTGAGGTGAGAGAAAGCCATATAGACCCACCAAAATCATGTCCACTGGACCAGCCAAAAAGGCGGAGAACAAGGGGCTTCATGGGTGCTCTTTAAAAACAGTAGCTGCCCTGGTGAAGAGCCATAAATGCTAAAAACCAACTTTTTGCATACAAAGCGATAGTTTACTTGCCTAACCTGAGCAAGCGCTCACACCTTCGCTCTGGAGTGGGCATGGCGTGTACCAATGCTTATGGGTGCCCTGGGGGGACAAATAATTGGTTTTCCCATATTACCAGGCACTATAATTGCAAGCAATTATGCCCGAGTAAAACCAGTAAGCAATTTAAGAAACAGCTCATACTCTGCCAGTGCAAATTTGGTTTTTTTAAGGGACAGCACAGAAGAGTGGTGGTGCCCATTAGTTATTTGGAAGAAAGCTGGTCCTGTTGTGGATCACAGAAATTAAAGATTGAAAGATTTGTGAGGTCATCTAGTCCGTGTAGGTTAGTGCAGGATTAGTGCATGTGTGCTCCTGTCCTTTGTAGAGTCCACTTTCTAAAGGCTCTGTGATGTGCTTGTAAAGGTGTCCATGCTGAGAAGCATTTCTTAGTAAGTGCTGTGATTTGCATTTAGAGTTAGAAATTTTAATTAAAATTTGAGCTCCTAAGCCACCTGCTGAGGCCTGCCATCGTCAGAGGAACTTTTCCAGTTAAGAGTGAAACATTTTCTTCAAATATTAAACAGTAGTATGCTGCTTTTGACTGTTAATGTGGCAACGAAGCGAAATTGGTTGATAGAGTCCAGCATGCAGCCCCTGTACAATGGGGGGTCACTTTGTGGCAAGGTAATTACCAGCATGTTGAAGGTAATGAACAATGTTGTTTTCACTTAGTGAACATAGTTTAAAGGCAGGAAATGCTTTTAAAAGGGCAGAAGTAGGACATTATTTTTTTTTTAATTTCTCCCCCAACACGCACAGAAAAGCTTTCTAGGCAAGGGTGCACCCAGCTGGTTTTCAGTGATTCTCTTCGAGACCTCTAATTTCTGAATAATCTTTTTTGTTTCCATTGTCTCTCTTATTTCATTCTTTACTAGGTGGTTGGCTTACCTGAGTCTTTGTTTATTGTTGTCTCTATCTGTATTATTATGCCGTATTCCCTACAAAACTAGGTGAAACTAGATCTCTTGATAAGGATTTATTGAAAGACTGGCTAATATGCATGTCTTTCAAGCAATTTTATGCTGCTTTTTGGCTTTTCATCCAAACAGCGAAGAATTTGATACTGCACAGACATGGCTGGTCCAAGATTTCTCATCCAAATTCCTTTTTTGAAAGAGAACTGTTTTCACCTCGAAGGTTTTTTTAGGTTTTTCGCCAAATGTTTTGTTCTGTACAAGGCTTGGATTTCAGTGCCATGCCTGCCCCTCGGCCTGAAATTCCTTCCCGTTTACAAAATATGTCCACAAAATACCAAATACGTCGCTATTGAGTTTTCACTAAAATAGAGCATTGAGAGCTTGATAAACCACGTTGAGATTTGCAAACACACCTGGATGTAAAGCAGAGAAATATTTAGGTGATGTTCAGTAGTTTGGGTCCAGGACAGTCTTTGTAAAGTCTTAGTTGTGTGACTACCTGTTTGAATGAGGATTTACCTGAAGAAGGCCAGTAGTGTCCATTCCTTGGAGCTAGTATACGTCAGGAACAGCTAAAAACTGAAAGCATGGTTTTTAATTGTCTAAAAAATATTTATTTTTACATCTTCCTCACTCAATTTTCACTCTCCCTGTGTGATTTGCTTCTAAATATAACACGTGTTGTCATTTTCCGTGTCCCTCCTGCATTCTAGGCACTTGCTTCATTTCAGATTTACCAGCTCTGTTTTGCATAAAAAGCCTGACTAGGTCTTGCTTATCTGGCCCAGCTCAAGAGAGCATCTTCCCTCAGCGAAATGAGAGGTTCCTCAGCAATGTGAAACCTTCTGTCAGAAAAGCCTTTTGAAAGTGACAGTGTTGCAGCAGAAGTTGAAGCACTTGGAATGTTCTGAAGGTTTCCAGCCTCAGACTGTAATGAAACAGGGTAGACATGAGCGTGTTATTCTTCACTGTGAAAGCAGTAGGAGATGCTGCTTCCAGTGTGCAGGTGGGATACCTGTGTTGGTGAGAAGAGCACTGGCTCTGACTTCTAGTACCTTTGACATCTAAAGTGCTGTCCATGCCTGACACTGAAGACTATCCACAGACTACTAAAGTCTGAAGTTACAGCTTACAAAGGCTGTATCTAAACCATGGAATTTGGGAGTACTTCCCAAAACTTCACTTGGTTTACATCCAGCTTGGGATGCAACACAGGTGTGTGTTGGTCTCATGAAAGGTACACTCCGGCCAAGTCCCTGTTGTGATGATGAGGACTGCGTGGAGGGTGCCAGGGTGTACATCTGCTGCGCAGTACAGATGTAACAGAAGAGGGCTTCGTGCCAGCTCTGGTTCACGCTGACGGATTACAAACTGATGTTACTGGCAACTTGATGTTACTAAATTCTGTTTGGATGGGGAGTGAGGAGTTATGCCACTTGTGAGCAGCCAGTGGATCTCTCCACTATATGTCTTTGTGCTGGAAGAGGAGCTGTAGTAGACCAGCCTGCAAACTGTTTTCCCAAGTGACCGTGCTCTTTGAAATTGAGCAAGCACCCACTGCGCCCATGCCTGACACTCCTTCTTCTGGCTGGGAAGGCCCATGAGGCTGTGTTCCTCAGCAGGGTACACCCCATGCTCCAGGTGAGGCTTTTGCCCAAGGACATTTCCAATTAATCCTTGTCTTCAGAGCCCATCCACCAGTTCTCTCAGTTATCTCAGTTTTATTATGTCTGCATCTGTCAGCCATGAAGAGTTGAAGGCATTTCATTCTGCCAGTCCTCCATGACCAGCGGCTCCACTCATTGTGAAGACCTGCTCCAGCTCTGAGAACAACGTAAGCAACTTTGTAATGATCATCCTGCTGAGCACATGTCTGCACTTGGAATACGATAGGAGCTTCCTTCAGTAGCAGTTAACATTTTGGATATTAAATACACAAAGCTACATGACACTCAGACCACTCCAACTGGGCTCCTGCTGCTCTCAGCTCAGAAGGATGGAGAGAACAGCATTAGAAACATGTCTTATTCCTAATAAATAAGAGTTGACTGGGCACCACTAACAGAGTTCTCAGCCAACGCGCAGCTGACATAAAGGGTTGGTACTGAAAGCTGCAGTAACTCGTGTTGCAGCATTACCTCTCCTCTGATCCTGATGTTGGCAGGACTATGTGACTGTCAGTGCCAGCCCAACCCACCAGTCCTGCCTGCCTCTTCTCTTGACTGCAGTCTGTTTCTGTGGTCCAGAGCACACAACTGTAATTAAGCCAACTGGTTATTCTGAAATAGGCTTGTTGAAAACAAAATGGTAACCTGTTGCTGGCTTAGGAGTATTTTGCAGAAGGGAAAATTCAGCATAAAAACACTCCTTTGTCAAGTTCTGTGGGTGGTTTATGTTTCCTTCTCTCCCTGTCTCTCCAGGCCTACTGGAAAAAGATGAATCAGCTTTTGCAAACCCTGAATCAGAAGCTTGCAACCCTCAGCCATGGGCAAGAAGGGATTGTCAAGATCAGTGCTGCTGTCTCTGATAAGCTGGTTGCCTTTAAAAATAAACCTCCATCAATTCAGAGGGAAATCCTGAGTGTCTGCAGTGACCCTTACACTCTGGCTCAGCAGCTGACACATGTGGAGCTGGTAAGTGGGAGTGGTTCCCAACTTCTGCAGTCAGAGATGGTATTTTAAGCCATCAGCTACTAAGTATTCCAGACATAACCAAAAAATGTCTGCACTGCTGCAGCGCATCCCATGCTGTATCAGCACTGCAGCAGGAGGCAGGGTTTGACAGGTTGAGAGATGCTTGGGAAACAAGCTATATATCAGAGTCTTCCTGTGCATCTTGGAGTGGGTCGCTTTCCATTTTCAGCTTGCTTGTTTGTGAAATGCAAGCCATAGTCCCAGGAAGGTCAAGCACTCTGTAAGGTGCTCTGAGCCCCACAGCCTGAAGGCGCTATCCAAATGGCTGGTCGTTAGCCCTTTTATTAATCTGGAAGAAATTTTAACAGTTCACATCCCTTGCCACAGATACACAAAACATCCCAGTTGTCTGATGTGTTTTTCATGCTTCCCTCTGGAACTTTGTGCATGGACGTACCACGGTGCGCAGATTCCACTCACACGAAGTCCTGCTGTTTCCCTGGTGGGACTGCAGTCCACTCTCAAACAGGCTTTTGATGGTAATTGCTCCAATTGCAGTACCAAGATGTTGGACAGACTGTTGTGTTGTGCACCCCTCTCCCAGGTTCAGGTCCTCTGTGGAGACCTCCTGGATGGTCACAGAAGAACATAAAACATTGCTGCCATCTGCAGATCTCTTGAGGCTGTAATGATTCCCTGCTGCCTGTCCTCCTGTAGTCAGTGTTCATCCTTGAGAGCGAGGCTGGAAAAACAAACCATGAAGTGGACTGTGGATTGGAGTGAATATCATGGAATTAGCCTTGGGAATTCCGAAGGCAGTCGATGTTCTATTTGTAAAGAAGTGGAATAGCTCAAAACTCCCAAATTTAGGATCATCATCTCACCTTGGTTATTTTTCAGAACATGCAACTTTGGTTCTTTTTGCTTTTTATAGCTTAAGCCAGAGAATAGAAGTCCTTTTATCCGGAGTGTTTCTCTGGCTTTTCTTACAGCTGTCTTCCAAGGGGAGATTCCCTGTAACCAGGGCACCGCTGCACTTTTAAAACTGATGCAGCCGGAGGTTTTCATTCCACTTCACTGTAATCGGTGGTCTCTGCCCTCTCTCTCCCTTACCACATCCAGTACACCAACTACTCTGCGCTAGAACTGTCTGGTGTTTGTTAGTAAGAATTATTTGCTGCTTGTTTAATAACAGTTATTTGCTAGTAAGAGTCCTGTACAGTTATCAGTGGCAAGGTGAGAAGCCAAGAGAAATAGCATGGGAGTAGCCATGAAATTTTCACTTAAGCAAAACTACTGTTGATTTTATTGTTGCTTGAGTGTCCTAAGTTTGGGCTGTAGGAATTCCAAAACACCTCTTCTGAAACACCTTTGACCTACAACCTACTGAAAATATTTTTTCCTATAAGCGTGTTTAAGGGAATTGAAAAGCCTGTTAAGAAGGTCAGTGGTGTGGCTGGAACTGCCAGGTTTGTTCAGGAGCTGATGAAGATGGCCCATCTTCTCCTAAGAGAGATCTGGATGCTTCATTTACTCTTGTTTTGGTTCATGCCTGGGACACTCTGCAGTGTAAGCAATGCCTTAGTGTAAGCACATGCATCTTCAGCGCCTTTCTTCCCCAGTGGCACAGAGCCACCACTCCGGGGCATCACCTGCGCTTCACTGGGTAGGGAGGTAGGGTCGGAGCACCGGCTGTGCAGATGAGCAACGGATTGCTATGGTTACCGGATCACAGCACCGCTGCCATTTCAGCAGCTGGGAAACAAGGCTATTGAGTAATGCTGGACCACAGCAGGTCTGTGGCAGCACCAAGCACAGAACTGAGGTCTGCTGACTCCCAGATGGGGCCTTGTACATCCAGGACCTTTCTGTCTGCACAGCGGAGAGGGGCTCTTACTGTGGCTTGTCAGTAATGAGACACATTTATTCTCATTTTCTTCTTTCTGCTGAAATAACTCTAATTGTTCCTATGAATTTTAACGTCTGGTGCTAGTTGACTGTCTACCAGTTCAGTAAGACCATTCAAAGCTGGCGGGTAATGGGGATCTCTTACCAAGAGAAACAGAAGAGATTCTGGGGTGCTTTCTTATTTCTTCCTCTCTCTCTTTTTCCCCTCTCTCATAGGAAAGGCTAAGTCACATTGGACCTGAGGAGTTTGTGCAGGCATTTGTACATAAAGACTCACTGGATGGCACCAAGGTATGATTTGTCTGCATGCAAAGCATCTCCTGTTTGTTCTAGATGAACTGATGTGATGAGGTCCATAAGAGCAGGGCCTGGAGCACGTGTTAACCATGGCCAAGCCAACTGATGACCTGTATTGTCATGGCGACGATGGGACCTGTTGGCAGAGCTCGCACTGGTGGGTCATTGCCATTCCTTCCTGGTGAGAGTATGTCCAAGCCTGAGACTAGCCAGCACCTTGATGTTCTGCTTTCTGGCTTGTTCCTCCTAACCTGCTTTGACCAGGGCAGATGGCTTGCAGCTGTGTGCCACCAGGGAACGTCTGTTCCAAGCATTGAAGGCGTAAAGACTCCGGACGTGATGTAATGCCCGTAGCGTGTGCCCAGACACCACAGTAATGAGTCAGTGCGTCATGAATCAACATACTCTTCTCTCTCTGCACAATAGCTTTTAACCCAAGGCACTGCAGGGAATGGAGTTCCTGGTCAGGGCTTCATCCAAAGTCTGTGGAAGCCAGTTGGAGTCTTTCCACTGATTCCAGTGGGGTTTGAAGCAGCATTTCAGTGAGTGCCTCGATAAGGAAAGAGACTTCCTGGCTGGAGAAAGAGAGTCGGAGATTTCACATACTGCCAGAAAAGAAGGAGGGTGGAAAATTCTTCCCCAGAACTGCATATGGGCTCCCACTGAGATCAATAACAGGATTTCATCATTGGGTGCTGAACATAATGGGAAGACCACCGTTTATAGCGCTGCCCCAAGAGCACCAGATGGATGGATGAAAAGTGCAACATTGGGCACTTCTCTTGTTGGAGTTATGGAGTTTCCGCAGCTGGTTTCAGGGAGAAGGGGGTGGGCAGAGACGGTGTTTGAAATATTCTGAGCATTGATCACATCCTTTAGGAAGAAACCCCAAGGTAGCAAAGATGTATCAGAAACCAGCCACAGTGAGATTTCAGCAACCTGCTGTAAATGTGAGGGACAAAACTGAAAATGAACAGTCGTCATATCTGTTGTGAAGTAAAATGAAAGGAATCAAATGAGGGCACTAAATTTGAGTGAATTTTGGAAGAGTGGGAGGGAGGCAGCAGTGAGTGAAATCAAATTGCATAAAACCATAGAGGGGAGGGGATGCTAAGAGGAAGAAGGACATGTTCAGTGATAAACTGCTGTATGCACATCGGCTATAGGTGTATCTGGCATTTCAGATGCAGGGCCAGCACAGAATACCACCAAGATGTAAAGAGAAATTGAGGTGACAAGGTAAACATAAGGAAACATCAGCTAAGGTGGATGGGAAGGATGAGAATGAGAGGTGTAGAGCCTGAAAATAATGGTGGGATGGGAAATCCGAGCAAATCATCTTGACGGACTATTAGAAGCAATTTGACAGTTATGCACGTTCTTCAAATGCTAATCTGAACACCGAGGTGCTGCTCAGTAACAGTTCTGCGACTTCATGAAGTGCACAATAATCGTGGAAATAACAGGCGCAAAGCGAGGACGCACCACTGCGTTGCCTGCTGATGTCAAGGCAATGACTTCTCTCAGGAGGGTCTACTTCGTTAAAGCGAAACTGCCGTGACGTTTTCTCACAATTACTGGGCTTCAAGTTAGCAAGGCTGATGAAAGTAGAGAGGGTCTGCAACTCTTCTCCACCCTTTCCCTGGGCTGACCAAAAGTGCCAACGATGATTTAGAAGAGCCTCCACACCAGGGTAAGGTATAGCAGAGGGATCGTGTGGGACCTGGCAGAACGCTGCGTAGCGGCACAAACCTTAAATGAGTGACATATCACTCCCCGACCCGTGGAGACCACCCCTGCTAACCACAGGGAATTGGCTCTGGTCTGAATTCACTCCAGCTGGAGATCATATGGAACATCTTTCTTGCGTGAGGGCTTCAGAAGGCTTCGCTTAGGAATGTTTATCGAGTACTTTGAGTTGCAGATGGAAGATGCTAAGGAGGTGCTAAATATTGTTGCCATTTATAAAGCTTAACCTTTAAAAAGCAGTCTGTTTCAACTTTAACTGTTGCACATTTTTCACAAGTTTTGTGGTATTAGCTGTGGTTCTTATGCCCTGGCACAGGACAGCAGTGTTGAGATGGAAATACCATATGCAGAACAAAACCTGGGTTTCGTGTACTTTTTGCTGTAACAGGGAACAAGAAATCCCACAGAGTGCATGGAAAGCAACTGCTACGGGTGGACTGGTGCTGCTTCGGGTTTCCTTTATTTTCGTTGATATTTACAGGCTGCTTGCCGACATTGAGATGCTTTTAGAATACGTATTTTTATTGTATGTGTGGTCTACTCATAAAATGACTAGGAACTTCAGGCTTCATGGTACTGTGATTTCTGTTCCTAAACATGCCTCTATACCGAATCACAGGTGAATGTTTTCTTGCTTTGAATTACCTTGGGAAACATGTTAAGCCCCGTGTCTTAAGGGGTTTTAGTCACTTGTTTAACTTGCGGAATACGGGTAATCCCACTGACATTAATGGATCTGTGTTTATGCATTGTGATTTTCTGCTTAGTGGCATGTATTTATGGTAGCTCTGGGAAATGATCATCTTCATAAACCAAAAGATCGGTATTCTCTGATACCCTCTAGTGGATGTTAATGAATGTTCAAATAAATTACGTGAACTGTAGAGAGCAGCAGTGTGTCCCACATGGACAGTCTAAGAATTTAGGGCCAGCAAAAGGACTTGAGTTCTTAATAATCCCAAGCAACATCTTCAGGCTGTGTGAACTCGCCCTCGCACTCCGCTGAAGTCAAATTGTCTGTTGATGTCAAAGGAACTGAAAGAGTTCAGCCAAGTATCTGCTCCCACAGCCTGTATCAGTTATGGGAATTTATGTTAAGTTTCATATAAAAAAAGAAAAGTGAAAAATGTGCTTCTTGTCATCGCACTGCTCTTATCAATGAAGTATCTCTGGCATGTAAGAGACCTGTTCGAGAGCAGCCGTCAAGACAGAGCTGGTCACTAGAGAGCCTATTATCCTGAAAACTCAGTAAAGGAAATATTTTTTTCCATAAAGAGGTAACTAGAACTATGTCTTCTCTTGCTTATCTGTTGTTCACTTCACTAAATTACCGTCTCTCCCCTCCAGAAAAGGGCTGTGGGTGGTTGCATTGACTGAACTGAAGGAATTCCTGGAATCAAAGGCACAAACTGAGTGTGCCGTGGAAGACTGTGCAGTCTTACTTTTTCTGTGTGTCGCTGTTGCTGGCTGAATCGTGCAACGCCCCGGCAGTTAGTATCCCAGTGAGCCAGGGTCAGTGCAAACTGTGCCGGTGAACACGTGCTCAGGCGAAATGGGGCTGTTTTCTACACACTGGTGCGAACTGTGCAGTGACACAGTCAGCTGGACCCCGTGCATCTGCCAGCCGCCCACCTACCCACTGACTTTTTGGAAGGGGCCCTTGATGCGCTACCTTCCACGTGCATGGGAAAGATGTGGCCAATGATTACCATTGTGTGGTGTTTGTGTTGGCAAACGGGCAGCTAGCTGAAAGAGTTCTCTGTCTTCCTGTGCTTTTTTCTCCCCAGACTTGTTTCAGCGAACAGAAGAAGACAAGTAACCTCGAGGCCTATGTGAAATGGTTCAATCGGCTCTGCTATCTTGTAGCAACAGAAATTTGCATGGTAAGGGAAAAGCATGAAGTGCCAGCTTGAGACTGTACATTAATAAGCAAACCTGGGGATTTATTTCTTATGACCTAGCTAAGCATCTGACGGTAAGTTTTAGCAATATTGCACTTGCAGAAGTGACCTGATAAATGACAAACATATTGCAAACCAGTGCCGGCGACGCGCGGGGGATACGCTGTTCTCTTGATGTAGTAGGAGCACAGTGTGGAATAATGAACCCTGCAGGGAAAAAGAGAGGAAAAAATGCTTTGAATTATCCTGTGAGATTTCTACTGGAAAAGATTCTAGTGGAACAATATTTGTTGTCTGTCATCCTAAAGCTCTGTTGTGCCTGTGAATTCCCGTTGCGTGGCACTTTGTCCTGCTGCCCATTACTGTAACTGCGAGTAGCGGGTTTTTAACTTGGTAGTGGTTTTATTTTGTTTAACTTGCCCCTCTCAAAATAAAGCGAACGTTTTCTCCTTTGAAAAGGGTGGGAAGGGAGGAATCGTAATGGTATAAGCAGCCTAGATAGCCTGTGGCTCAAAAGCATTACCGTGTGAAGATCATCTTTGCCAAAGGTGGGGTGGTGCCCGTCCAGTTAAAACGCAAGCTACCGTTGCCCCGGCCGTATCGCCGAAAGGGCCAGAAGAGGGGAAGGGGATTAATGCAGTGAAACAAAAAGCTTTCTGGGACAAAGATGCTGGTGTGCCCACCGGCGTGCGGGAGGCCAGCAGGGAGCTGAGGCTGTTCAGGCTGTTGGGCTGCCTGCTCCGGCGCTAAGGCGTTGACTGCGGCAAGCCTGGGAATGGCCGTGACATTCTTCTGTGTCACTGCAACGAAAGCTTTGGTTTTAGGGGCTGCAGTCACCAGCATCCACAGGACTGCTGGAACAGTGACTGACAGCAGGTGACCCAAACTGTGCTTGGAGCCCTGCTATGTATGTGACAAATGCCTCAGACACCCTCCAATTCTGTATGTGCTTATTACAGATATTTGTTCTTATTTGCAGCCTGCAAAAAAGAAACAGCGAGCACAAGTCATTGAATTCTTCATTGACGTTGCCCGAGAGTGCTTTAACATAGGGAATTTTAATTCGCTGATGGCAATCATTTGTGAGTACAGCTTCTAAGCAGGTCTCTCCAGCTGTCACAGAGGAAAAGGGAAAACCTGACTCTCATCCACGGCTTTCTTTTCTTCTTTCTCACTCATAGCTGGAATGAACATGAGTCCAGTTTCCAGGCTAAAGAAGACTTGGTCAAAAGTGAAAACGGCAAAATTTTTCATTCTTGAGGTAAAAAAAATAAATATGCCAATACACTGCTAGAATTATATTTTGGAGGGTTTTTTTGTTGTGAATTTTCACGTTTTTATCCAGGTATGAGATGGTTGTAGACATGTTTCACAGGCAGAGGGCCAGATTCTGCTGAAGTTTCTCAGGTGTAGTGAGGAAGGTGTGAAGGTGTTGATATGTAGAGGGGAATCAAATACGAGGAGGAAAATAAAACCCCAAATATATAAGCATATCATAGAATCATTAAGATTGGAAGAGACCTCAAGGATCATCTAGTCCAACCGACCCCCCACTACCTATTACCCCCTAAACCATGTCCTTGAGTAACAGATCCAACCTTTCTTTAAACACCCCCAGGGATGGTGACTCTACCACCTCCCTGGGCAACCCGTTCCAATGCCCAACCAACCTTTCTGAGAAGAAATTTCTCCTAATCTCCAACCTGAACCTCCCCCGGCGCAACTTGCAGCCATTCCCCCTTGTCCTCTTGCTGGTTATCTGTGAGAAGAGGCCAACCCCCAGCTCACCACAACTTCCTTTCAGGTAGTTGTAGAGGGCAACAAGGTCTCCCCTGAGCCTCCTCTTCTCCAGACTGAACAAGCCCAGTTCCTTCAGCCGCTCCTCCTAAGACCTGTGCTCCAGCCCCTTCACCAGTTTCGTTGCCCTTCTCTGGACACGCTCCAGGGCCTCGATGTCTTTCTTGTGGTGAGGGGCCCAAAACTGGACACAGCACTCGAGGTGCGTCCTCACCAGGGCTGAGTACAGTGGGATGATCACCCCTCTGCTCCTGCTGGCCACACCATCCCTGATACAGGCCAGGATGCCGTTGGCCTTCTTGGCCACCTGGGCACACTGCCGGCTCATGTCCAGGCGAGCATCAATCAACACCCCCAGATCCTTTTCCTCTGTAGAACTTTCCAGCCACCCCGCCCCCAGCCTGTAGCGCTGCCTGGGGTTGTTGTGGCCAAAGTGCAGGACCCAGCACTTTGCCACATTGAACCTCATCCCGTTGGCCTCTGCCCAGCGATCCAACCTGTCCAGGTCCCTCTGCAGAGCCATCCTACCCTCCGGCAGATCGACACTTCCCCCCAACTTGGTGTCGTCTGCAAACTTACTGAGGGTGCACTCAATTCCCTCATCCAAATCATCAACAAAGATGTTGAAGAGGATGGGCCCCAGCACCGACCCCTGGGGAACACCACTCACGACTGGTCGCCAGTTGGATTTCACTCCATTCACCACCACTCTCTGGGCCTGGCCAGCCAGCCGGTAAACTGGATATATGCAAACCATAGCGCTTTCACTGATGACAGTTTTGTTTGGCCACAGACACAGTGCTGACCACAAAGCTCCCAACCTATATCTTGGACATCAAGTGAACACGGCCCAAGGTTGGTTTTTGTATTGCGGATACCAGGGTGTGGCATACATAAAATGGGCAGTACTTATTCTTCACATCAAAGCCCAGTAAGCTGTTACTAGAAAAATCAAAGGTACAAACAGCCACGACCTGTAGATCTCTTGTTGTATCTCTGGTTCGTGGGGTTTTGTGTGTGTGTGTGTGTATTTTTAAGAAGAAAAATTTTTCACATGTTTTTGGTTTTAAGATGCAGGCTAGGCTCTGTTCAGGGTTTGCTACAACTGAGTTGTCTTCAGAAGACCCGGGTCGCTTTCTCACCACGTCATCTTTTGTGTATCTAGCACCAGATGGACCCTACTGGGAACTTCTATAACTACCGAACAGCATTGCGGGGGGCTGCTCACAGATCCCTCACTGCACACAGCAACAGGGAGAAGGTAGGTGTGACCGCATCCCATTTATCTCCAAAGGGGTGGTGTGCTTTGCTGCTGAGTCAGTGGCTCAAAGACTTGATGCAAGCGCTGTCCTCCCTTCTACAGGGCACCAATGCAAGGCTCCTGCACCGCTAAGTGTGATTGGGGATGTAAATCTGTGGGAAGGAGTCTCAAATGGATCCCAGGGCTTTTGTGGGCTTGCTCTCAGACATGGGGGAATTAGAGAGGGCAGGACACACAGCAGGGAGGACTTTGTTGCAAGCATCTCTATATCCCTGTAAAATTCACATTGTTTAGGTTGATAAACCTGAGGAAACAGGTATTCCAGCCTTTTATTTTGGTGTGGAGCAACAGCGTGGCAGGCCGCGGTGGGACTGTGCTGTAGCTACAGCTGTGCCGCCTGGCACCTGCGCAGCCAAGCCCCTGTGGCGGGGGTGTGATTCGGGATAGCGCGCACGGGGCACGGCGCTCGGAGATAATGTTGTCCTCCCTTTACATTAGGGAAAGATGACTTAGCACAAGTCCTGCAAAGAAGTCTGGTCTGAATCCATTGCAGCAAATTTGGGGTGAAGCTCTGTCCTCATGAATTTTCATTTCATTTGGTTGTTGCTGCCATCTCGGTGAGCAAGAATTGCTCAGCCCCTCTTCTCGAGTGTTTTGTCAGTGTTCGTGGCAGATATGTGTCTTTCTGACATGTCACTGATGCTGCAAAAATCAGATTGATGAGATCTTAGTGCGGGATCCTCCTGTTTTGTGCCCCAGTGGGTTTCTTGTTAATGTTCTTTCTTCTCCATTCAGTTCTCTTCTCTTTTTGTTTTATGGAGGACGGTTTGTGTCTAACATTGCAGTTGCACATAGTCATAAATGGGTAATGTCTGTGCTGAGCGTGGCGAAGGTAAAGCAGATACTGCATGAACAAGCATAGTGTGGAATTTCGGATTCACTCACTGCAGGAGCCAGGCCAGATGCTAATCTCGCATCCCAGTAAATCTGATGTAAGTCTGCCGAAGCCAATGGCACCTCACAGCATTTACAGTGGAATGAGATCAGCATCTGGTCACAGGCTGACTCAGCTGCAGCGGGAGTACGCCGAGTTGTTCTGTCTCTGCGCAGAGACGAGACGATGGCTTTGGATGTGTGTGACTGCCAGAGGAATTCTTTTAACTCTTACACACCGCAGCGAGGGCCTGTCTGAGATGCTTCTGCAGTTCAGTGCTTCTGCGACCATCATATATATTCAAACCAGTTGCTCTATTGTTTGACTTAATTTCCTGTGGAAGTTAGCAATCTCTGCCATATCTCTACTCCTCACTGGTTAAGACTGAGAGCAGGGAGGTTATTAGATTGAAAGGAGTCTATTTTACATAAGAAAAAGCCCATACTCTGGTTCCCTTGTGTAGGTGCATTAGTTCAAGAAAATGCTCAGGCATACGGTTGGTAGCTACTCACACTGCACTTTACAGTGTCAGATACAGCAGGTCATATAATTCTTGTTGTAGGATTTAAGGAATTTTGTTTCTTTTTACAAGCAAGATTATCAATTATTTATTTTAATGACTTTGAATAAAATTAAAAAAACATGATCTCTGTGGGGTTTTAAGATGTTACGTTTGCCAAGTTTCTTGACAAACTTGTAGCAAAACTCACTCTGAAGACAATTTTTATCTTCAAATTGAATTGTGCTTACAAGAGTTTGAGATCCCAGTCTCCTCTGCCCCTCTTCTGAACAAGCGGCTGCCCCAGAAGCACAGATGAAGGCTTCAGGCCCCCATCCTCCTGCCTGAGGAGGAAGGTGCTCTGGGGAGCGCTCCTGTCACAGACCAACAGACTAAGCGGTGGCTTACGCCTTGCGGGAAGAAAAACTGCCTGTAGGCTCCGAGGAGCTAATATTTAACTGGCAGACTCACAGGAACGTTACACTTCTCTCGTCAGGGCGGGTGTCTTGGCTCCTGCATTTGGCACAGCGTTTGAACAGCAGCACAGCTCAGGGGCTAAATCGTACCCTGAGAGAGAGACAGGGTGAGGCAGTGACCTGGGACACCCGCCCTCCTGCTCTGTGCACACCTCGCCCTCAGTCCTCACGGCTGTAACCCAGCCCGGCACGTGGTGTGTAACAGCATGGCTGTAACTACTCGTTACTTGTTCAGGAGCGGGTTTGTAAAAAGGCACGGCAAGGCAGCTCTCAAAGCTGGGAGGTGTGGTACAGCGGCAGAAATAAACCTGCCAAAGAGAGGGTGAGAGGGCTGGTGCTGAAGAAGGGCTGATGGTTCATGAGGATTCAGAGGGGTACACTTATTAGGAGCTAGGTCTGGTTTTATCTGTGCAGTCAGCCGACCTATCCCGTCTCCAAAATTAAGTCATTCCACCGGGAAGCCCTGCATTGTGCTAATGACATCTCTCTGGCTTTGAAACGTTGGGAGTGTGTACAGTATGGTACTGTCTGGTGTTGCCGCCTGATACTAGGGAGCACGAACATGTCTGATCTCATTAGCTGTCGTCTTTCTGCAGGAGGCAATTGTCCTTCAGCGTGTGGGTGGGTTGGATGGCACAGGGGGAAATCAAGAGGGAGTGAAATATGAATTTCTGGCACTAACCCAGATTTTATGCTAGCAAAGGGCCTGGATTGAAGCCAACACTGGAGTGTAACTATATCCACTTTGGTTGTTTTTCCAACAGAAATTTGGAAAATAAAACGTACAGGGTAACATATTTTTATTGAGGAAGCAAATGGTGACCCAAAGACAGAAATCCCCTGGAAATGTGTAGAGAATTGGTATCCTAGGGTATGGCTTTGATGCCTTCTGGATGCAGATGAGAACAAGCTCTGCCTGTGCTTGGAGCTGACCGGTGGCTTCGTGGCTGTGTTAGGATGGCACTGAGCCCACATTCGTATACCTTCCCTCTCAGCAGGGCTTTTCGTTTATGTTTAGTACCACTAACGATGGTGACCAAGCTCCCAGGCAGCGTGGAGAATGGCAGAACAAACTTGCATCCGCCTGCAAAAACTGTGTAGACAGAACCTGGCAGTAATTTCTAGCTGGGGATCAGTATCTGGCTTCAGCTCTCATTGTCTTTCCACATTATAAGACCACGCTGGTTACAGAGCTACCATCATTTTTGGTAGAAAACAAACCAGATAGACTGAATTGTATTTCTTAGCTCAGGTTGATTGACCTAGTTTGGGTGATATAAAAATGAATCCTGCAACATGCTTAGCTCAGTTTGTCTAGACATTGCTCTACCTCACCCTGATAGGAGGGCTCAGGATTTCGGGGGCTTTGGCTGTGCTTTGTTTCCATCCCTATATTGTATCAGTGGGGTGTATCAGCATAATGCCAGTGGCTCTTGGAGCATCAGTCTGGGCTTTTTTATGGCTACTGCACTGATGTTATAGAGTTTATCCATGGCTGTCAAATAAAAAAGCCAGCAGAGATGCAGTGTGGTATTTTAGCTGAAACAGAAATTGGCTTCTATTTTCACAGCGAGAGTTGGTAGTGGCTTGTACACTCCTTGCCTCAGTAAGTGTTTTTGTGTCTATGACTTGCTCGCACTCTTGCATCGTGAAGGCTGTAGACTGGAAAATAACAGATGCCAATCCTGTTCTAGGTCCATTTCATATCCCGTTACAGCATGAGATGGGATAACACTACATTAAATACTTCACTAAAGGACTGCTCCCTTGGCTGGGCTTGCATGCCATGAAGGCACTTGAACTTTGGGGCACAGCTAAGCTACAGTTCAGTTAATTTACAAGTATAACAGTGGAAACAGTTGGAGACACTAGCAACCATAGAACATGCCATGTTGGAAGGGACCCCTAAGGCCCATCGAGTCCAACTCCTGGCCCCACACAGGCCCAGCCCCATCACAGCAGATGGCTGAGAGCGTTGTCCAGACGCTGCTTGAACTCAGCCCAGCTCGGGGCGGTGACCACTGCCCTGGGGAACCTGTTCCAGGGCCCAACCACCCTCTGGGTGAAGAACCTTTTCCTGATCTCCAACCTAACCCTCCCCTGTCGCAGCTCCATGCTGCTAAAGTGTTTTCCTTTAAGTTCATGGTAATTAAGTTTAAACTTAGTGGCTTAAAAGACGGATGTTGTTGGCACAGGAAAATGCTCACAGAGGTGGCTGCTGACCTTGCAGCTCAAACCCTCTGAGTGGCCTTTCTCTATCACGGTGGAGAGGTGGGTGGACTCAGATTTGAAATCGAATCCCAGAGACCTAGGGGTCAGCTTTGTCATGGACTGTCCCTTGCGTTATCTTCCTTCGCCCTTTGAGTTGTGACACCAGAGGACCCAGAGGGAGCTGCTGCAGAAGTGCTAGGGATGAACTTCAGGAGCGATCGTGCTGCTTTCTGCTGTAGAACATCTGGCATCAAATTTATCCCTGCTCTAATTCCATTAATTTCAAGAGGCTTACCTAACAGTAGACTTTTATCTGTAGCAAATGATGACCTGACTGTGGTGGGTCAGAGACGGCTTGAATCACTGCTATATGCCACTTTGCCCGGGATGATGCCCAGGATTTCTTCTCAGTGCCAGCATGATCTCTCTGGCTACTGTTGACAGTTTCCTGTCAGCTACCTTAATATTTTCAATCCTACTGTCTGCAGGTTAATTTGGAGAAGCAGGTTGTACTAATCAGGCACCAGGAAGGAAATTACATGCCTCAAGAGGTAGCTATGCATGGAGCTGTTGAAAATTAAACAGCTTCTGATTAACTATTTGTAGACAAGTCCTTGGTCATCAGATTTTATTCTGTCTTTCCTTGTTCAGGCACAACACTGTTCTTTGGTCAGCAGCTGTCTTTAAATTGCTCGATTTGTGTATTCAACATCTTTGCTTATAAAGACCCAACAGGGAAAGGACGAGTTCTGCAATTTTATTTTGCTCTTTGCTGTCTGATCTTGTTGTCAAACAGTGATGCTGTTGATAATAAACTGGGCTATTAGCATTTTCATAGTCATGCTATTCTGCTCAGTGAACGTTGTGATCAGCTGATACTCCTTTCAGCGTACATCCTCCTGATGGCTGAAGGTGTATCTGTACCCTACAGCCCTTGTGCTTGCCTGTCACTGTACTGCTTTTTAAGTGCACAGCTCACTGAAAAGTTATATTTCTTTTTTTCCCTCTCTCATGATTGAGTTATTCTTTCATGCAGAGAAAATACTGAACTGGAAAGACAATAGTTATGTCATTTCTCTTCACAGATTGTGATCCCCTTCTTCAGCCTGTTGATCAAAGACATTTATTTTTTGAATGAAGGATGTGCTAATCGCCTTCCAAATGGACACGTCAACTTTGAAGTAAGATCTGAAAAAATGTGTTTATCTATCCCATTCCGATAGCACCGTCTGTGACCGTTTGCTTGCAATTTCAGTGCAGACCAGTAAAGACTGAATATGCCAAAAGACATGATCTCAGGTGTCTGTGCGGAGGTTAAACCAATCTCAGGATGTTTTTTTAAAGTATTAATATGTATAGATTATCCTAATAGATATCGTAATATAGATTATCCTAATTTGCTTGATGTTGGTTGGCTGCTAGAAATATAGTGTCAGTAGTATAAATGATTGTACTTACAGCTTCGAGGGGAAGATGACTTTCTCAGAAAACCTGGCAAACTGTTTTTCCTATATATGCACACACAGAAACAAGCCAGTATAAAATGCTTTGTACTTTATTTTTATCTGCCTTTTTAGCCCCTTCTCATTTTTAATAAAGAAGTTTGGCAAGGTAAGACATAAATTACTTGTGGTCATTAGAGAAAAATCAGAATACAAGCAGAATTACATATAGTCGCTGTGTCCGTGAGGTAAATGTCATGCTGCTGATGTAAGGACTAGAATGTGTTATCTCCTGCCTGCAGCCTTTACACAGAAGACTTTCTATTAAATGCAGCAGAAGGATTTATATTCCCAGGCACCAGGCAGTATTAGCCATGTGTCCTGAGTAATCCCAGTTCTGTGCTGGAGAGGATGGTTTCACATCAGTACAACTTGTTGCTCGCGGCAGAAAGCAGGCACTGGGTTCTGCGCCGCGCTGTGCATTGCGATGGCTGTGCTCTTGCACGCCGGTGGAGGGCAGAGGTGGGGTGTTTCCAAAAAAACTGCCCAGTGTCGATGAGAAAATAGTTCTTGAGCTCTCAAATACTTTGCAGATCACTTCTTCAGCATTGCTTTGGTCAGATTAAATTTCTCCTTCAGTTATTGGCATTGTGAGATAGCGACTAATGCATAAAATACTGAGCGTGACATTGCCTTAAATTATATCAGAACTGTTTCAAGGCCTGCAGAGCTGTGAGGCGTTGGAGTCGCTCCACTTTATGTAATTTATATCTAATTCTGCTCCCTCCTGTTTCATCAAAGTTCGTGTCCTCTATTCCTAAACACATATGCATAATCCATAACTGTTCACGGATACATTTTCATTTAAGTACAAACTGGGTCGGCGTGTAAGAAGGAACGTAGCGCACCCTTTCCACTCTTTTCTCCCAATATCCTTGTGGCTGGCACAAGGGATCCTGGATCCCAGTCTTCTGCCTGGATGTGGTTGTTTTTGTGAGATAATATTGCTGTATCTGAGTTGAATGGTTTTATGTTTACAGAAATTTCTGGAACTGGCTAAGCAAGTAGGAGAATTTATAACATGGAAGCAAGTGGAATGTCCCTTTGAACAAGACCCTAACATCATCCACTACTTGCATACTGCTCCCATTTTTACTGAAGATGGTAAGACTCCGTACAATCTCTAATCACCGAAAATATGTCTCTTCATCACTACTCATTAACACCCTCATCCACGCTTTGGTGATCTCTCTCACTGACCAGTCCCAGTTCTTCCCTAGCTGTCCTGTCGTGCAGCTTGTTTATCCCAAGTCTATCAACGTGGGTTTTTTTGCAAGTACAACCTTCTAGCTCATGAAGCTGCTGCCCAATTGCTTTTCTTTCTCTATAAAGCACTGTCTAGGAAGTTGCCATTGTGGCTCTATTTTTGTAACCAAAAGAAGAGGCCACACAACCGTGTTGTGGACTGCTATGAATGTCACCTGTCCCTTAGCCACTCATTCCGTGAGTGATGGAGCCAGAACTAGTCCTTTCCACAAACCAACGCCATGATGTCTTCAGTGCACACAGCCCAGGGCGATGGTAGTCCAGCTGACCTCCTCCATTACAGCAAAGACAGATGTATCTACAGAAAACAATTTTTAGGAAAAAAATATTTTCTAGTGATTAATTTAAGCTGTACCTGTGAAAGCCCTATTCTGAAAATATTTCCCTGCTTGTCTTTCTATACTTATCTGTCCTCTTCAGTTTGGTATCCAGCATGTCAGACTGTGTCATTTCATATTCATTTGTGTCAGCTGCCTCTTGGTACATTGTTCACGCACAGAACTGTCTATAGCTATGTTCCCATAATGTATACTAGTGCTGGGTTTATTTTTTCTTGATTCTGTAGGCACTTTTCTGTACTAATCCAAGTTAATCAGACAGAGAGTTTTTATTGCAAAGACTACTTCAGAACACAAAATCGGGCTTCAAAAATCTTGCCTAAATCCTAAGAAGAATGAGTGCCAAAATAGAATAATTAATGTGATTAAAGTGATGCGTATCGAAAGGAGATAGGATGGAGGCTTTTGGTCTGGTTTTTAGGCTCTAAAGGAACAGAAAGTTCCACCACTCAGAAGTGGTGTTTAAAAGTAGTTTTCAGGCTGCTGGACCAAAAAAGGCCGACCTCAACCCACTAATTGTTTGCAGATTTTCTCTCTCATGCCCTCCCCTATATCCATACTGCTTGCATGAGCTGCCCTTTGCAGAAGCCACGGCAGGTCTCTTCTGTTACCCAGGGGAAGTGCAGAGCGGAAGGACCTGCCCTGAATGAAAGGTGGGAGAATCTGTTGGAGAGATGCAGTGGTGGTATGCGGAATGCAGCTGTACTCCGCCTGTCACGGTGCGGAGGAATAGTGGGCCAACACTTGAATATTCAAATGCAGTTGAAATGTAGCACAGACTTGAATACTGAGTGGTTCCAGCATTAAAGAATAAAGCATCACTAAACAGTCAAGTGAGAAAACGTGCATGAACACAAATCGCAGCCTACTGAAAAAAATATTATGTGAAGACAGTGAGATATTAATGCACTGCCAGCTTTGGCAGAGGAGACTCTACAGCCTGGACATGTTTTGGTATCGTAAAATGCATCCTACGATGCAAAGTTTTGCAGAAGACGACAGACTCGTTTATTTTCTTCTATTGTGTTTCTTCGTCTATAACGCATTCTTACCTTGACAGCGTTTTGTATCTATTTAAGATACCATGTCCCCATGAGTTTTAAAAACACTGAGAAAGATAAAGTTGTATTAAGTCATGGGAATATCCTTAATTTTAAAAAGTTGATTTGTTTAGCTGTCAGCTCTCTCTGTCTCTCTTTTTTAGTGTTCATATAACACTTTGATAGCAATGCTGTGCTGGAATAAATAGGCCCAGATCTCGACATGCAAAACATTTAACTGTTTAATATTGTTACAAGAAGGTCATGGTGACATATTTTACCTGTGGGCTCCTTTACCGTTACGTCAAAATTAACCTAATGGCTTTCCAAAGGTAGACATGTGAGCTCAGCATCAGTGTCCTATCAGCTACCTGATGGACCGTGGAGTTTTTAAAAGTTTCTCTTTCTGTGTGATACGATATAGGACGTACAAGAATGCACAGAGATAGGGGGTTACTGTTGCTGTTGAAATAACACATATTTACCTTTTCCAGGTTTGTATCTGGCTTCCTATGAGAGTGAAAGTCCAGAAAATCAGACAGAAAAAGACAGGTGGAAATCCTTAAGGTAACCGCTCATTTTATCAGCTCATTTCTAAAGTACCTCCAAAATGCTCAAAGCTTGTGAAATGCTGGCATTTAAAATGTGACCTCTGATGGATATCTTTTCCATTTAAGACTAATCTACAGAGCTGAGGCTGCACTGATAAAAGCAGTGCTCTCATAATCTCAAAGTATCCAACATTCACAGAATACCCTCCACTTGTGCAGTTATACAGTGCTGTACCCATGCAAGAGGCGTTAACTGGCGCCTCCTACAGTTTACATTTCCTTTAAGAGATGTGTCATGCTTTGGTGTGAGAACCTGAAAGGATTGATTTTTTAAAAAACCCAAACCCACACCTTTATATTTGCTTTTTTTCATTGATCTTCTGTTTTAAATTTACAGATCCACTATTCTAGGAAAGACTTGAAGATTAAGAGATTATTGCAGTAGGTCAAGGAAAAGAAATCCGCAAACATTTTGCACTACTGATTCCAAAGATGCCTGTTTGGGATTTAGACAATTTCTTTTGTTTGAGTTTTTTGTTGGGTTTTTTGACTGCCTAACATGATGGGTGAACTGGATTCATCCACTGAAATCAACAGAACTGTGTGCACAATGATGCTTTTCTAACTATGAGACAGGAGAGGAAGGACAAACAGACTATTTGTGGCTGTGCCCAAACTGTGTCAGGATCACTGTAACTTTTGCCTCTGACGGAAAACATAAGAAAATCAGGAGCATGGAGAACCGTGGTACTGCAAAGGAGAATGGAAAAGTATAAAAAAAGGAAAGCAAAAAATACACAGGATTATTTCAGAAGCAGGTGCTTCAAACAGCAGCTCTTTAAGCCCTCTGAGGATTGTAAAATTAAATCAGACACAGCAGCAATCTGGTTAATTGCTGAATGAAGAAAGAAGAACTTAATCTTACGTGAGCAGTCCCCCAGCCTTGTTGAACAAAGCACTGACTGCTACAGGTATAAGCTTCCAGCGGATGAAAACTGACATCGCTCGCTCATGTGTATACATGTACGTCACATATAGACCACATCAGCATGGGACAGTCCTACAAACCCCATGGATTTTTACACAGAACAATCTGAAGTATGACTATTGCTTAGTTATTCTTCCCACCACTGTTGTCGCTTTTCTTACTGTGAATCTTGGCAGATCTGAGGAGGGCACACAGTGCAGATGGTATTGCTTAAAGCCCCCCCACCACCACCACATCTAAAGCTGAACTGAAGAAGCAAATGATTCTGGACTCAACTTACCTCTATTTAATGTATGTAACGTATTCCCTAATTTTGTTGATGCTGAGTTGCATCTTTTAGAGGGTTTTATCACACTTAAAGAAAAAGGACATTGCATTACCATTTGAAAAAATCTATCAGGTTCCAATAAATACAGTACTGTTTATTTTGCAACATGATACAAGAGGATGGAGGGGGGTAATTGCTCTGAATTTGGGAACTAAATGGTATGCTTTAAAAAGACAAAGGGTTTCAGACTAGAATGAATGCACTGAAGAATTTGTCATTCATGAGCGGATAACCATTTTTCTCTTCTTTATTTTTAGGATCTAAACAATGTTCACCACTTCATTACAGATAATATGAACTAGGGACTATGTCTTGTGTTTAAAATTATACAATAATCATGGTGCTATTGTAACACATATATTAAATGATAATGAACTATATGGATATTAGATTCAAAACTAAGCCCTAACAGTAGACTAATTGTTTGTATGTGGAAGGAATGTTCCTACCTGCCCCAGAAAAGCCCTGAAAAAGCTTAAATGATACCTAAATGCCACATGATATTGAAATTTGCATTTTATTACTGACTTGATGCTGGCCTTTTCAGATGTTCCAGTCTTTGTCTACAACAGAAGGCTGTAACCCTTTCTTTGAGATCAATAATGGTTTTATTTCAATACAGAGTGATTCCAAGTGGCTATAGTGTTTTGGAAAATTAGGTTAAATCACAGAACCTGGCTATGTTGGCCTATGCATTTAGCCAGAAAACTGGAACTGTTCCTGCCCTCTGCCAGGCCTCAAAAGTTATCCATGCCTCAGTGAGCTGTTGAAATGTGAGGCTCTGATGAACTAGTGTTTGAGGGCAGCTCTGACAATTGAGCTGATCTGGAGCACGGCAGCCTGAGGCATGCTCTGTGTGATATACTGAAAGTTTGCAGGGTCTGCAGTGCAGTTCTTATGTTGGGCTACGATCTGTGAAAACCTATGGCCACCTGGAATCCACTGCTTTTGCAGTTGCTGGGATGAGCAGGACAGCTTCTTACAGATTTGCATACCTAGGGGCTTGAGGCAGAACTTCAGTTCTCCTTTTTGTATAGCTCTACCAGCACATGAATTCAAGCAGGAGAAAGATAAAAATGTCACGTGTTTCCTCAAGCCTTTGTATGGAAGAACTAAGGGTAAGGATGGTACAACATCATCCCAGCCAGGGAACAATCACTATTCTGGTGATGCTGTTAATATGCTGTTTGTTAATTTTTGTACATGAGCTGGGAGCTATACAGAGAAACATACACACACAGCCGTTCCTTCAGGCAGAACCATTTCCAAAATGATGCCATTAAAAGCCTGTTACATTCCAACCAAATCCAGAGCAATAACCATAAACATATCTACAACAGTGCCAGTGCTTAAGCGTGTTTGCTAAATGGTCATTTTTTCTTAATGTCTGCATCTTGTTAAGAGGCACAGTGTGACTTCATAGTGGAAATGTTTTATTTATCTGCAACGCAATGTAGGTGTACGGGCCCTTTCTTTAAGCCTGCTTCCTAAAATGCATATCCTCGCTTCTTTTCTAATGAGCCAAGAGAGGCTGGTACAGCTGAGATCGTAACACCCTGAAGATGAATCAAAATGTGATTTCTCATGATAATACTTATACTCTTGGGCACCTTCCATGAATTCAAGCAATTTTGTAAGTATGAGTTAAATTGGATCTCACGAAGTTTATCGCTGTTGCAAACTAAACCACTTTCATAGTTCAAAACTTTGAAACCTCAGTGCTTAAAATGGAAGCATAAAGGTCAGACTTAGGTAGGTATTAAGGGCTTAGTGGGACTTTCAGAAGCACCAAATTATCTTTAAGACTTTATGTAGTCACACATTGAGAAGATCTTTTTTCAGAAGTGCTAAACATCCTTATCTCTGTGTGAATACTGAGACAATTATTGCTTTATAGAGGTGCGTGGCATATTGATCCGTAGTGTTTGATCTCCAGAGACACTGACTGCTCTTTGCAAAAGAGTACACAGCAACTTAAAATGAGAAGACAGCACTTTTGAAAAACAGGCTTTAGGGATCCTAGCTGCTCTTCACACGGTTTCGTGGCTAAAAGCCTATTGATTTAAATAGAAACAATGTAAAGCCTTAAGTTACAGCTGTCAGTTGCATTTGTAATTCATATTTGGCCTAACTAGGGTGTACAGCTCCAGACAGGAGAGTGGTTAGAGCCTTGCTGCACCAGCAGGTTTTACAAAGCATGAGTACAACTGAAAACAATTTAGGGAATAGATTTCTTCCAAAAATGTATTAACATTACATGAAAATGAGAAAAAACACCTCCCATAATTAATGTTTTCTTGCTATAAACATGCAAAGGGCTCCTACCATGTTGAAAGGAAAGCGGTATCACTTAACACCGAGCACTAAGCCACTGTAAGGCATGTAGTCATCAGACTAACATCTAGACAAGTTACTAGTAGTAATGTCATGGCTTTCTCATTCCACTTTTTTCAGTGGACTCGCCTCCCTGACGGCTGCTTGAACTAATGCTACACAGAGAACAGAGCAAAACTACAGCTGTGAGTCTGTGGTGTTAGTATCAAAACCCTAAGCTAGTGTGAATATATGATACACAGTCTTTCAGAAGCATTAACTTAACTTCTGCGTATACAGCAATACTGTAAAAGACCCAAATACCTGAAATCACTTCTGCACCTCCTCTCATGTAATCAGAGTGGTAGCAAAAGTTCTTTTTTTTTCATTTCTTGAGTGTGCCACTCTGCAACACTGAGCTAGATAAAAAGCCCAGTGAAAAACAATGAGGGAATTGTATGCCTTCAGCTTGTGTTGAAGTCAGTAGATGAACTTGCTCAATGCCTTTCAAAAGACACTTAGTCATGCAATCTTGCCCTCAATTTCACATCAGCATCAATCACATTACCTAATTAAAGGTTGGTTGGCTGTAGGTGTGCTGGGCGTGACTGGATTTTGAGGGCAAAAACCTCTTGAAATGAGTCTAGCACACAAGAACCCCGTGCACCAGAGTACGCTGAGTTTAGCATATCATTATTCCCTCTGCCAGGCAGTTGACACAATCCTATCATGCAGCTGGCTGGAAGCTCCCCATGTGGACAGAGGACGTGCAGATACGGAAGCAAACTGGGATCCCAGGCACTGCTGAGATGGCACTTCAAAAAAGTGTGGATACAGCTGCTAAAGCACTTCAAAAAAGAAACAATTTAAGCAGAGAGAGATTTTACTCATCTTGAAACTACTTCATGATGTGGCCAGTAGTGATAAGATAATCACTCAAAATCAAGCCAGTCCCTTACTGATACCTTGGTTACTTTGCCATGTTTTATTGCAATAGTTTATGCACCTTTTATTAAAGCACATGAGCACTGGTTTGCACATGACTGTAAATCCAGTTTAGAACAGAGCTCAGATTACTGAATATGTAATTGGAGTAATCAAAAAGAAGACATGTTAGTAGAAAAGATATTGTTAGGCATATCAGTGTAAAAATGTTACACGGTTAACAGTATCTGGCCTAACAGTGACTGTGTTCCATAGAATGAGACTGATCCCAAGCACAGCGGTGTGCCAGAGGAAAAACTCCAATTGCTTTTGATGGGCTTTGGAGCAGTCCTGCAATTATTAACTACAATACAGTTTTAAGGTACTCCTAGGGATTAAATTGCATTGACAACTGGTATAGTCCCTGGCCTTTCTTTTGAGCCAGGTGCAACTCTCAGAGGGGCAGGTTGCACTTAATAGGGTGAAAATCCAGCCTCAGCAAAAATTTTCTTTGACATTGTTGAAGTTTCAGCAGCAAATTCAAGGACTAATCTGATCCATTGAATTAATTCACATCTGAGAGCAAAATTTGACTTTCTGGCTTTAAGAACCCTTTTTTCTTTTTAGATTGGTAGAAATTAGCCGTACTGTCTCAGGTGTCTCTTTCATTGGAAATTAAACTCCCTTTTACTGTGAACTGATTATTTCCATTGTTGTAATTGCAGAATGGGATTAGGGAGTGACAAGGAAACAGGGAGAAGCCCCTTTGTCACTGCTTAGAGGCCCAACTGTGGGCCAAAGACTTTCTTTTCTTTTTGTCCTTTTAACATTATCTGTTGAGTGGAATTACCTCAGCAGTTGGTGTGGGGCATTATTGAACCGTGACTGGGGAACAGCGCACACCTATCTGGTGTCCATATGGCAGCACACACACTAACAGTGGGATGTGGAGGTGATTAGATGATCCTGTACAAAGCTGACAGGCAGATTCATCTCTGAGCCTGCACTCTTAGGTTTCTGATGCTGGGACACATCCCTTCTGCAAGGTAAGAAGTTCTTGGAAGTTCACCTGGGGCAAAGCCTACTTCCTTTTCCATGCAACAGAATGATCACAAGAAAATTCTTTGAATTAAAAGAGGTTCCTCTAGAGGACTTGAAACACTGAAGAATTTGTTACTTGGTTGACAGAGATTTTAAGATACAAGCAACATAGAAAAATAAGTACTTTTCAGAATTAGGAGAAATACCTTGATGTTGGTTAGCTTTCATATTTCACAGTATGGCGGCAGAGTGAAACAAGGTCTCTGTGCCTATCTTCCTATTAATATCAATGGCAGCTGGGCAGCCTAAGGCCAGAGAGAATGCAGTGAAATACAGATGCAGAAAGCTGTACCAATACTTTTGTTTCAATGGTGAGCATGTCAGAAAGCAAGCACACTGCCTTAGAGTGTGGCCCTTTCCCTGCAACCACTATTAGCTGCTCTGTGGAGCAGCTGAACTCTGGGCTGAGCAGAGGAGGCACCAAACAAGTTCTCATGGAACAGATCTGGAGGCTAATCTGTTTTGTATTAATTTCTTTTACATCTCTTTTTGCGTATTTTCAGATAGGCAAAAAATACTAAATATATATTAAGCTAATCCTCATACAAGGCATCACATCCTGCATTTTTACATTATGCAAGATGTAGACAGGAAGCTAATAGCTTGTATGGGTGGTGTTTCCTGCACTGTGCATGGGTGCAAGGCACCAAAACTTGGGCTATAACCTTAGCTACAGCAAAAAGCTGAGTAACTCCTGTCCAGATCCCCTGCCTTGCACTGTGGCCAGATACAAACTGTAACGCTGCAAATTCAGAGTGGCTTAGACTGCTCGCTATTCCCTTGCTGCCTTTCCCTCCACAGAGGTGGTATTTCGGTCCATAAACAGGTCTTGCAAAATGTCATGGGAACATTTTTCTAGTTGACTGCCATACAAGGGATACTCTAGAGCTGTCATGATCAGAGTCCTTCTCCCTTCGTCCCTGTGGCCCTAAAAATGCCAGCCCAGACTAATACTGCAGTACAGCAATGTTCCCAAGCCTTTCTGCATGCAGAAGACTTAGAGTTCAGAGCTCATGAGTCCTATAAGTTAAATATCTGTACAGGAAGCTTCCTTCTAAAATGTGAAAAACCCATTTAATGGACTTTTGACCAGAAAATTCCGTAGTCCAGCTACCTTCCAGAGAAATGTGACTTCCTCAGTGAACTGTTACTGGTCAGTACTACATTACTGCTTTCATTATGGTTCTCAAATTCCAGTCTTTTTGAAACAGCTAAACATATGATGGTTTCTTGATGTTTGGCCCATGCGTAAACAGAGTTGAGAAAACGGAGGCTGTAGTCTCGACAGTTGACATCATAGGTATTTCTGTAACAGCTGGGTTATCACTAACAGTCTGTCCTTGCCTTGAACGAGAAGAAATTGTTCCAATAGGATCCTCCTAATTATTAAAACTTAGTGAAAGATGCACATGCAGAGCTATTAAATTCAAGTGTTTCAAGATAGGATTCTTACAAATGTACAAGTACTTCCCTTAGGAGTCTGTCTGTAAAAAAACCATTGCTAGTACACGACACAGATGGAAAAGAAATTATCCTCTGGGTTTTGGAATGCTTATCAAGTGTTCATCAGCTTACAAAGGTGATAAATCAGATTTTAAGATTTTTTCACTTTTAGTGACAGTACCAGCTGTCTTAAACCTGAACTCCAAGTTCATACTATTCTAAAACATTTAGTCACAGACCTAAAAGCCCAGAGTTAAAATGGATAAGCAGAACTGTCCTTATTTTCAGATTGAGAAATTCAAAGGTTGAATGACATGTCCAGGGTCGCCTGGGAAGCACTTCCTTTCAAAAAAATCACCCCATAAAGATACCCAAATTTTAGTTTTACAGTTCTTCTGGTGTAACTCCTTTTTACAGCTGTGCTTAGAAAAATGGGAACTAGATTATTGTTTTATTTAAAAAAAAAAAAATCAAGCTGGGAAATAAATATGGATTAAAAGACTGGTATATACCGATCATGTGAGCGATAGTAATAATGAGCTGTGCTTTTTCTATATCTCTTTAAATTAAATAATTTCATGTTATAATTAGCATTTCCAGGTCAAATTGAAATCCCTCTACCATCCATAATACTCAAACCGTGTAGCTTTGTTAGAAGTCCTCAGAACAAATATTGACACTTTATTAATTGCACAGGCAGGAAACAGTAAAGTTACTTGAAAAGTGGCTGTTATGATTTTGTGACTGTACATAGATCTTGCAAAATGTTAATGGTAATATGCATACTGTACCCCACATAAACACTGCAAGAATAGCATGGTCATTGTTACGCTTTATAGCTGTTGTGGAAAATGTCTTAACCTGCATTCATGATTATAGCGCCCATCCTATTCCCATGCCTTTTTATACAGTTGTGGTAAGATTGTTATGAAATCCTTTTGTCAGTCATGTTCGAACTAACTTACCTATGTATAGAATTTATATATTAAACCCCCCTAATTTATACTGTGTTTTAACAGTTTGCCTGAACTGTCTATGGTTTCTAAATTTTGTAATGTGAGTGTCAAATAAGAATAATAATTAAAAAAAAAAAAGGCTCAGCTGTGTGGATTTTTATTTCTCAATTTTATTTGTAGTAGAGGTTTCAGCAACAACAAATCTACAGAACAGGATGTAAAGAAATTTGGGATGCTTTGAAACTCCAGAAATACAAAGATGTCCCTGATTGCGTGGCAATTCATAAATATGTGTGTAGGCACAAAAGTACCTGTGTTTCTGCTCTTCCTCTTGTTTGCACTTTACTGCTTCTCTCTTCATCCTCATTCGTAACATTGCACTGCATTATACACTGCAAGGAAAAAGAGACAAAATCTCTTAGTTCCCATAATACTTCCCCAAATAGGAGTCATAGACTCGAAACTTCTTTGTAATGAGAGGAAAAAGCTGGGACTGGGCCTGGGTATTTTTAGTCTGTTCCTATCAAACGCTGTGGTACCACTGATGTTTAAACGTGTTCCTTTATTATTTGTATTCCAGTAAACAGAGCTTCTGCTGAGATGAAGGACCCATTTCAGTAATTGTATACAGAAAAGACATCCCTGCTTCAAGTGGCTCGAAACTCTTTTAAATAAAGATGAGGCTCAGAGGTGAAACTCGTAGGTGTAAGTGGTGGAGTTTCCTTGAAGTAACATCAGGCATCTGCACCACATTGCTTCTGTGAGTGTGTTACTTCTATTCAGCATGACCTGGTTGTGCCTGCTGTTACCAACGAGGACTTCTGCTTGATGTAAGCAGTGTCACTGACTCCCGAGCTTGCAGAAGTGTCATCTGCAACCCACCGTTCTCAGCACAGTGTTCTTACAGCTGGACAATCACACCGTGCATTACCGAAGTAAAAACCAGTCTAAGCACTGGAGAGGAAGCGTCTTGCTTGAGTGGCAGGCTGCCAGCCGTTTAAGGCATCGTGTTTCGATCACCCTTAATATCTTACTACAGCGTATGAACACGCTGAGGACAGTGTAGGCCATTCCAATCTGCCACTGGTCACAGCTCAGGGAACCATCACATTATCTGGCCACAACTTTTCACCAATGCACATGTGAATGAACACAAGTGTCCACGTTCACACAAAGTTTCTGGGTCACTGCGTTTCTAAGAAAAAATCTAATAACTCATTAACAAGGAAAATGTGTCCCTGAGCCGTAACTGTATCTTGTTCTTTTTGACCTGGCTGAATATTTGCATTTTCCTATTCTGCTGCATAATCTGAAAAGAAAAAAAAATCGATTTTAAAATTATCCTTTTCAAAAGTAAACTCTCATGGAGTGGAAATACTACTGTCAGTGCGTTCTCACTTTGCCTTCCTGCTGATCCACCCATCCCAGTCCCTATTACCTCTTCAAATTTACATATGCCACAACAATCTAAGACACTGGGTCCCTTCATCAGTAGTTATAGTGATTTATATTTTCCCTGATACATCTTAGAAATGTTCCTGGTGGTTTTTCCATCCCTGTTCAGTTCAGTCCCTTATAAACAGTATTGTCATTATTTGGTCCCGGAGCTCTCAAGCAAAGCTGCAGCTGGTACAACCCAGTTGAGGGGATCTGTGAAATTCTCTCCATCAGTATAAAAACCAAACCATGAAACTGCAGAAATCTATAAAAAACTAAAGGCAAAGCAGAAACTATTCAATCACCCTCTGCTGCTAACTAGAGGGAGGAAAACCAAACCAAATACATCTTTATTTGAAAGCCAGCACAGTACTGGAAGTACTGAAAGCCAGGAATTTTTGGCTCTGCCACTGAGTCTGAGGCTGTGGACAATGCAACCTCTACTTTAAATTTTGTATCCGAACAATGAGAAAACTGAGATTTACATCTCCTGAATAGCTGCTGTGAAGATGGATCACCTACTGTTGTAAAGCTTTTGAAAGACAGACTATACAAAATTGCATTTTGAAGCAAATGCTTTGAATGTAGCTTTTCATACATCCACAAATGTGTCCCACCAGGATAATGACACCAAATTGTAACATATTCCACTGTACAAAGCCATCTAAAACGTGGCTGCATTGTGTGTTACTCCCTCCTCAAGTTATGCATACATTTGGTATTGTAAAGTCTAATTAAACAAGGAAATACCTCATATAAACAACAGTAAATACTGTAAGGGTTGACAGCAGAAGTAGCTGTAACTACACTCAAATGAGTTTCCTTCCCAGTTTTGTAAAGACTAAATTCCTCTAATTAGATTCTTCTCCACTAGATTATTGCTATCTTAAAAAATGGCCATTTCTAGAGTGGCTGTTGCTTTATTTGCACTACATAACCCAGTCATGGCCACTGAATATCTCCTGAATTTTTATTCTTCTCTGAAACAACACTCAAATTCCAGCTGACATCTCTCTACTGCTGGGTCTCCACTGCCACCTCCTGAACAGGAAAGAAAATTAACTGCTTTCAATGCTGCTTTTCTTCTGAATGTCTATAGAGGTGTTTTTGAAAAAAACCTTTGTTCAGCACAAAGCGCAATATCTGAAATTGCTTTGCAGTCTGTCTCTAGAGGCTACTTTCTATAAAAATCTGTTGTAAGGCTTTTGCTTCAAAGTGAGATTTCTTTAGTTTACGTAGGTTTGATGAGAAGGTGATACAACCTTTCCCTGCCACTTTCATTCTTCAGGCAGGTTCAAAACGAAAAGCTAATTATTCTTCTGATAGATTTGTTCCTCCTTCAATTGTCAGCTGAAAACCTCTGAATGAAATGGTAAATTTTTACTAGCTCCAATTCACTGCATTTTCATACTGAACAATAGTTATTTTTACCCTTTCTATTCCAGGCTGTAGATCCTCCCCCCTGACAGAAGAGAACAGAAATGCCCTAGAACCCAAATTTTCCTGCTTGAAGGTACAGTCAGTTCTGATACTCTTCAGCATTAGCTTATTCTGTCCCATAAAATGGGACGTCCCGAAATTGTCGCTGAGCTGCTATACCCTGTTGGCGGGCATGTCATCTATTTATACGGGAAGATAAAAATAGCAAAGGTAAGAACTAGTAAAACCACAGAAGAGGCAGTGAGGCAAGGAAGGCAGATAATGTGCTCAAGTCACATCCCATCTTCTCTGCCCTGCCAGGGATACCAGCTACTGGTTTGTCATCAGCCTTTCAGCAAGAAACTTTCCATAAAATCCAGACACCCTTCCTAGACACTTCTCTTGGAATAAGAAATCAGTGAGAAACTGTAATTATCTGGTACAGTTGGCTAGTGTCATGTCAATGGATATTTCCTGCATGTTCATGTGTGCATGCTCTCTCCCCGAATATATAATTTTATCCCTCTATCTTTTTTCTGCGGCTTGCTGTCCGAGAAAATTCCTCAGGCAGGGGCTGTATCAATGGATGTTGGGAAAACACTTAACACTGCAGATGTTATTGCTAGTTTTATAAATAATAACCAATCACTTACATGCTAAGTGAGAAATAGTAAACCCCTGGCACCAAAGCCATATTTGGCACTGACAGATTTGGTACACGACAAGGACTATGCAGAAAAAAATTTTCGAAAAAAACACGTGGCAACAAACAGCTGCCAATGCTCTGTATCTCAGTTTCTCTTCTTAAAAATAAACCAAGAGAATCAGGATTTTCACTCTAGTGCAAACCACATTTAAATGCTTATCTTAAGCTCACTGGCAAACAAATTTTAATGAAAATTTTAAAATCACAAAACCAATCATATGCCTTCATTTTAGTAGTGTTTGCTAATACTTTTAGGGACTGACATTAAAAAGACAGCCATTAAAAAGACATCAGCACTTGTTTAATAAAAAAGACACTACACCTTAGGTATTCTGGGTTTTGCTTCAGCTGCAAAATCTTGCTGTATTAGAGGTAAAACTTGATAAAATTATTCTGGGCATCACCGAGTTTGGGAATTTTTCAATTTATCCAGTCACCTTCAGAAATCTGTGATTTTCCCCAGATAAAACATTGTGACGTAATAAACGTGAAGGTTGCGTTTCAGTTACCCTTTCCCCTTGTTTTGGGTTCGCTTTTCTTTACTTTAAAACAACCTCTTTGGGCTTATGAAATTCTCAGTCCGAATGACTGCCAGAGGAGTCGCTAACAACATTTTTCCACCATACAGAACTGCACTAATTCAGACCTGTGACACCGAGTTTTGCAGCACGCAGGCTGTTTCCCCCGACAGCAGTACATGGCTAAGCTTCATTCCCCACAGCCATCGCACGGGTAGAGCCAGGAATGGCGCCAGCAGCGTCACGCGCGGGTGGCCAGGCCCAGCACCCTCAGGGTGTGCCGCGGCCGCCTCGCCTGGGTTTGCCCCAGCACGGGGAGCCATCGATTTGCTTCCTCTCAACAACGCACGTACTTTCAGTATGCGAAGAGAGGAGGGGATGGTTGTAACTGGCAGACTTGGGTGGATAACCAATTTTATTAGGATTTTACTGTACCTTGTTAGCGTCAGGCAGGAATGACTCCCCCAGGGGTTAACGGTAAGCTACCCTTAAAACCTGAGCATTAAGCCAGGCCTAACGGCGGTATCAACCTGGACACCGAACTGCTTAAATACAACGTTTGTTAAGTTCATTAGGAGTAATTAATCGGCGGTGTGATTTCTAGACCGCGCCACCCGTTGGATCAGGCGACGCTCAGCACCAATGTAGCTCGGTGGTAACCTTTAAGTACGGGCTCGCTGCTTGAACCCCTGCATCAATTTAGGTCCCCAACCCACACGGTCTCAGCTCCTTCGATGTTTCCCCAGAGAAAGGTGAGGAAAAAGCCCAGCCGCCGGCGGGCCGGACGCCGAACCCCCCCAACTCGCCCGCCATGACGGCTCCGGGGCGGAGCTTCTCCTCATGGGCAGCTCCTTCCCCCCTCCCGCAACTGTGGCTTGGAGGCGGCCTTTGTCCCGCGCCCGCCTGTCGCTTTGTGCGTCTGACGTCACGCCGCACAGAAGCCGCGAGAGAGAGGGAGGAGAGGAGGAAGCAGCTTCTCGGCGCTCGGTCGTAGCCGCCATTTTGTTTGTGTGCGCAGGGCGGACACGGGGCTCGCTCGCCTTTTTTTCAGCTGTAAGTGGTGGAGATGGGCTTCTTTTTCGGGCTCTTCTTCCGTTTTTTATCTCTCTCTTCTGTTTCTAAGGGGCCGAAGCAGCGGGGAAGCGGAGGGGACACGGGGTTGGTGAGAGGGGCTGCTCGCGTTGTCTCCGCGGCCTGG
>VWZZ01006540.1:243012-257292 GCA_013399095.1 Psophia crepitans | reverse complement strand
CCTTCCTCCCTCACACGGCTCCAGAAGGCTCGCGAGGGAAGACGGGCGTGGAAGTGGACTTCGTGGCCGTGGGTTGGGGTGGTGGGTGTCTTGTGTAGGCCCTGCTCCTGCGTATCTGTACCCCGGGCGCTCGGATCGGCCTGGACCAGCGGACTTTGGTCATCTGAAAGCAATAAGCCTTTGACCTCCTCCGATCCATACAGTCTGCCAAGTTTTTGAGGAGAGACATTTAGAAGTTGCTGTGTAGGCAGCTTATGGCAGGACCTTTGCGGCCTTCCTGAGGCGCTTTACGTGCGGATCTTTTACAAAAGGTCCGCGGCTCCTATTTGAGAAACCTTATGGCACAGTGTGGGAGTGAAAACGGCCTGTGATATGGATTAGGACCACATGGCATATAGGAATGCATATGTTCATGTCAGCTGTCAGTATTATATAAGTGAAGTGCTTCGGTGCACAAATTTAGAGGGAGTGCATAATAGTAGAAAAATCTTAAGGTGGCACTTGCTGTAACGGGTTGTGGCCACTTTGGGCCCTGTGCAGGCCGATTCTAACAATTTCCTCCTCATTTGCATTTAGTTGGTCCCTTTAGGGACAGAACTTGCAGCTTCCATCTTAATTCCTGTAATTCTGTGTGCACTTGACTGTAGTTAAACAGTAGTTAGTCTTCAACTAAATCTTTTCTCCAGTTTCCTATGTCAAACGTCTTGCCTTCCACCCCCAGGAACTGCTCTGCAGGACACTTTAATGGTGACTTTATTTAAATATTTGACCACTATGTAGCATTAATGCAGCCTGCCTTTTGCCAAATGGGGGTAGAAAAAAGGCAATCAAGTAAAATCTTAAGTTCACCTACAACCGTGTGTGTGGGGAACTCTTCACCTCACAAACAGAATAAGTGAAACCTGAGTGTGTTTCATAATATGAGTTACGTAGGTTGAAGGTAGAGGAAAATGGCTTTGGAGCTGGGTAAGAAGGGAAGAAATTTAGGCATGTAAATGAAGCACTAATCAGTTTAAATTCTATTTTGATTCTTCAGGCATTTTTACTTGTCATTCAGTACACTAGTATCTTTATTTCTTACTAGTGTATCATAAGTGACCAAGATTTTTGGAACATATAGGTAATGACTGACTCAAAGGGTGTACTAGTCACTTATTTTTGCTTAGGTTGTCACTATGTTTGCCTTGCATTTTTATTTTTCAAAAAAGTTTCCATGGTGCAGGGGTCTCTTTTTTTACTTTTTTTTTTTTTTTCCAACTACCAGACTCTCACAAATATTATAGAAGTGTCAGAAAACCTCTTTTTCAGAAGAGGCTTGCCATTTTCATGTTTTAAAAATTTCTTTCTTAATGCCTCCAGTCAGTGTAGCGGCAGCCAGTGGTGTTCTGTGTCAGTTGACACAATAATGATATTGTTTTTAGTGCCGTCTTTGTTTCTAAACAACTTTTCTTGCTATCACCGCTTACTATGGAAAATTTTTCTTATCCTGTGTTAGTTCATTTGTCAGAATATACTGAAGTAGATATGTAAGATTATTCTTACTTTCAAAAAGTCCTGCCAATGAAGATTAAAGAAATAATGGTTGGATTTGTTATGCTTTAATTCTACAGCTGTGCTTTACTTTTTTTCTTTTTTTTTTTTTCAGTTGTGCATGTACCTGTTTGAACACAGAATTCCTGCATATAACATCCAGCAACGGAAGTTGGTGGGTTTTCTTTGGTGAATCAGCTGAATTTTAAAACACTTGCATACTTGCATGCTAATAGGGTTCAAAATTTGTGACTTGGCTCACAGTACTAGAGAGTCCTTTGTTAATGTATCACTGTGACTATTGCTAAAACTTTAAAAAATGTCTGTTTAATGGTGATTTGTAAATAGATTTGAGAGAAGTTTTTGGACTGATTGGACATACGTGGCTTTCACGTAGTAACATATATGCAATATAGTATGAAGAACTAACTGCAGGTTTTGTCAGAGAGGATGTTAGAAAATTAAGGTCTCTCTCCACAGAAGACTCTTCAAGGAAATGATTCTGTTTAGTCACTTGAGAGTTTATTTAAAACAGGCTTTAATGACATGTTTGAAGCTATTAAGTGAAGATGAGTTGACCTATTTAATCTTGATTTGTGTTTCATAACAGTGTTACAGTGTTAGGATGGGAAAGCTATGTCTGCTTATCCAAAACCAAAATAATGTTTGTGGGAAGCTGAGGAAAAAGAAGTAATTGATGAAATGATTCTTTTTAATTCTGTCATATTTGATGAAACTACAATAGCTGACTTGCATCCACAAATACCACTGTAATGCTTTTGTCTTTCATGTGTTGATTTGGATTCTTTTTTAGTGGCAGATGCGGCATTCAAAGCAATCTCAGTGTCCTGAATGGGATGACAGGCAGAGCTGGGATCAGAGAAAGCACAGCAGCAGCCGTAAACGCAGGAAAAGGTCCCACAGCAGTGGACAGGAAAGCAAGCACTATAAACCAAATCACATTTCAGAAAGGTATAAGACCCTGAATTGAGTAGTGCTAATGTTTCTTATCATGTCTAAAATAAATACATTTCAGGATAAGAGTGTTTTGAATGCCTGAAGTTGGCAATTGCTTAAGGTTTGGCTCACTTAAGACAAGTTTAAGAGGTTGTTGGTTTTGTTAACACAGTAGCTGAACCATTAAGTTCAGAATCATGACATTCTGTAATAAAAAGAAGTAACTGTTACAGTTTGTTTCACTGTTGACAGTTAAGTATTGGTATTGAATACATTCAGTATTAAATTTCAAGTAAAAATTACTCCTTTTCATTTGCTTAATGTGAACAAACGGAAGAGAATATTTATTTAATTATTAAATATAATGGTAAGTATGAGTTTCTCATACTAGTTTGGAGGTGGCCTGCTTTTTCTCCCATACTGCTTTCATTGCAAGAATGTGTTTTTCTGTTTTTTCCTTGAGAAGATGATCCCATGGAATTCTTTAAGAGCTCATACTCGTGCTTATAAAATGCTAGAAGGGGTTAGGTGTACAGCAGTATGGGGGCTCTGCCTCAGCAGCTTTCTTAAGTTTTTTTTCTGTGCAGAAGTTCCTTGATCCAGATACTCTCTGAGGTTTTTAATGTTCAATGCAGAGTGCTAAGAACAGTGCTACTTCTCTCAGTCTACAGGTTTTATTTTTTAACATTTTAGCTTTGGAAGCATAGAAGGAGATTATTGCTGTATTGAGTGTTTAATCCTGTGACTTTGGATATTGTAATTGAGTTGCTCACGATATTTTAGGAAGTGTTTCTCCTTTCTGAGTCTGAGTTTCTTATTTACTGTGCAAACTGTGGACAGATTATATATTGTTCCTGTGGATGGCTGCTGTGTATTTGAGACTGGCAGTGTTTTTAGATTCCTAATAAAATAATATCAAAAGCTCCACTATTTTTGGGGAGGGAGTCAATTAGAAAAACATTATTGATGTAAGGACAAATACTATGTAACTCTGTAACTCAGTTCAAGTCACTTATCTTGTTGGAACCAGAAGTTTTTGAAGTGGAGAACATTCACTTAAAATATATTTTCAGTCATTATTTGGACGATAGAGCCATAAATGAAAGAGACCATCATGACCGGAGATATGTTGAGGAATACAGAAATGACTTCTGTGAAGTATATGACCACAGGCATTATCACAGAGACTATGAAAAGAGTCACCATCATCACTATAGCAAATCCTCTGGTCGGAGCAGGAAAAGTAGTCATAAAAGGAAGCATAAGAGACATCATTGCTCCAGTCACCAATCGCATTCGGTATGAGTAATTTTTAACTTTATTATTAATGAGTTAGTGCTTAAGCGAGTGCTAGAGCTTCAATTCCTGATCACAGTACTTTAAGAAATATTATGAGAAAAGGATTTGTAGTTGAGTCCATTTTCGAGAATATGACTATGTTCTTAGTTGAGACTTTTGGTTCAGAGTGTTGGGTGGAGGGTGGGATTGTCATCAGTACTAGATGTACACTGGGAACAGAGGTGTTCCTGTTAAGTTAAGATCACGGGGATTAATCTGAAAAATGTTATCATGAAATTGAAAACAGGTAGCTATCTTATTTCGAAGTACAGTTATTGCTTTTTAGCTCTACAAAATAGTGAACTGTGTTTTTTCAGGTAGACTGTGAGATGCTATCCATCCTATTACTAAAAGTAGTTGATGTGACATGCCTTTTTAATGTAATCTTAATTGGAAGTATGAAACATGCACGTCTGGTAAATTGATAAGAACAAGTGCTACACCTGATTCCAGAAAACTTTGATAAGCTGTGTGCCTGGCTAATGGCCGGTAATGTCTTACTGAAGGTGGGATAAGTTTGCTGCTTGCCACCTTTGAAGGCATGCTCTCTGAATTTCTCATTATTGGCATGATGCCCACTGATACATCTTCAGCTCCAGGTGTTTTATGTCACATTTCTGCAGTAGAAACAGCAAGTTGTATTCGGTTATACAGTGCAGTGACTTCAGAGTAATTTTTCTTCTCTCTAAACGTGAGAGAAGTAAAATTACTTGGTAGTTCTTTATATTTAGATTACATGAAGTGTATGTTTTAAAAATAGAAACATTTCACCTGACTGTAAGCTTAGATATGTAAATAAATACTGTTTTTTGCTATTTGCTAGCAAAGTGTTAGAAATAGTGATGTTGCTTTCTTAATCTGTCTTCAGTTAAGCCACTGTTTGAGAGACAAAATTGTGTTGTTTTTTCTGTTGCTTTATCACTTTAAGTATTTATCTGAAAATCTGTTCCTTGCCATGTTTTTCTTCTGTAACATAAACTGTGCCCTGTGAATTTCTGGGGACTGAATTTGAAATTGCTCCTGCCAACTGTTCGTGGCCTGGTGTGTAACTGAATGCCTGAATATCTCCCCGCTGAATGAATTGCGTATTCTGCCCTGAATTCACTCTGATATATTGATTGGCTGGACGATCTTGGTGCCGTTTCCAGAAGAGTCACCGAAGGAAAAGATCCAGGAGTGTAGAGGATGATGAGGAGGGTCACCTGATCTGTGAAAGTGGAGACGTTCTAAGAGCAAGATGTATAGAACATTTTTCAACACTTTTTAAAAACTTTTCAGCAAAAAATCTGTTTAGTATAGTATGTCAGAGGAGGGGGGCTAAAGAAATCTTCATTGCTCTTTTTGTTCTGTTTTTTTTGTGCTTTTTTGTTTTCTTGCATATCTTCTTTTCTGTAGAATTTAAATACTGTGTTCAAAAAGTTCCAATTAGTAAATGAACTTGAATCTTGAGATTAGAACAAGAGATAGTTTTTTGGCTAACTGTTTTCATGACACCTGTCCAATAAAATAATGCATTCAGATGCTGAGATTTAAAGTAATTATGCTTTTGTAATGGCACATTTTTAAATCTACATTAATAATATGCATTCTCGTTTAAGTAGTTACGTAATTCTAACTCGTGTTTGTTCTTTTTAGATGAAATTGTTGCGACTTTAGGAGAAGGAGCTTTTGGAAAAGTAGTGGAGTGCATAGATCATGATATGTAAGTGACGGTTATCTTAATAAGTGCATCTCATGACAAACAACACTCCTTAGCTCAGAAATTAAAGCTCAGGGATGTTTTCTTCTTATAAAAGAAAGTCACGGTTCAAATAAAGCGGTGCAGTATATTTAAGAAATACATAAGGTTACAAGGGAGCTCTCCAAAGCAGTATAATTTCTAGTTGAAAACCTTTAAGGATTTTCAGGTGATAGAAGTATGTCCATGGTTGTTTTTAAGGTTCTTCAGTCATCTCTTCCAACACTAGAAATGTGGGGTTTTTTCTGTTGCTCTGTGAAAGGCCCTTGCATGGTATTGACTTTATACAAGATCATATATAAAGAAGTACTTTCAGTTACTCTCTTCTTCCTCTAAGCTTTTGAGAATCTGTCTTTAACAATGAACTTTCTTAACCATGTTTGTCTTGGGAAACAGCTGCCTAGAGAGGGTTTCTTTCAAAAATACACCTTTTTATAACTTACTTTTATGAGCTGCATAACCATGTGGTGCAAACTACTAATTAGCAAATAGATGTCATCTGCCCTTTTTAAAGGGGGAGAACTATGTTTTGCTTCATTATGTTCTTTTGTTCATTCTACAATTGCGGTTGCCGTAATTTGAGGGTATGTAAAGAGCACAGAATTGATTTGGGAGACATTTAGAAGATGGTGCAGTGAGATGCTGAGAAAGTGGTTTTGGTTCTTAGTGAAAGCAACTGCTTGGAATTAGTCAAGTTGTAAATGTCTTTCCTCAGTCTCCATAATCAGAATTGTCCTTTGAACATTTTTCTGAATGCACAGTATTGCAGTGTTCAGTCCTGTTTTGATGGCATGTTTGGTAGAGAAGAAAATTACTATTTTCAGTACTTCTGTATGTGCTAGGAGGTTTAAACAGTTAGTAAAACTCAGATTAGTTTAACCATGTAGTTCTGTGGCATGGTTCTAGTGTTTTTTTCTCTGCTTCTGGTTTGTTCCGTCATTTAGTTAAGTCTATTCAGGAGCTTGAGATTGTGTTGTGAGGGGAGACCATATTCTTAAGTCATTAGAATCTAAATACAAAGACAGAAGTGGTCTATCAGTGAATGTGCTAGAATGAACTGTGTGTATTTGTGTTTCATTTAACCTTACAGTTTGAACGTTACACTGAGGGCAGGTCAGTTTTCACTAGTAGAAAATACTCCTGATCTAAACTTCAGAAGTTATTCCGCTGCCCTGGTTCTACAGGAGCACAGGAAAAAAGCCAGAACAGGCTTTACCTGCAAAAGCCAGCTGCAGGAAGAAAGGTCAAATTTTTGCAGTACTTTCCTCAAATGAGAACTTTGCTAATTTTCTGTAAATCATCTTGCAGGTGAATTCTTTATGTTTATTCTACCTTAGATGAGACAAGACTGAGTAGTAGCTACTTCAGCATATGCGTTGAGTATTGGACAAAGGAAAGATTTATATTTCTTTATAAAAACAATTCTAGTCAAGTTCAATGTGCTTATGTCAAATTTCCTGAATCCCACTCATAATTCTCTCTGAGCTTTAACCTTCGTGTGTTTCTTCTATTAAAATCAAGCTGCTTTGGGATTGTAGGTATTTAACAGTAATTGATTCAGTTTGTGATATTTTACTTTCTTTTAAAGGAGAGGAATGCATGTAGCAGTTAAAATTGTGAAAAATGTTGGTAGATACCGGGAAGCAGCCCGTTCAGAAATACAAGTGTTGGAACACTTAAACACCATGGATCCAAGCAGCACTTTGTAAGTATGAAATTAGAATAGTCTGCATATTAAGGATTTGTGGAAGGTAATTATTCAATAAATTTTCTTTTCATTTGTTTGTTGTGTTCTTTTTTCTTTTTTAAGCCGCTGTGTACAGATGCTGGAGTGGTTTGATCATCATGGCCACGTTTGCATTGTTTTTGAGCTACTGGGACTCAGTACTTACGACTTTATTAAGGAAAACAGCTTTCTGCCATTTCATATTAATGACATTAGAAATATGGCTTATCAAATTTGCCAGTCTATAAACTGTAAGTACATCTCAATACTCTTATCAGATATGTTTTTTTGGGATGCTGTGAGGTTTTTGGGGTTTTTTTGTTGTTTTCTTTTTAGGAAATGAATGTATTAATTATGGAATACTGTTCTTTTTCCTTGTAGTTTTGCACCATAATAAACTAACTCATACAGATTTAAAGCCTGAAAATATCTTGTTTGTGGAGTCTGATTACATAGTGAAGTACAATGCCAAAATGGTAAGTTTGTTCTTTGTTTCTCCCAATTATAATTGGGCTACTTCTGTCTTCATCTGAACTTTTTTTTTTTTAAAAAAAAAGGTGTTAATAGCTAAGATGAATTTTCTGTTTGTCATCCACATGTGATGGTGATCTTTTGGGTCATGTTACAATTGGCATGGGCCCTGAGCAGGCCTATTCTTGACCAAGCGTCTTCCTTTTAAATCTAAGAAAACTAAGACATAATGTTAGGATAAGAACTTGTTTGCACAAATCACTTCTAGCACTGGCAGAAATACAAGTTTCATTTTATGTTGCTGCTCTTTTTGGAAAGTATAAAATCTTCTTGGAGACAGAAAAGTAGTATGGACCTCAGTGCCACTAGCTTGTGCATAAGGCTTGATTTTCTTTTTTTAGAGCTAAAATTGCATAAATGAGTGTGTGCACCAATGGACAGAAAAAACAAAGACACATAACTAACTGAAGTTAACTGGAAGGCTAACAGGAGGAGGGGAGCTCTCTTACTGTGGGAAAGGTCTTTACTCAGCTGTTTTGAGCATTCAGATTAATTCACTCCATTACCAGCTCCTCTTGGAGCTTGAGCTGAGTAGGAATTGATGTATTTGAAAGGAGCATTTTGTTACATAGAGTTTAATTTTTAGCATTTTATGTTAACTGGTATTTTGAAGGTAAATTAGAATAATGTGATGGATATTGTTTGCCTAAGCACACTTTAAAAAAATACTAACATAGCATTTTGATTTTCTTGCAGAAGCGAGATGAACGCACTCTAAAGAACACAGACATCAAAGTTGTTGATTTTGGAAGTGCAACTTTTGATGACGAACATCACAGCACATTAGTGTCTACAAGACATTATAGAGCTCCTGAGGTTATTTTAGGTCAGTAAAGACACTTAAACCTTCTGACAGTTAATTATGGTTCATTCATATGTCTTTAATTCATAAACTGGAGCAGTTTCTCATGGTTCTAATAATTCAGTCATCTCTCACAGATGGTGATGTTAGATCTCTTGAGAGTCTAAAATATTTTAGAATATTCTAAAAACATAAGTCGAATCATGTTTCTCTCCTGCTAAGGTTTGAGGAGAGGTGTGGAGGGGAAAACAAGCATCAGTAAATGCATGGTAACTGGGCATACGCTTTGCGGATTACAAGTTTTGAGAATATATTAAAAAGTAAAACATAAACTTTGCCTATTTTGCAGCACTGGGATGGTCACAGCCTTGTGATGTTTGGAGTATTGGTTGTATCCTAATTGAGTATTACCTAGGATTTACGGTGTTTCAGGTATGTACATAAAGTGAAATTGAACATTTTTGTTACAGATAACTGATTTTGATATTTTAATAACATGTACTTAACTGTTACTATAAAAACTGTAACCTTACAGGCTTTTTAAGTATTACATGGATGAGGTTGTAAAGATGGCATGCATATATAAAAATGTGATGTCTGGATATCTCCTTTGGACTATTTAAGATCATCTGTTCTGGCTTTTGGATAATGAAGCCTGTCCAAAGTCTGAAGATACTGCTTTAATTAGGAATAAAAAACTTTGTTTATGAGCTCTGTTGTTCAGGGGCCGTTTCACTGTGGAAAGTGCTATATAAGGAGCTGCATTGCATAGTTTTATTTGTAACAATGTGATAATGTATAAAGACACTGTGAGGGTACCCTGGCAAACATCTCGTTTGTCCATGAGTGTTTTTAGCAAGTGGCTGAGAGTGGAAAAATGTGGCAAATGTATTCGTTGCTTTTTCCACACAGACACATGACAGTAAAGAACACCTGGCGATGATGGAAAGAATACTCGGGCCTCTGCCAGCTCACATGATCAAGAAATCCAGGTATGTTCATTATAGGAGGAGTAAGGTGCCTAATATTTTCCTATTACAAGAGAAATTTCAAAGTTTCCATTGTTAGCTCTGAGCTTCTGAAGATGAACAAAGAGGCTTCCAGGCTTCTTGTTACCTATTAGTCTGTTGCGTGAAACGGTGTCACGTTTAAGTGAATTAAATAGTTGACAGTAGTCCTCTTCCCTGGTTTTAGTCTGAGTTGCCAGCAGTCAGAATGCCAGCCTCTTGAGCAGTAACCGAGTATGAAAATTCTGAAGTCTTTAAGTTGGGTATGGTCACCAGAACGGTATTAGATACCCGTTTTTGTATAAACTCTGAGACTAAAGAACCTGCTGTCACCAGAATATTTATATTGAGAGCAAAAAGAGGGTCCTGTCTTGCTAATACAGCTGCCGGCCTCTTCCACTGTCCTTTGATATCCCTCAGACACGTACTTCAGCAATCTTTCTCTCTTCCTCAGCGATAAGTATGTGCAGCAGAACTTCCCACTTCTGTTGCAAGGAGGAGCAGCCAGCACAGGGTTCTCCCCTAACCCTGCTATGTCCAAAATTCAGAGCACATGAGATCTGATGGTCCTTTCTGAAAAAACTTGTTCCCTGGCCAGCTAATGTAGATAATCCTGTCACTTATGTTACAGTACAATTCCAATAATTCTGGGTTGGGTAAGGTATTTAGTTCATTACCGTTGTCCAGGTGGTTCATAATGCATTTTGAAAAAAGAGGAAAAACTGAGCTGCTGTTGGCATAGGTTCAGGTAGTATTTAAAAAAATAAAACGTGCAGTGTTAATGTGATTCTGAGGTGTGGATTTGTCAGAACTTCATTTGTGCTGGTAGTCTCGTGTACTTGCCGTACGCTTTTAAAAGACTTTTGGGAACATCCGATTTTGTTAAACAGTTGGTAACCACTTAAACTCTGCAGATCTGCAAAGAAATGTTTTCAAAATGTTAATAGATTGTCAAGCTGTCTGTTATTTGTTCCTAGCAGATGAGACCAAGTTCTTCTCTTGGAACACCTTAAAGTATCCATCTCTTTAAATGTCAGTAATGGAAAATACGTTTTCAGTGACTGCTTTGACTGGCATACTGAAGGACCTGTTGCTAAATACTGTGACAGTGGTAGCAGAAAAGCAACAGGTCTCTGTGAATAAATACTAGCTAGGAGAGGTGTTAGCTCCCAAATGCAGAGGGATTTGCAGGAACCGCTTTTATAAAGCATCTGCCCACTTTACGCACTGACACCATCTTAAAATTATTTTCTTCGTAATGCAGAAAGCATTATTTTCACCATGACCAACTGGACTGGGATGAACACAGTTCTGCAGGACGCTACGTTAGGAGACGCTGTAAGCCTTTAAAGGTAGGAGACAACGTTGTTGTTACTTTGTTAGATCTGCAGTTGTGAAAGTTCTCTCTAAAATACTGTCGTCTTTGCTTTTTCTTTCAGGAATTCATGCATTGCCAAGACACAGATCATCAAAGTCTGTTTGACCTTGTTCGCAGGATGCTGGAATATGATCCAGCCAAAAGAATTACTCTTGACGAAGCCTTGCAGCATCCTTTCTTTGAACCATTAAATAAGTAAATAAATTCAAAGATCTTTTATGCTTCTCCAAGGAGATTTCCTAGACTGTGTCAGTCCACAGAGGTTGCATGAAACTTTTGTAAACTTTAAATTATTTTGTACAGTTAAGTCTGTAAATATTTACTTATGTTTTGTATAACTGTTACGTTTACCTTGTTGAACAGTTGTAGTCTTATGGGTATCAAAGTGAAAAATAAAAGTAATTTTCAGTTTTGAAAATTGTTTTCTCTTTGAAACTGTACCCTCCCCTTCTGCAGACAGGGCTATTTAAGCAACCGGCTCGAGGTGACGAGTCTGTGTGCTAGCTGAGTGAGTTTTGAAAACGTGACATGTTTCTGACTAGTTTCTTTTTGTTACCCTAAAAAGTTTTGGAGGGCGAGGGCCGCCTAACAGGCCCTATGATACTTTGTGATAGAATTCTGAAACCTGGTTGAAAACTCTGGGTTCTAAATTGGTATCTCTTTTCTGCGTCAGCTTTCCCCAGGTTGTCAGTTAAACAGCATGCGTTGCTGGCTGGCTAATCAATGTCTGGAAATTTGTCTGATGCTTTCAGCGGTAAGCATTTACAGGTAGTTTTTTTTTGTTAAGGTCTGAAAAGTAACATTTTCAATATTGTTTTGATTCACTGAAGATCAGCATTTTCATGATAAGGTTTTTAGGACTGTACCACCCCTGGAGAAAAATGCTGAGGAATGCGCAGTACCTCAGAATGGTGACAGATGTAAGCCCTTCTCTTGCAGTAGTAACAGGATGATGCCAGAGTCTTCAAATACCTGCTTCTGGTGAGCTTGGTGTGTAATTACTGATAAATGAGGTAACCTTGCCAGCTGAGAGAGGCTGGCACCGGCCTGTAACATAGGAAGGAGGAGGATAGGTTCTCCGTTGTGACTCCTGAGCTCGGGTGTTGAGAAGCAAACGGTTCTGTTTTCCAAGCCCCGCTACTGTGCTTCAGTCAGTTTTGCTCTTCCATGTTTAAATTGATGTTTCCTGGTCTTGTCTGATGCTCGTGGCTGGCTTGCTGGGCAGGGGGAAGGGAAGCTTCCCTGGCAAGGCTCACCCAGGCTGGCTGGCAGTTTGGAGGCAATACACAAGTTGTGGCCGTTTGTTGCAGCCCTGACTTGACTGTGCAAGCCTTTCTTAAGGAAGGAAACAGTAAATTGAGCTCCACAGGAGCCTGATGCCAGGTTTTGTTCTTGCTGAGTTAAGTCTGAACGCACAGTAAGATTTTAAACTGATGTCCTTGTTCCACTGATGTAGAGGCGGCTTCGTTTGCAAGGCGCTTCATGTGTGCCTGTGTCTGACTTGGGGGTAAAACAGACCTGGGATGAGGCTTAGAAAGCTTATCTTCTGTAACCATGCCACCTACTGTGCTTGATGATACCTCATGATAGATACCCCCCCCTTCCTAGGATGCCGGTATTTACATCATTGTTTCTTCTCTGCGTGACAGAAGATGTAAGTTGGTACCATCCAGGTCAGCAGTGACGGCAGTAGGACTGGGGACAGGGTGAATTCCTTCCCTTGCTGATTTCCATCCCACACCTTCAGAGGCAGGGCAAGGACTTGGCTGAGCGTGTCAGCTAAGCAATGCAAATCAAAGGCAGATGGGGGGGGGAGTTTATGTGCTGCTAGAACTATAAAATGAACTATAAAACAGTTCTATCAAAATTAAAAAGGGAAAGATGGTGTACTCGCTTCAGGAATGCTTCGGCAGGCTGAACAGCGTGCACAGAATGTTCGTTAGGAGGGGCTCCTGGTGGCACAGCACAGCGGGAGCCAGGGGCTCCCATTCCTCCCGTGTCCTGGGCTGTGCCCTGCGCTGCCCTTGGCACCTTGCTCTTCACTGGGGAAGAGACTTTTACATGCACACACTCCCCATCGTTAACGCAGGAGTATAATGTTTGGATTGAGCTGTGGGGTCAATGTGGGATCCATTTACGTCTTTCTCTGCACTTCTGGTTTTTAGCTGTCATACCTTAAAAATACGGTCTGTAAACCTGTGAGTGGCAGTACGCACTTCTGCTAGACATGGGTGGCAGGACAAAATAAAGCTGGCTGTTACATGAGCAGAGCAGGCTTTGTCTCTGAAGTGATCCACAGCTTTAGAATCTGGGCTGGGGGTTAAACCACGGGAAAGGGGTTAGGGGCTCTGGGGCAGAGAGCTTAGGGGCTGCAGCAGTGATCAGTCCTTGTCACAGTTTGCGGGTATCTCTGCTGTAAGGAGGGCTCGGGCCGTGTGGGCGTGTTTTGGGAGAAGGTGCTTTGCACCCTGGAGGCTCCCCCAAAGTGGTGATAACTGCGCACGTGGAATTGATCTCGTAGAGCTCATAAGCAAAGTCTTAGCAGGGTCAGAGAAAGGAGAGGGGGAGAAGGCGGCAAGGAAAAGGTTGCTCACAAAAAGCTGGAGCTTTATATCTTCAGGCAGGTGAAGGAGAGCAGGAAATAGCTGTTTGCCAACCATAGAGATTTGCCTGGCTGACTGGTTTGGAAATAGTAGCTACAAAAAAGCAGGGTATATATCCAGCAGGGCAGCCTGGGTGTGTGCGTGTGGTTAGTAGCACTTCCTAACCCAGTCCTAGGCTTCGGTCATTCTCTTGTAGAACTAAGAATTACGGTGAGAAGGGCAGGGTCTGTGTGGCCAGGAGGCAGAGCGTGCGTTTGGGTTTGTATGCCGTGCGCTTGGAGTCAGGCATTAGGTTATCCCCGCATGGTTTATGGGTGAGTGAGTTGACGTGATGCAAACTGTGAGGGAAAGACAAGGATGTTTGGCAACACCTGGGGGTGTCCAAGGTTCTCTAAAGCGGATGGGTGCTTTATTGCAGTAAAATCAGTATGTTACAGTGTGTGGTGGAAGACCACGGGACTTTGCAGTTAGGGTTTCTTCCCTAAAACAGGTCCCAGGGGCCGCAGCACAGAAGGAACAAACCCCCCAACGGCTGCCGCCTCTGACAGGCCCCCCTCGTTAGGAAAGGAGAGGCCGTTCCCAGCTCTCTGCCCCCGCCGAGGCTGAGCGCAGCCGGGTGCCCGCTGTCCCGGCGGGGGGAGCCCGCTCCGGCCGTCCCGACCCCGCTGGA
>VWZZ01006540.1:157989-242402 GCA_013399095.1 Psophia crepitans | reverse complement strand
CGGCACCCACGGGCCGCCGGGCAGCACCCACGGGCGGGCAGCACCCACGGGCGGGCGGGACCGGCCGCACCGTGTCGGCAGGGCGAGAAACTCGGGGAAGGCGCTTCGGCCCGGGGGTCGCTCCGTGTGGCCCCGGCCGCTCTTCCCCTTTTGCAAAACTTCGCCCCTTTTCCCGAACTTTTCCCCTTTTTGCTGCCGTTGCCACTAACCGGAGCGCAGGGCGAGGCGGGGCAGAGCCTGGCCCTGCTGATTGCGAGGGGAGATGCCCCAGGTGGAAAGGGGAGCAGCGCGATGTTGGAGAACATGCGACTTTTCCCTCATTCTATTCGCTGGCAGAGGTAACCCGAGCACTTAAATACTATTTATCTTTGGATGTAATGGACTGTAATTTCCTTGTTAGAAATTGATGAACATGATCCCTGTTATCTGGACTGTCTCTCACAGGGTATCATGTGGTCCAGCAGTGCTGAATTGATTTATGGGGGGTCGAGAAGACGAGCAGCTTGTTACTGCGCTTTCAGCCCCAGAGTTTTCTGAAATTATTCAATAGCGATTTCTGTGCTGAAAGATCATTCCTACTCAGAGAACTATTATCCACACTGACGCCCTTCTCCATAACCAAACCAAGTTGCCGGGAGAAGTTACGCTTGATCCCAAGGTTATATTTTTCCCCAGACTCTGGTGTTTAGGTTTGGGGCTTTTTACAGGCAAGGGGGATGGGGAGGGCTCCCAGCACTCGTAGGAAACGCTTGAAGATCCCACAGCTGGTTTGCTGGATTTCTGTAAACAGTAGTTTGTAAAGTGCAGCAGGATTCAACACGGCTTACGGGGCTGCTGCGGGACACTCCCGAGTGATCGATTCTGACATCTGGGGAAGGTTTTATGCTGGGATTTTATTAATGGCCTGTCTGGGGTGCGAAACACGGTGCTGCATTAAAATCGCTACAACCATGAAACCTCAATCGTGCAAAAATGCATTTCTTACGCAGTGCCTTCCCGCTGTGAGCAGCTCCGGGGAGCGGGGCTGGTTCGACTGGGCGCAGTGGGGGAGGTGGGGGGAGGCTGCGCTGGGGACATGGGGAGACGATTCCTCCCGCTGCCCGTTACTGTTGGAGTTATGGTGAGGGCAGTGCTGGTACCGCCGCAGCGTGTCCATCCTTCTGGAAATTTGGTTGCGTTGATGTGCCTTGATAAAAGGGAAACGTTGAAAAATATTTTTGTGAAAACCCTGAATACCAGAACAGAGGGGTGCCTGTGAGGCGTAATCACAAAATCTAGTTAACGTCTTTTCTCCGGGCAGGAATTAGCCTGCCGGTTGTGGCAGTGGTTCTGTTCCAATTACTCCAATAAATGTGCCTAGCGATGGGAATGGTTTCTGTGGCACTGCCTAAGATCATGTGCAACCTCTCGCTGAGATTTAGTTAAGTGTGGAAAGCTTGTTTTGTGCTGGGAACGCTCAGATGGAGATTGTACGGGGAAAATAAAGCAAAACCACATAATTGGGTTTCCGACGCAAGAGTGAGCTTGTTGAAACGTTTAGTATGGCCAAACTTTTGTCCATACTGAAAGCAAATTTTGAAACGAGGAACAGATTCCAGGAATGCATGGTAGTGGTTGTGCTGTCTATTAATAGCCATTTTAAATGAACTTACTCATTTATGTTAGAGGTTCAGGAAGTGTCTGTTTCTTGACCAAACTCCTCTCCGTTACATAAGACCGCTCGCTCGTCAGGCAGCTTCTGTCCTTTCTGTGCTTGAGAGTTTCTGGAGGCCGAGAAAATATTTATTTCCATCATCACGAACATCAACTGATGCCTGGGGTCAGTTTTTTTGTTAAATTCTGTGTTGGTCCTGCTTTGAAGTTTACCACAATATTTCAGAAGTGAAACCAAAGCTCCATACGCTCTCTGTGCGTGACTCGGCGTACTTTGTTCTCTGTCGCTACCCAAAAAGTGTTACCCCATTTACCGATCTAGGGCTTTGCTGGCATAATTTATGGCAGAGCTGCATATAAAGAGCAGCAAATACAGCGCCAGCATGCTGGCTCTGTTCCTTTTAGCGTTGTTTAAAAGTTTGGCAAGTAAAAGAGGATGGGAAATAATAAAGGAAGGGTGAGCGTGTAGTTAAGGCAATGAACGCCAGTTTGGATAACGAGGGTTTAGTTTCTGGCCCTGTGACAGGCATCTGTCTGACTGGAGAAACTGCTGATGTTAATGTGGTGGGACCTTGCCCTTCCCTTGGCCGTGCCTTTAGCGGGACGTGCTGCGGGGTCCTGCTTTGACGCCCTCCGAAACATTTCCAGCCGCGTGGTCCGAACGTGGCAGCATCTCCACTTGCTCTACGTCAAAAGCTCCGATTCGAAGCGCGTAGTTTTCACACTGGAGTGAAAATGTTAACGGGGGGATTATAGAAGCACCCAGTTGTTGTAAACAAAGCTGGACCGTTTTGTTCACAAAGGATTTATTGTCCGCGGTAGGCAGAGAGTGTCCTGATTAATCAGTTTCATGACAAAAACAATTCAGTGGGAGGACAGAAGACTCGCTCCAGGACTCAAGATTCAGATCTCCTCTGTTGTTCCCAGTGATGCCTGCTGAACTGAAAGGATGAAGAGCTCATTTTCATTTCCTCAGGCATCTTCCTCATCTAAATTACTTTAAAATAATCACATAAAAACCAGGTGGCTCAGTAACGTTCAGACTGCAAGTGGCTGTCAGAAGAGTCTCTTTAGATATTTTCTCGCCACCTTTTCTCGAGCAAAGCCTATGTTTCGCAGAAGGCAGCTGGATCATGCTGGTACTTATACTTCCCTTAGGACAAGTTCTCTGTCAGGTGCTATGAAACCACTTTGATACTTTCAGGACCTCTTAGCATCATGTCCGAGCAGCTGGAGAGGAATGCACAGGATTTCAACAACAGGTAAAATTATTTAATCCCCAAAATAAAAGGAAAAGAACCTAATTCACAGGTAGCTTAATTCCTGAATAGTCCACGGTGTTCAAACATTTGAACATCGACTTGGTCATCATCTGTGTAAAATGCAAGTCTGAACACCCTGGAATCAATAAGCGCTTTGAATTTTCTCTTTCAAATGTAGGGACTCCGGTTATCAGATTATTCGTTTCTCTCTTGGTAAGTACTTGAGGTGAGATGAGGCATTCCTGGAGGCCTGAGAGCGCAGGGATTGTGAGGGAAGATGAGATGTTCCCGCCCTTGCAGGGCTGCCCCTGCTGTGAAGCGCTACGCCTGAGCTCATACAACTTACCTGTCATCAGGGCTTATTAACTTGGGCTTGGCAGTGTCCTAAATGCAGGCACGAACATTTTGGTTGGCTTGGAGAGCAGGCAGAGCGCGCGCACATCTGTCTGCAAGATGCCACGTAGACTTTGCTTTAGTTTTGTGAATTTTTACGTGTTCTAGTTGTCCCACTGATGAATTTTTTCACCTTGGAGACGGAAACACTGGGCTTTGGGGGGACCTGGGGGCGGGTGAGCACTTCGGTCTCGCCAGCAGTGCCCACCCCGCTGGCATTCATCTCCTCGTCCCTCTCCTAAAGAAACCTGTAACATTCCACATAGCATGAATTTTAAGTACAAAATCAGCCAAATCAGGTCACATCTGTTGTGCAAACATCACCCTGCTATGGTGATGGAAGCAGCTGCACAGCCGGTTGCAGCGGGGCTTTCCCTGGGGCGTTTGCCTCGCTGGTGGGGCCGGCTGTGGCAGAGCAGAGGGACCCTCTCCCCCAGCACTCGTCCTGCCACCAAACACGCCGAGACGGGGCTGACACCTGAACACGGGACCTGTGAGTGCTGCTCAGGATGAATCCAGCCCACGGTGCTTGGCACAAGTAGCCGATGGGATGCGCAGAAGGAGCCTCTGCCTGCCCCATGCGAGGGTTTAATTTAATTTTTTTTTAATTTAATATTTTGTGTGCTACTAGAGCATGGAGTATTATCTGAAGAAGCTGAACACAGCAGGGTGAAACTATTACCTCTCACTGGAAGAAAGCGTGGTGGATGGTTTGGCTGTTGGCACGCTCGTGCAGGCCACGTATAGACATGATGAATTCGCTAAATGGCCATTTTTATTCCTCCTCCAAACAGAAACTGGGTGAAGGACTAGCAAAGCTGCGGACAGCGAGAGAGGCTCCGTCAGACTGCATGTGCCCCCCAGGTAGGTGCAAACGTACCGGTATGGCCGGCGCCAGACTGCCCAGGAGCCGCCTGCTCACTGGACCGATGCCACTGAGCTCCTCCTCTCCTATTTTATGTATTCCTCCGTATCGAGGAAAACGCACTAAGAAGTGGGTTCTTTCCAAGCTGAAGCACTCTCTTGTGCTTGAGACTGTCAACTTCTTCCATTGCCTTGCTTTGGCCTGTTTACAGATAGAGGAGTTTGAGGTTTGGACAAAAGCGGCGTTTGGCTATAAGAATAAAAGAGCAAATAGCTTTACTGGGTTGTGAGCCCTGGGTGTTGGGCCAAAACAATTTAGAAGTAGTAACAAAATCACTGGGGCTTAATGCAAGTGTGATAATTAAAAGCTGCAGTCTCTCTGCCTTTTAGGAGGGTAGTGACTTCTCCAGCGCTGCCTTGCTGTATGAAAACTGTCGCTGATTGTTTAAATTTCCTCCCAGAGTTTAATGAACTTCTTAAACTGTCAAAACTTCCTGTTCTGCTGTGGAAGTGCATGCTCCTTGGAAACAATAAACAGCTTAGATTAGTTTGTAAAGGAATCTCATTTATAGAAATGCTCTGCTAAGTGCTCTGCTGTCATCCTGAACGGCATGAATAACTTCGGGCTGAGGCACTTCAAGCCTTTTCTTTTTTTTCCTTTTTACAGAAGTAGCGAAAGATGGGTGAAAGATGTGCAGTGCTTTGATGGGGGAGAGCGCACAGGGATGGTGCAAAGCCTTGCAAGCAGCAGAGACTTCAATTCTGGGTTTAAAGACAAAAAAACCCCCAACCTTAAATGCTACATGTAGACACACAATAGGCAATTGGGCAGTCTCAATTTTTCTTGCTCTTCTTTCTCCCTTCTGAAGTGCAGCCCAACCAAGCCATCAGCCTGCCGGGGCTCCGCGGGCTGCATCTTACTGCAGTCTGTGCAACCGGGGCACTGCTGGTGTGCTTCAGTGGTCAAGAGGCTTTTCCTTTGCTCTGCGGAAAGCAATTGGGATTGAAGAGGCTCCTTTGTGGCCAGGAAAGTCCCAATTTGGTTCTGGGTCACTGGGTTTGTTGGTTGCTGCATTTGAGAGATGGGAGGAAGAAAGGAGGGGGAAGGTTTTCCCACGTGCTGCTGAAATAATCGTTGCAGTCATTAGTAACGAATGTCAAAGTAATTGGTGAGATGAAGGAAGGAGAAGTGATTTCCTGGCGGGTAGGAGATGTTGTGGCATCAGTGGCTGCTCCTGGCTGCCACCACTGGGGAGCCCAGCGCTGTGCCAAGGTGAGGGTGCGCTGCTGAGCTGTGGTGAAGCCTTTCAGCTCTTTTCGAGCAAATCAAAGGAATCTTTTTATGTGTTTCAGTTTTTTCTTCTCTTCCTTGTAAAGAAAGATGAACTGCCTTCTGCTCTGTAAACAGCTTGGTCCAGAAATATCCCGGAAGCTTGCGGGCCTCACCAGAACTTGCTGCAGAGTTACACCAGGTTACGAGCTAAGAGCTAAGCCTCAGTTCACCTCTGTGCATCAAAAAAGCATCCCTTGGGGAAAAGAAATTTCCCCTGTGGAGGGGACAGGGAGGTGGGCAGATTCTGCCAGCCCTGCCCACGGGCAGGGGAAGGTGGGGAGCATGGGCAGCGTTGGCAGCCCCGCTCCTGCTTCCCAAGGGCAGCTGGAAGCTGGTGGGTATCTTAAACACCTGGGCTGGGGGGCTTTCCTCCTCCAGAAACCTCCCAGAGCTTAAGAAGTCTTCCTTCTTATCACTGGATTTAAAGCAAACTGTGGATGGTGGTGCTGTCTGTGCCGACACGCCAGCACAGTCCCTCCCTCGATGCCCCTTTGGGAAGGGGAGGACGTGCAGAAAGCGGTGGGAGTAGAAGGCACGCTCAGAGCTCGCCCTGTGAGCTGGGCTTGTTTTAAACAAAACCTGTTTTTCCTTGAAGAGAGTCACTTTGGGGTTTTGGTGGAAGTTTGGAGGGTGTGTGGTTGTTTTGGAATCACTTTGATAAAGGCAACTTGCTATGCATTAAGAGCAGTCTGGGACAAGATGACTATGATCCATTTAAAAGCTAAATAAAGCTCAAGTTAATTTGACTATGACGAAGCCCCGAATCAGTGCTTGTAAAACACACAAACAAAAAAGCCCAAAGAAAACAAAATACACACCCCTCCCAGCAATACCCCCCCTCCCCAAAAAGCCCAACGCAATGCTTTTTGTGCTTTGTGCTCTGCAGTAAGTCACCGATTTGGTATAGGGCTCATCTGGGCTGTTAAAAAGCAGCTTGTGACTTCTCAGATGGGACCCTCGGAGTTTTTTGGGGAAGGCAGGGCTGCGGCGAGCTGCCGAGGAGCCGGCTGGAGCGCGGGGGCCGGTGGCCAGCAGAGGGGGCCCGGCCGTTTCGCCAGGGCCACGAAGGCATCCCAATCGTCCAGAAAAATAATGATTTTTTTAAAATTGTTTTTTTTCAAAAGCTTTAAAAATTACTAGCCTGGCTCTGCCACTGGGCACGCTGCAGAAAGGTGTCTCCATAGCTGCTCTCAGCATCAGTGTGCTGCTCCGAGTTGAGTTGGTTTGCTTATTTATCCAGCCAAAGTGGAGGGGGATGACCACGACGACAACTTCGTGTCACTTTGGCTCCTTCGTGATTTGGGCGTTCCTGTGGCTGAGGAGAGGAGAGCATCCTTGGGGAGGGGGTTTGGGGCAGCTGGGCCAGCTGCGGGACGGGGTCTGAAATGCCGCGATGGGGTGGGTTGGTGACCCCGCTCCGGTGAGGCCCACAACCTTTCAGCGCCCCCCAAGCTATCTGGGACGGGGCTGCGGCGGTTGCGTGCTGCTGGTGCTGGGCAGGCCCAGGACAGGCTGTCCCCATATGTTGGCTCGCTGTGAAACAACAGTTCAATATTTTTATTATTGTCATTCCCTGAGCCAGGCCTGTAATATTTTGCAGAGAGGCCCCTCGTCTCCTTATGTTCAGCCTCTTTCTGTGGTGGGATCCTCACACAGCCTTTGCTGGAAGATAAATCCAGCAGGTGCAGGAACACTTGTGTATGTGGCATTTAGGACAGACAGCCTTCAGCTGGTGAGCACTTGGAGGTGGGTTGAGAGTAAGGCTAAACCTTCACGCTTGCAAGACTAAAACTTCATTTGTTTGCAGTTGTGTGGCCTCTGACTGCCTTTTTACATTTTTTTTATAAGAAGTCTTTTTTATTTTCCCTCCTTGTATTTGTAAGCACGGTCTTTTGAAACCTGAAGTGCAAAGGGCACTTCAGGTACTGTTAAATACAGTATTTGCCATGCCAGAAGTCTTCAGGGTCTCTCAGAAGGTCCCTCAAGAGCTTGAGGTGCTGGATGTACCGTGCTAGAGCCTGGGAGGAGTAAGGATCTCCTCTTAAATCCAGTTTAAGAAGAAGGCTTAAACCCAGTCCCAGCCTGCAGAACATCCCCTGCCTGGCAGCTCGTCCTTGCTGTACTGCAGACTGAGGGTGTGAAAGTCTCCAGCTCTTTCGGCTGCTCTCGCACTGCGTATTTCAGCGTATGCGCTGTGTTTCCGTGTGCCTCTTTTATTTAACGGCACCTCCGCAGGCGTTGCGCTCCGGAGCCTTACCGCCAAATCTCCTGGCTGCAGGATGATGCATATCCCTGTCTTCACCTTGAATTCACGCTGGGGAGGTGTCATATGCTTTTGAGCGTATGTATATATTACAAACCAGTGTTAAACGTTCAGTGTAGTAATCTGATGTTCCAGTTAATATGTGACAAATATTTCCCAATAACGGCTTGGCAGCGGGAAGAGCGGAGCGGCACTCCAGCCTGCAGGGCGGCGGATTGCTCCATTTCTCAGCAATTCAAACCATGTGTACTTGGGGAAGCCGATAATTTAAAATCCTCCCTACCTCTGCAGACTCAGCAGACTCCAGAGGCTCTCTTGCTGTGCTTATTATTATTTACATTATTTTATTTCTTTTTTTAATTTTTACCCTAACTTTATACACAGGGACCAGCTTTCTCCAGCTTGCTGGGGAAGTTTGCTGCCGTACTTCTTGTGGTTCCCAGCGGCTTGAAAGATCCGCCTAATTTTTACTGGTGCAAATGTTCCCTTCAAGTGTCACTCGCTATCTGCCTACTCCCATGTTGTCTCCCCAGGTAATTAGCACAACAGAATTTCCCTAATTGCTGGAGATCAAGGAGGAGAGGGTTCTGCTTGCTTTGTAGTCCTGACAAAGGGCAGATGTTTTCCAGCAGGCCAAATGGGACGTGCTGGGCTCTTAACGTCGGCTCTTTGTTTCGCACTCTTGCGTGATAGCAGCTCGCTATTACTGCTCTCTTTTTACTTCTTCAGTATCTGGGTCTGTAGTGCCATGTTTCTGGATCATGAGTCCTTCAGGATGGTTAGATATGGAAAAATATCAACTGAAAGCAAGTATTTCTTTTTTAAGTAGTGGCGATCTCTGCTTTTCCGAGTTGCTTTGCATCTGCTGAGCTTAAACGGCTGAAGCATTCCTTACTTTCACCTCAAGAGACTCTTTTCTGCCTCCTAAAATCATTAAACTCAGTATTTTTCTGCTATTTTTATGATTTAGAATGAGACAAAGAGCTTTACAACAAGTTTAAAATGTTTCCTAAATCCTCCTTGCCTCGGTTTCAGCAAGGTTTCCTTTCTTGGTCTGACTAGCCCACGGGAGGCCAGGACATTATAATTACAGTATTAGTATAAACAGGACTTTTTTCTCTAAACTTAAAAATACAATCAGGATTCTCTCCTGCATGGAAAAACCTGTGCCAGGATTTTAAAAAATGAGCCAGAAGCCAAGTGTTAAAGCACCTGAATAACAAAGACCAACTGGCGGGGAAGGACTTTTGACAAATGGTGCCGTTTAAATGCAGGCACTTACTTTCCGTTTAACGTGTTTTCAAATCTTACCCCTTCAAAAATACGACCTGATCACAGATCTTAGCAGCTTTTGGAAAAATGCTCTTTGAGCATAGAAATTACTGCTGGCTACCTTCCATCAGCTCCTTCCTGGCGACTGTTCCCCAGTCCCTTTTGGATATTTGCGGAAGGCCCCGAGGACATCTGGAGCCACGTCTGCACGCCACATGTGCGGGAGCCGCCAGCCGCCTTCTCCTGAGAGCTACCTGGGATGGGCATGGATACCCTCCATCTTCTTACTGGAAGGTCCTGGAAAGCAGCCGCTGCAGAGTGGTGGGCCCCCATCTCACCCTTGGGACCCTTAAAGCTCTGCTTAGGGAGTTGTTTCGTGGCTTCCATTGATGGAAACCTCTGGGTCAAGGGGGTTGTTTTCTCGAGTGGTTGCAACAGATGGAAATAAATGGAGGAAAGGGAGTTTTGCTTGGTTTGGCATCTCCTCCTGGCCGTGCACATGTTCTGTGCTGCAGGGTGCCAGCCAGCAAGACGGAAGGAGCCCAAAGCTCCTCTTGAAAGTAGAGGAACCATTTATCTCGTGGTCCTGTGGGTTGCTGTGTGTCCGAAGAGGGTTGCTGGCACTGTGGCAGTGGCCAGTTGTGTCAGGGGAACTTCTGCTCATACTGGCTTGCTTTTCTCCATCGTAAAGCCACTTTTGGCACTTCTCTGCACCCCTGTTGAGAAGCTTATGGTGGTGGAGGGAGCAGCAGGTGACCGCCAGGTGTGCGGCAAAGGGAAGGTTTGAGTCTGGGAATTTGGGGGCTGCTCTCAAACTGAGCTCCCCAGCATGGTGGCATCCAAGGGAAGGTGGATTCTCTTCTCAACACCCATCCAAACAATACCCTACCAGTTCAGCTGCCGTGTCAGCCAGCAGTGACATTTAATGTCCTGCCGAGGTGACATTAAATGCTGGATGTTGCCAGGACTTTCTGAGGCAGGAAATAGCGTGGTACTACTGTTATTCCCAGAGCTGGCAGCACCTCTGACATGAAGTCAGAGCAAGAAGTGAGCAAAAAGGCAGTCTGGCCTCAAAACCACTGGCACAGGAGAGCGGGCCAGAGCCATCTTCCAGCGGGACTGCGGCAACATTTATCCTGGTGGCGTTTGGTGCAGCTCCGGCGTTTGAGCACGGAGGCCCAGAGCAGTATACCAGGAACCAGCCTCTCCCCAGCAGCATTCATCTTTAGACCACTTCAGCAAAAATTAATTAAAACTGGTGACATCAATGGGAAAAGGCTTTGAAAATTTATTTTTTCTAAGTCTGCCAAAGTTATTTTGAGTGTAATGAAGACTACAAAAATAAACCTGATGACCATATCCTCTGCGAGAGGCTCTGTGTAACTTTATCTTTGTCTCGACATACGAAGTCATTTATCTAGGCACGGATATTTTTTGCTGCCAGCCCCTTCAGCGTTGCCTTTCCAGAGAGGAGGCTCTGAAGCAGGCTGGTTCAGTGCTTGGGAACTGACTCACCTGGGAGTTCCCCATCAGCTTCCAGTTGGTTTCCTTCTCTTTCGTGTTCGAATGATGGATGAATGTCACCCACGTGAGCAGCAACTTGGCTGTGCAGAACTGATAATTGAATATAGACTGCACTTGGCGTGGTACCTACCATGTCTCCACAACATCTCATTGAGCCGGTAGTGCTGTCATCTCCTGTCCATCCTATATGTAACAGCACGGGAATGTGTTTCAAACCCAGCGTGCTTTATGTTGATCTTATCATTCATGTAGTGCTGGTAGAAACAGGTTTTAGCACAGAAATTATTTTTGGACAGTCAGCTACCGGTGATGTGTTCCTGAAGCAAGAGCTGCCTTATTTCTCTGCCACCAAGAAGCTTCAGGCTGATGTTTCATGACTTGCATTGCACAAATACATGGTGTGTAGTAAATACGATTGCCAGTGTGTGTGGCTGTGAGCGTGTAAGAAACAGCAGTGAAAATCCAACTGGAGCAGAGGGGCTATAAGACTGTTACACCTCTGTTCTCGCTGCACCGGGTGGGTATTGCTTCATTCCTCAACAGATCCTGTTAAATAACTGTCCCTCTGGCCTCTTTCAGGGAGCACCAGCCCAGGCAAAGGCTGGACAAACAGCCCCATCTGCCCTACCAACTTGAAAAGTCCAGGACACTAACCTGACACATCTGGTTTGCCATTTGGACACCAGAGACATTGCTCTTACCCTGGCACTGCATGCTTGCTCCTGTTTTATTGCTCTAAGCCATGATCATTTGTTCTGCTTTCTAGGGTTGCAGGGGCTGTAGGTGTAGTGCACTTTAAAGAATCTTATCTCCACCACTCCCACAAAGACTGGAATTAATCCCCCAGTTAATTAAACTTATCAGTATCTTTTGGGTCATTTTACAGATTTCTGGGCAAGAGAGTCCATTTCAATTCTTGTAAAATTGAGTTTCCTAAAGGAACATATTCCTCTCAACATCATCATCTAAGCAGCATGCCTTCACGTTGCCAAATTTGTTCATCCTTTGACCATCATATTTTCACAGGAGGGAGGAAAGTGAGTTGGAGAGTGAGACCCATAGCTGGCTGTAGCCGAGAGTCCTAATAGGATTTTAACCGAGTAATTATGTTGCAGCAGTTGCTCACTGAGAAATGTGGCTGGCCTGGCTTATGAGGACCAGGGCATGAATCCAAATACCAGCCACAAGCGTGGGCCGCTGTGCTTCTCTCTTGTGCCTCCGCTACCAACCCGAAACACAAGCCAAGCGTCAGTCATGCCAGCTGGGATCATACTTAAGGCTCCAGGTGTTATTTCAGACATAAAAGCAGGGAGAGATCACAGAATCATGGAACGGTTTGGGTTGGAAGGGACCTCAAAGACCATCTAGTTCCAACCCCCTGCCATGGGCAGGAGCACCCCCTACTAGACCAGGTTTCCCAAAGCCTCATCCAGCCTGGCCTTGAACACTGCCAGGGATGGGGCCTGGAAACTTTCAGGAAACTTTCGTCTGTTTTCTCAAAATATGTGTCGCTTCACTGGGAAGATGCAAAAAGGTTAAAGGCAGAAAGCTGTCAATGTGGTAAATATCTTTCAGGAACTGCTTGGAGTCAGTGAAGGTGAAGAACAAGAGTGGGTCACACCTCCAAAGAGTTTGGGGAAAAAACGTGTTCAAATCATTAAGCATTTGTATAACAGAACTTTTTGGGAAGTTGCCTTGAGTGAGCTGTTCTGTTAAACCAGGTGGTGGGGAGGAAGGAGACAAGATTTTCTTTTGCTAAAGTTGCAATAACCTGAGTGAGGGGGAATTTTACAGCATGAAAATCCTACTTTTGTCAGAGTCTTAAATAGCTGCTGAGCTTGGTGCATCCCAGTTTTACCCCTGAGTGTGGAACAGGGTTTACCTTTATTGCAGCAACTAACTATCTAGATGAGCAATGAAATTATTTAACTTATCATGTTGATACACAGAGCACTCAGACCTTGCTTCATGGGAAGGTGGTGTGACACCATCAGGTCTCCAGATATGTTAAGGGGGTGGCAGTTCTCCTGCAGCCGTGTGACTGAGTACTCCTGCACCTTCACTTTTCCTGGCTGTAGGAAACCACTGAAAAGCTATTTGAAAAGCAGCCAGTGTGGAGGATTTGGCTACGAGTTTGTCCACGCGTGGTTGTGAGGAACCTCGAGACAGCATTGCTGCAGTGATGTCCTGGGGTCCCTTGGGGTGCTGTGTGGGGTGGCAGAGATGCGGCGGCTGAACCTGACTGGGTTGGTGCTGGATGTGCAGGAACCGACCATTGAACTGACCTCACCATGTGTGTGCACAAGGTACACCAGTCTCTTGAATGACAGGTCCTCGTGGTGACACACTGCAAGGAGAAGTAGCACGAGGGGACGGATTCAGTTGCTGATCTTTTTTTAATTGCACCTGTCCTGCCATGATAAACTAGACCGTAAAAAGGCTGGATTTCATTCTGCTTTTCTAAATCGGACCCAAGAGGCAACAATTCTTGTCATTTCCCAGCTATGACCCCATGGTAATCCCACCACGCGCACGCAGAGTCCAGCCCTGGGGGAGGCGATTGTCTCTGCAGGCTGTGGCTTTCCACCCCCAGCACGAGTACGGTGGGCGCAAGCATTTGCGTTAACGCGGCCTTGCAGGTTGCACTCACGTGGTTTGGTGACCTAATTAAACCTCCACCTGTTATTCGTTTGTCACCATCAGCCTTTGTTTTATCCTGTGACAGAAGATGCGCTGGTGCCAAGAGACTCCTGGACACTCGGGTTTGGCAGCCGGTGCAAATACAATGTGCTTCTTGGGTTTCATCCCTGCGGCAGATGGATGGAGCCCACAGCCTTTAGTACGAGCGAGGCAAAGAGCTGCTGGGAATGCAGGGGGTGGCAGGTCCTGACTGTCCCCTGCCCACCCGTACGTGCGTGTTTGCTTATTTAATGTGACCCAGTGGGGCGAGAAGGAGAAAAACCTGCGTGTGCAGCATGAACGAGTGCAGCCAGGGGACTCACCAGGGGGGCTCCAGAGAGACTGTCACTGGGTTAAATGCTAATTTGGTGCCAGAAGCCCACCTTTTTCTAAAAATCGGAGTTGGGAAGGTATCTGTGAAAGACCTCACATTCATCTTCTAGGCCGTACTGAATCCTGGCTGGCTGTGGAGGCCCCATCCCTGGCAGTGTCCAAGGCCAGGCTGGATGAGGATCTGGGCACCCTGGGCTGGTGGGGGGTGTCCCTGCCCAGCTCACGTGTGATGTTTCCTACACACTTGCAAGAAATCCCACATTTATCCCTTTGCTTTTGGCTCTTTGTAGCACAACCATGGTCATTGGCTGTACGAGCAGCATGTGGAGGCCAGCAGCCCCTGGGTGGACCTCTTAAACTCAGGCTCTGTGCACCACATAAAAATTTTACCCCTCATGCCCCAGGCTCTTGGGCAGCTTCCTGGCAAGTATGACATGGAGAGGGAAATATTTACAAAGAAAAATTAAATAGGTTCAATGGAGTTCCCAACCATCTGTATACTTGTGGTCAGACTTTTATAAAAAAACTACTAGTAGAGATGAGGTCTATCAGCACAGTACATCTGGAAATGTTTCTGTCTCGAGTTTGTCTGAGTTTTCTCCCCATTTTGTGCTGTCTCTGAGCAGTCCCCGTTCGTGCTACTCCAATGTGCAGCACGCTTGATGCAGGAGGATCAAGCAGGTTTGTGCTGTTTCGCTGCTGAGAGAGCTTGAAGAGCTTGGACGAGATGTTGAACAGATTTTTCTTTTTTTTTTTTTTTTTTTTTTTTTTTTCCCCAGCAGATCTGTCTGGAAGATGAGAACAGTTGGTATTGACATGATCTGCTTCATATTTTGGGAAGCTTTGGCAGTAACTGCTACCAAATAATGATGGTTCTGGGTCCCTATTGTGCAAACATTTAAATATGTTCAACCGTGTTGCGCTGAGTCCTTGTCAAGAGACTTAAAGCGCCGTCCCAGGGGAGTTGGGGGCACGGCTGATTGCAAAAATGGGTCCTGCTAGGGAACTCTAAGGAATGTGTGTCCCGTTTCTTAAGAGAAAACCTGGCTTTCTGGCTACTGGCAGCTGGTGTTAGCTTGTCTGAAGACAGATGGTTATATATTGGAAGGGGATTTAGATGGGAGACGTGCTGTTGGTAGTGGGTTGTGTAGTGTTGGTGTGGGTGATGGTGGTCCTCTGTGCCATGGACACGGTGACTTCTTGTGTTTGTTTGCTTCTTCAAATTTTTTTTCCTAAGCTTTGCATCCTAACTCACAGCTTTTCCAGCTCAGTCCTGGAGGGCTGAAATCAGGGGTCATCCTTGTTATTGGGGTGACTGCTGCGTGAGGGCCTGCCCTTGTCCTGGGTGAGTGTCAGTTCCGCGCTGGAGTGCAGTGTGAAGGCAGAGGTGCCCTGACCCTGGCCAGAAGTTACATATGCTTTGCTTTTCTGCTACATTTTCTTTTTTTTTTAATTTTTTTTTTATCTATCCATTTTGTATATCAGGACTGTATAATCTTATTTTAATTCCAAAGATATAGTTAAATTCCTCAAGAAGCGGTGTTCAACACCAGGCTGGGACTTTATGCAGACCGCTTTGACTTTAAGGAAAAACGCACTGTATTTTAGCTCCTTGAGGGTTGCTTTCCTGTGAATCGAGACAAACTTAAAGGAACTCCGTTTCATTTTCAGAGTGAAAAGATTCACAGTCTTTATTTCTTCACACGGCCATAAAGTCAGAGTGCATCGGCGCCTCGCAGCATCCCTGAGCGCTCGGTCGTGCCCCGGTGCTGGGAGCAGACAGCCGTGCTGGAGATGATCAGACACATGAGAGCTGGAGTATCAGGAGAAGCAGTGGCACATTCACCCCCCTGGTTTGGCTCCCCTTGGTTAGAGTGACACAAAGACACATTCAGGCCTTCGATAAAAGCCAGGCTTCTCTGCTTTCGCACACACGCGCGCTCGCACACACGCACACGCTGTGTTCTGTTGAAGTAGGGACTTGGGATTTAGCAAGAAACCCCCCAAACTTCACTTTCTTGAATTAATGAGGGAATCTGAAGTTGGAAGCACCCCTTTTCCATCCTTCCCACCCCACTAGGTCAGTGGACATTTCCATCCCCTCGCTCCAAGGGAACAGCCCCCCTCCTATTCAGCCCTGTGGTGGTGGTTATAAGGAAGAAAGGGTTTCATATAGATGTATACACATATATATGTATCCCATCCCATATATAAGTGTAAATTTTTTAGTGCTTGTTAAGTGGCAAAGCAAAATGTGATGAAAACAGAAGAGCAGGGAGTAACAAACACATTCCTTCTCCTCGGTGATGAAATGCCCATCCTCTTTTACTGGGTTTTGCTCTGGGCTTTGCTTATTGCAGGTTTTAGCTCCTCTCTGCTCCAGATTGTCCCTGTGCTGAGAGCTTGTCCCTGGGGATTTCCTTGCAGGATATGAGTGAAATTGGGTGGCTCCATCCTGATTTGGTTTAAGCTGGTAATTATGTGTTGTTTGAACCCCACAGTTTTGCCTTAAAATTATTTCGATACCTAATTTTGGAAGTGTTGCCTGCTGTAATTGGGGATTCCCTATGGCTGTACCACTGCCATGAGTCTATATGCCATTACTGCCCTGAATTCCAGGCACTTTACACAAGCAGCCTGATGCCGCTGGCAGGAATCCCACGCAGAGCCACCATAAAGTGGCTCTCATAACCCAAGGAATTTGGCCTTTTCTACCAAACGCTGAAAGTATTGGCTTTTCCTGGGTATAAAACTGTGCGCGCTCAAAGGAGAGGAAAGGCACACATCTAAGCTGCGTCATTTAAGATCCAAAAGCCCCAATTTGTAGCATCTTCACACGTAGGAGCGCGTTATTCTTCAGTTGCTGTCCTGATGGCTGAATTGCTGCCAGCGCCAGTGGGGAGCCCTGGGCCTCTAAATGCCTCACAGCATCCTTGTCAGGGCAAAATAATAAAAAAATACTTGGTGCCCTTTAAAACTTATTTATATTGAAGCCTTTTAATGCTATTAAAAATCAAAATACATATTTAAAAAGTGATGAAATAAGCAGCATTTCCTCTCTTAATTGTATAGCTCACAGTTCTTTTTCACAGTGAAAGGAAGAGCCGCGCTGGCCACCAGCCTGGGAAGCAGTGGAGCTGTGCTGCTCTGGGACTGTGACCCCAGAGGGACTTGGGGTGAGGACCTCCCCACCTCACCTGCAGCCTGAGAGGCACCGTCCGCAGGCTGAAAAGCTCCGTGCTGAGCCTGTGGTACCAGATTCTTCCCTCTCCCCTCTCTCACATCACCTCTGCCCCCAGAAATGACCCCAAAACTGGCTGCTGCCTTCCTTCCTGAGGAGCCAGGGGGGACATCAGGAGAATCTCTCCTTCCTCTGAGTATCTCAGGGAAAGAAAAGGGCAATAAGGCTGCTCTCTCTCTTCTTGCAAAGGGGAGTATTGCGTGGTCCATGTTTTCCCTCCATGCAGACACAGCCCGTTAAGCAGCAGTGCAGTCATCTGCTTCGCTGGTAACTGCGCACAGCTGCTGCTCCTGATGCACCACCTCACCCCAGGTGTGTCTGTGGGGCTCCTCCTGCCCTTCCAGCAAAGCGTGGCCTTGGTGGGCTCCTGTGAGGTCTCCTGTTGATCCATGGAGTCCTTATGGGCATTTCAGCAGCACGGATGAGGCTCCAGGTCAGTGGGATGCGGCTCCGCTCTGTGGTGAGTCTGTGGCGTTTGCTGTTTCTCAGTTCTGGGGAAGGTGCAGCAAAGGAACGATTTGCAAGGGCATGTTCATGCCGATGTTGGTTGGGGTTGCCTTTTGGCCAGGGGGTGAGAGTTACGTGCAGGTGTTTTTAAAATCCCTGAATCCCCCTGCCTTTCCAAATACAGGGGAGGGATTGAGATGTGCTGGAGTGAAACACATGGTGAGCAGGCAGGAGAGCAGAGGTGGGTGTTTATTTATGTACGTGCATGCGTGTGGAAGAGCTTGTGTAAGGTCTAGTCCGTGGGTAGCTGTTGAAGCAGCCTGGGTGCTGTCTTGAGAAGTCCTTTGTATTTTTGATGCCGAAGGCTGTAGCGTGGCTCTCCGTGCCCTCTTTGTTGCAGGAGGTGGTACGCTGCCCCAGGGGGGCTTTTGGTCTGGCTGGGGGCACAAGTGTGTTATTCTGAAGTCTGTTTTAACTCCCCCCCTCAAGAGCTGGATGTCCGTTTGTCGCTATGTGGTAACTGGTGAATGTGAGAAATGTCGAACAAATGTGCCCTGTGAGGAATCTTTAGTAAAAGGGTGAAGGGGTCCAACTTCAAGATGATAAACCACAGGAGCCCTCTGAGAGGTCTGCACCTTCCTGGCTGTTATTTTTTTAGTGTTTTGCTTGTGTAAAGTGTTGCTTTTATTCTGGAATAGCTGCAGAGCCTGTGCGTGTCCCCAACCCCCTGAGCAAGTGGTTTCACTGGAGACCACTGTGAGCCACCACTTGTAGCCCGGCTGGTTTGTCTGTGGAAGAAGAGGTGCCAGAGAATTTGAGAAACTTTGTTGAGATGTCTGCTTCCTGAATCTTCCATCCCAGGTCTCCATTTTGTTCAGTGGAGGTTGGGGCTTGGTGGAGAGCAGGGGCTGAGCGCAGCCGTTGGCCCTGGTGCAACAGCCATGCAGGGTTTGTGTAAGAATGGCAGATGAGTTTCTGGGTTGTAATCCCAACAAGGTGACTCCTAGCGATGAAGATGAAGCGGTTTCCCAGGCAGTCGGGGGAAGTTAGCAATAAAACTGATTGGTTCTGTGTGTGGCCACCTTTCCAACTTGCTTATGTGACTGGACTGTCTTCTCCTGGGTTGGGTTTTATTTTTTTGAGGTTTTGTTTGGGGTTCTTTGTTTGTGTTTTGAGCATGGAGTGTGTCTCTTGGTTTGTCTGACTCCACACTGTCCCTTTATGGATGAAGGAAATGTTGTCTGGGGTGGGTGTTACAGAACACAAAGGAGAGGGGGGGAACCCCCAAACCAACCCCCGATCTGGAAAGGCATCTTGCCCAGTGATGGGCAGCAGCTGCTCATTGCTGTTCTGCTGCTCATCCGCACTGATGAAGCACAAGCTCCTGGCTGTTGGAGGGTTGGTGGACACAAAGGTCACCGCTGATGGGCGCCAGTTTTTGTGTTGTTGGTGCCACACTCTGCTCTTAAAACTCAGCACTTGGTAGAATTTAGCACTAGCCTGGCTTAGTGTAAAATGGGGCCCTGGGTTTAAGCCATTAATCTCTTCTGCTTGGGGCTGTACCCTGCCAAGGAGTAACTAATGGGGCCAGCTGGGAGACTGATGGGGGATCCTTCCAGTCAAGGCCACTTACTGAAGCCGTTTCCACTCAAATTAGGACACACTGACAAGGCCTGTGGATGATACAGCCGTTAGCACCATTATTAAATAATAATGCCTGTTAAAGGCAATCCGTACTTATCAGATAGCTTGAAGTGCAAAAGCTGGAAGAAGGAAGATGAAGGGACGGCGGCTCAGCCCAGGGACCAGAGCGCTGGATTTCCCTCTCCCGGCTGCCAGCCAGGAATGCTGTCGGCTGTGAAATGTTTTTGTTTCGCTTCATCGAGTTTGTGCAGCCAAGTCCTAATCGGGGCTGTCATTTCCAGGGAGGGAAAATGGGAGGTTTGTGTTTTGAACACCTCTGTGGGACTGCTGCAGGGAAAGGGTCCTTCTCTGTAGTTTTAAGAGAGATAAAAGTTGCTGGGTGTTCTCTTTTTTTTTTTTTTTCCTGTGTGAGCGTGTTGGTTTTATCCTCTTAAAAAGTTGTATTTTTTTAAAGCAGCATAAACTGGTTTGCTGGTTAGCAAAGGGATTTGCTGGTGGTGGTTCAAAATGGGGCCGAGCTGAAGCTTTCCAGTGCCCAGCATCGCACGCGGCTCTGATCAGCTGGAGAGCTACAGCCAGCAGTGTGCTTTACCAGCTCATTTAGGTAAAAATACATCAGACATGAACATGTCCCCTTGCCCTCCTCTTTTTTTAGGGATCAGCCTAGATGTATGAACATTGCTAATGTGTTATCATTTAAGTCTCTAATTTCTGTTCACATGCAACTCTTCAGCTCTCATCTATAAATATTTCCATCTTAAATTGTGCATAGCAAACTGAAGTTGTTTGTTTGCAAATATTTTTGGTTGGAGGAGCCCCCATTGGTTTGCTTGTCATCCTTACCAGTTTATGTATCTTGACATGTCATTTCCTTCATGGTCTTACCACCATTCCAAAATGGATTTGCATATGAATAATCAAAACCAAAAGGAGGCAAGTATCCATCATAAATGTCTTTCACATCGGGTAAGACATGATTTTGGGAGGAAAGATGACTGAGGTAGCCTGTAATTCAAACATCACAGTCAAACTACGTGGTCGTGAAAGGGAACCTGCTCTACAGCTCCAGCTTCTCGCCCATCTCATCTTCTCTTGCTAAATGCTCTGCTGTACCTGCTGCCCTTTCTGGAATCCCCTCTTAAAAGAGCAGGAGGGAACTACAGCAATTAAACTAGACAGGAATATCTATTTTTGCAGCAAGTTGCTTAAGGACATTGATTTAGTCAGCAAGCCCGTCCTCCTGCAACAGCCTTCGGTGCAGCCCATGCTCACTGGGCCCTTGCCTTACCTTAGCCTGTTGAGTTATTAACCCTGGGTCTCTGCTATATGCAACAAGTCCGTTGTGATTTTAAGGTAGCTCCTTATGGGAATGTAACTTTAAATCCTTGGGTTGCAGTTGGTCCCGGTTCTAGCTTTTGTTGGTCAGTATTGGTTCTGGTTATTGTTAACAGATTGATTTATTCTTTATTAGGATTGAAAGGTTTTTATTAGGACATAGAGATTTTGATTAGGCTTGTGTACACTTTGATTTGTCCGATTGTTGCAATGTCTCTTGTTGAAGAGATCACCTAGAAGCAGCTCGTGTTTCCTGCAGGCGGTTTAACTGTGTGTTCTGGAGGGTGGTGGTATCACTCCTTAAATAGATTGACCTTTCGGTTCCAGTTCTGCTCTCTTCTGCCAAAATAATTTCCTCCTGAGTCTGGCTCATGTTATCAAATCGTGAAGCCATTAGTTCTCGGTAAGGGTGCTGCTATCCAAATCTGGCTTCGCTCAGACTTAGCAAAACTCAGTATTACTTGCACGGCCTGAGGCAAAGTACCAGGAGGAATGAGATACAGGACTGAATAGTCCCATCGATAAGAAACGAGTATATTTTTGAAATTGTTCTGTTTTTATTTGGATCATGGCAATGTGTGCTGGGGATATTTGGGACAAGGCAAGCTGTGAATCCTCTTCAGGAAACGCAGTGGTGCCGGCCGGCGCTGGTTGTTCTCTTGGGGGGCTGGAGGGCTCCACTAAATATCTGCTGTGTCCCTGTACAGCCGTGTGGACAACACTGATCCCTGACACCACCGGCTTTGCAGGAGGCACTTTCAGGAGGTTATAAATTGATTGCGTTTTGGTAGAAATCGGGGTGTGTGTAACATCTTTTTTTTTTTCCAGAATTATTGGGTAAAAACTCTATTTGAAAATGTTAGAGTGTTATTTCAAACATTGATGTAAGGGAACTTTTATTAAGCTTGAATTCATCACTCCCTTAACTGTACTAAATACAAACAGACAATCCAAATGAGCAAATGGTCCTGTAGGAACCTGGTTTGCTCTTGCTTCCCGGGTTCTTCTGGACCCGCAGGTCACCGAGTCACGCCAGAGAAGCAGGAGCAGTGCTGCTCCTGGTGTCCCAGCTCTGCGCCTCCTCTGTGGCTCACACCAGCACAGAAGAGCTTATGGAAATCCTGAGCCTGCTGGGATCTAAGGTGTCCCTGGGATTTATTAAATAAAACAAACCACACAGCCCCAACCCAAAAACCAGCATCACCCCCTACCCCCCAAGATTCCTACAATTTTGAATATTCACTTTCTTTGGCTTTGAGTGCGTTAGTCTGCTGTAAGCATCCTACTGCGAGTCTGTAGACTCAAGCGTACGTCTGCAGAAGGTGCGTGGGAACCCGCTGTACTGAGCAGCTTTGACTTGGGTCTTTTGCACAGCAATAACTCGGACCAAGAATTGTTACTGAGAGTTCAAGCAACGCAGTCTTAGTGATCAAAGTGTGCCTGAATAATGCAAATGGATTTTGCCATCTGATGTCAGACCCCCACAAACCAGACTTTTTGTGGATACTCACCTACTGAATCCTAACTGCTAACCCAGCAGAGCAAATGGCGCGTGCTTGCGGCAGACTTGGTGCTGAAGGATGCTCGAGGCGTTGCTGCTGGTGGGCCAGGAGGGGGAAATCTGGGGTGGGAAGGGGGCAAAGTGGCAAAACAAGTTTAAAGACTGGCTAGATCCTTGTAATAGTTGTAATAGTATATGAAATATTGGCTCGCGCTGAATGAGGAGGTAGTCTTGGCATAATTCAGCACAGAGCATGACTCTTAAAAATGTGTGGCTTTTCTCTAGATTTCCTCTTAATACATTGAATAATCTCTGTCTTTGACATTTTAATTGTACGGCCCAGATGTGAAAACTTTCCACTAGATGCTGGCAGAAATCCCGGCAAACTGTTTCAAATAGAGAAGTTTAAAAGGCATAAAAAAAGTGTTTCTTGCACTTGCAAACCCTTGTTTCATAACTTATCAGCTAGTATTGAACTCTGCAGGCTTTATGAAAAACAGGGTAAAAGTGTTCCAAGCGATATTGTGAAGGAGATGTGATGGAGGCACTCTTTCTTGAACATGAGGTGGTGTGTTTGGCACTGGAATAGGAAGCTTTTGGCAATTGTTTAGTTTTTGTAAGTCCAGAGAGAGGCAGAGATCCAGTCGTCGGTGCTCAGCACTGGCCTAGATGCTGCAGGTTTAGCACTGCTGCTTTGAATTTTATTCTGTGATACTTTCTTGCAGGGGACAGAGACTTTTCCCATCTGTTTAGCAAACGATACTGGACCTGATTCCTTTTGTATCCACCCTGCTGCCAGGAAAGATAGGAAATACGCATAAAATCTACAGAATATGCATAAAATCAATTATGTAAGGTTTGGGGATTCTTTTGAGCCCATCTGCTCTAATGGACGAGCTCCTTGCGAGGAGCCAGCCCAGCCCTGGAGCTATCCTCCCTGTGTCTGCAGTGTGTTTGGGAAGGTGGAGGGAGCTCATGCGGCTGCTTCTGCCCCAAAAGCAGCATCCTGGGTCTGTGTGTGCGTGACGGGGCTCTCCCTTGGTAGAGGTGGGCTTTGGGAGGTGAAAATGGAGTTTGAATACAATTTGTGAATTGGTTTTACTGGTTTCTGTGCTGGATGCTTCTGGCATTGAAGACTTTAGGGGCCATGACCCTGGTGGGACAGAGGTGGAGCCCTCTGTTCACATGGTGCTTAGCAGCCAAGCAGTCACTTATTTGTGACAGCTTTCAGGTTGGTGGTCAATAACTTGGTGTGCAGAGCAGGCAAGGGCTGTGGTAATGAAAGGAGGTGGCTTTGTCAGCCCAGCACCCGTAACAGCATCTCCCATCCTTCCTCTGCTCGCACAGCCGTGCCACCTTGCGCCTCTTGCACCCGGGCACAGCCCATGGGTGGTGGGATGGAAAGCATCCCCTGCTTCAGAGCCTCCCTCCGTTCCCACAGGGCCTGTTAATATTGGCTCAGTTACGATTAAAGAAGCGTGGTGGTGGCCTTCCCCTTCTCTTGGTGGGATGCTTATATCGGGCTAAGCAAAGCAAGGCTTGCATTCTTGTCTGTAGCGTGGTGCCTTTGGAGCGCAGTGTCAAATTGGTCAGTAGCTCCTGGGGGAATTGTAGGCATCCACAGACAGAGCCGTTGTTGTCCAAGTGTCTTCCTCTTCCCCTGTCCTAGCGGAGGCTGGAAAACCAGTAAGGAACGATAGAGAGCATGGAGCCCTTGTAATTGGGCTGGTAAACTCGGAAAATTCAAACAGGATTCAAACCCCGAACAGACATCTTCCCCTTAACATGCAGAGTTAGAACTGAGGGAGGAATTAAATCCACAGAAGAGGGATGGGTGAGTAGAGAGGAACTGTAGGGGGTGTCTGTATATTAAATTCCCACGTGGGAACATGAATGCTGGAATAAATNTGGAGGCTGGAAAACCAGTAAGGAACGATAGAGAGCATGGAGCCCTTGTAATTGGGCTGGTAAACTCGGAAAATTCAAACAGGATTCAAACCCCAAACAGACATCTTCCCCTTAACATGCAGAGTTAGAACTGAGGGAGGAATTAAATCCACAGAAGAATGCTGGAATAAACTGGGAGGGAGGATTGGTGCATGGCATGGCCACCACTGTAGGTGAGACAGTCCGGAGCTTGAGAGGGCTCAAAGAAACATCACTGGGAGTTTAGTGCTGCTGTAGCAGGGGGGAGAGAATGGGGACAAAATGGAGTCTGCAGACCTCCAGTGGCATGGCTAGCCTGCTCGTGATGGTTCTCCACTGTTACACCGACGTACGGGAGCTCATCGTATCTATCCCCTTTGAGGGCACTTGGACCAGCATCGTTATTCAGGGAGGCAGAAGCACCAGCAGCACTGTTTGACTCGTGTCTCTGCTCCATACCACGCAGCTTTCCTTTGGTGCCAGTTAAATATTTTTTCAAAGTTTTGGGTTGGGTTTTTTTTTGTGAATTGCTGGGCTCTTCCACAGCACTCCAACATGTGAAATCTCAGCGAAACATCTCTGGTGCTTTGCTGATGTCTCCGATTTCCATTCGCTTGGAACTGCCGTTAGTGCACTAATTGTATTTCCCTCCACCCTTTTTTTTTTTTTCTTTTGCCTGCAGGAAAACGTATGGTTTTTTGCAAGCACTGTTTGTTATTTAGCTCTGGCTTCGCAGAATGCCTGTGAAGATCGGTCTCCATGAGAATCAATTGCAGATAACTTTCATTGCAAACAGAATCCTGTAGTACGTACATGTGCGGCTGGGTTGGCTTCTCCTTGCAGCATATGTAATGGTTTCTAGATGGAAAGGAAAGTCTGAGATGAAATAGATCATGACATGACATTTTCAAAGTTTATGAAACAATAAAACACAATAATCATGGTTAAAATTTGATAAATATGTGGTGGTGTTTTTCTAGCACAGAATACAGTTCTGCAATAAACCCTAATTAATACAGTCTGTGGTAAACAGATTAATTCCTTTTAAAATCAGAAACTTTCCATGCCCTGAACAGAGACAAACATGCATTTTAGCAGCCAGTGTCTAACCCAGGGAGCAAAAATGTTTCTGCTCTTTTTTTTTAATTGTTATTATATTTTAGTATATGCCTTGATCAGGGATAAAAAAAAAACCACCTCAGAACCCGCCCTGGGTGGCGTCAGCTCTGGCTGTGGATGCGCAGACCCCTTGCTCTCTCGCTGTGAAGCATGTATAGCTTAATGCCTGCACGTGGGATGGCAGGGGTTTATTTTTTCACAGGAGGAGGGATCTCTCTGCCAGCTCTGATGCATTTTCCCCAGTGGGCACAATTTCACGCCCTCCCCTTTCCCCTGGGCTGAAGCCCGTGGCGGTGGGAGGGACCCAAAAGTCCTTGGGAAGCGATGCCTCAAGTGGGGCGAGGCGCTGGAAATAGTTTGATCTGAACTTAAGTTGACTTCAGCTGGAAAGATGTACGCTTCCCCCCGCCCCCGGTGCAGAAATGTAGTTAGAATTAATTGATTTGGCTAGTCATCCGCTGGCAAATCGGGATTTCAGAATCCAAGATGCGTGGGGTGTCGGTGTGTGGTGGTGGCTGTAGCAGGGGACCTGTGTTTGGGGAGCAGGAGAAGATTTGCCTCCCCAGGTCTGAATTTCCAATGCCACGTGTGCATCAACACGATATTTCCTGGGTGACTACATCTAAAACTGCTGTTGTATCAAACCTTTATTTTTTTTGAAAGCTGGGAGATTGCCTAGGTTTTCTGTGGTGATGAGATGAACTTCGTCCTCGCTACGTATACCAAATAGGATCTGCTCTGAAAAGGCGCCTTTTCACCTCTGTCCAGCTGTGGTTTTCCTGATGTGTGTATCTGAAACGGACTTGACTGCCAAGGAAAACATCAACTCTTCCACTTGCTGGGAAGAGAGGATTAAATTCTGCTTCCTGATGGGATGGCGGTTGAATTTCACACAGGTAGTTTAGACCTAATAAAATTCCGTTCTGGGGTTTGCAAAAAAGAGAGATTTTTATATTGGCACTGACTTGTGGCTTGAAGAGTGTGTACTTTGGCTTCAGTCATGCAGATTTTGTTTCACTGGGGCAGGGATTCCCAACCTCCTATACCACCAGCATAAGAAGCCTCCCATGCAGCTCCTGCTCTGGCCTCCAGAGAAGATGCTCTGCTGTAAAATGCATCAGCAATGTTATTTTAAAAAAAAAAAAGCTGAGGTGAATGAAAACTTGACAGAATTAGGTAGGGGATGTATTTATTAAAGCTTTGTACCAGTGCAGTTTGTATTGTGGTCATTGAAAGAAGCGGTAGCGGTTGTGTTGCATATCCCATTTGGCAGGAGTGACTTGGTGTGACTCCTGGAAAAAGCCGGACAGAACAGTACAGCTGAGCACGATGGGGTCTTTTGCATCCCGTTTGGTGAAGTTTAATAGTGTCCCCCTAACTAGGAGCTCTGTGCACAGCAGCAGCAGTTGATTACCTACAGACAACAGACTGACGGGCAGCTGATGCTCACTACGGAAAGCCAAAGGCAGGATCCCCGCTGGGAGCAGGGATTGGAAATAACGATTTAAGGAAACATTCCTGTGAAGTTCAGCTTACTGGTGCGTGAGCCTGTGGTCGCAGCTGGCTTTGGGCTATCTCTGCTCCGTAGGCATAATCAAGAAATTGTCCCAAAAGCGTGAGATTCGCTGCTGAGGAATTCCATGTAGCTGTGGGTTTAAAGTGGAGCCTACGGATCTCTGCATGCAAAACTGTCTGTCTGTTAATGTGGGATGTGTGCCTCAAACTGATAACGTGCCACTGAACATTTCCTATGTCCATCTATCACTGCCTTGTTTGTTTACTGAACTAATTGAGTTTATCATGGCCACGATGTTTGTGACTGTCCCTGGAAACCTGCAGGCAGACATATGAATGTGTTTTCACATACCTAAAATTTTAAAAACCGATTGTTTATTGAGCACTTAACCATAAAGAATTGTGCCAGACTGAAATTTCACACTGGTGCTTACAGATACCGTAAGCATTTCTGCTGTAATTACCTTCTCCGTTACAGCACTCCTTAGCCTGGACTGATCTGGGTGCCTTTAAAACAATGACGACTTCTCGCAACCCCTTACCCGGACTGCCTTTGGGTGGGGGAGTGTGTGTGCATAACATATGTGCATAGCCATATTAAAAAAACCACGCTTTTCCCGATGGAGAGAGAGTGATGCTTGAGGCAGGCTGTTTTCAATGATGGGAGAGGATCGACTGCTGGGTAAATGCATAAAAAGTGTATTTCGATAGTGACATAAACTCAGTGAAGTCTCCCTTTCTGCCGAGGTTTTCTCTTTTTCAAAGCATGCCCAGTATCAGAGGTGTAATAACCTGTAAGCGTGACGGGCAAGCGTCCAGCCCTACTATGTGGTGTTGCAAAATAGTTCTGAATGTTTGACACTGGACTGTGTTTTATGAACTTACTCATATTTGCAACTGGGGGATAAGATTAAATGCTCTTAAATACCTGCATAATCGAGTCCCCAGCCATGGGTGGGCTGTCCCCACACGGGGCTGGAGGAGGGCACAGCAAGGAGGAATTTGCGGAGTTAGGATCTCTGTGCATACAGTAATCTCCTGAACCACAGAGGCTGAAGGAAAAGCAGCTGTCTGCCTCGGTATGAGAACTGCTGCAGAAACACAGAGACATGCAAGTCTTAATTTAAGATGGTTTATAAGCAGTTATTCCCAGGAAACAACAGGTAGTGAGAAATGCAGTGAGTGAATAACTTTCGCTGCTTAGAATGGTTTCCAGTTTTCTTTTTCCTCTGAGCACCAAAAGGCCTTCAACTAACTCTGACCAGTTAAATGAGTGCTTTAATTAATGTGTGTGTCTGTTGCTTAACCATGAGGAAAATCACTTGGAAGAAGGTTTGAGGTTGTTTGGAAAACTCTAAATGTTCCGAATAGTTTCAGCCTGAAAACATCCCTTTTTACACCGCTCTTATTTCCCCAGGCCCCTGTTTCTTCTCCTTAGTAAGCCCAGTACTAGAGAGGGAACCTGATAGCTTGGAAGTGAAATGGGTGACAGTGCAGGTCTTTACCCACTGGGACAAAACATAGCCCTGAATTCCTTCACAGAGGGAGTGATGATGGTGGGGCTGTGTGAGGAATGCACCACCAGGCCAGACCTGCAGCTGTCTGTCTGTCCTGGCACGTTCGTGGGACCAGTGGCTGTGCATGATGCTGCTTAGGACTTGTGAGTCAGGTTGAAAACTGATGCAGCCCAGCAGAACTGCTGTCAAGAAGTTAACACCTTGCTCCTAAAAGTCATCCTAGGTCTCACACGTTCAGCTGCAAAGCAGGTGGAGTTGGTTTAGGTGCATGAAAAGTGCCTTGGTTCCCTGGGAAAGTTCAGCTGTGGCAGATGTTCCTTCTCTCCCAAAGGTCAGTTCTTTGCAAATTTGCAAATTTATCTGGCCTTAAACAAAATCCCTTGTGCTCCTCAGAGCAGCTGCTCCCCCTGGACACTGGCGTTCACTGTCCTTTTTAACACTGTGGCAGTTGGGGTAACTTAGGTACGGACCCGGCTTTCTGCTGTGAACCGCTGAGCTCTGCCTGGCCCCTCAGGAAGGAGGAGCTGGGGCTGCTTTTGGGTCAAGACCTCGCAGCCCTTGAAGCCTTGGGTTGGTGCTACGTGGGCACAGCTTGTTCTGGAGTATGACTGCAAGGCAAGTCTGACTTCCAACAGGTCTACAGCTGTCCTGGAAATGAGTGTCCCTGGCCTCAGTGAACGTGGCTGCAGTCCTAAAGGAGGTCTTGGGAGAAAGACAAATGGTTGTGTTCCTCTATGAAGAGTGAGTTGAACAAGGGGAGGGCAGTCTCACTCTTGTATGCCTTGAGTTTTCCCACCTGAACTGAAATTTTGCAAGTGCTAATTGATGGCTCTACTTGAGGGGTGGTGTTGTGATTGTATTAATGGGACCGATATAATTCTCCAACCACGACCCTTTTTCCTCCCTGTATTTCTGTAATCAAGAGATGAATAACAATTATTTCATTCATGAGAAGGGATTACTCTTTTTGAGTAATTTTCACTAAAGAAAAGATTGGTTAAGTAACTGTAGTGATTAGTTATGAGAGTTCAGATTGAATCAATAGCAGATGTTACTTTTGAATGACCTTTATGAAATGTGTATGTGTGTTCATGCTAGGCTGACTCTTCAGGGTACCCTTGAGGTAAATCTGATGTCTTTAAAACCCCTAACTTGTGGTGTGCCAGAGTGCCATGCGCTTATGAAATAAATGACAGAGAGCTCTGTTGACCGGAGCGGCTTGGGATCTACGTAAGCGATTTTATACTCTTGCAGCCAACAAACATCAGGATGTGGTTTTCATACAGGTTTTCATGCTAATTGAGTTATACATGGAAAAACTAACATGATACAAAATGAACTTAATTTTCATGGAACGACTTCAGGAAAAAATTGATTAGAGGTTATCTCTGTAGTTCATTTTAGGCACTCTTAATTTAGAAAATGGGAAGACTTTATTTCGAACATATTTAGTTGGCTGTCTGCTCGTTAACATGTTTGTAGGGTTTTTTGGCAGTGCAATTAGCAGGCATCCATGTGAATAGAAATATCAGGTCTTTATTTGGATGAAAACCTAAATATCTGTCCCTTAAGAGTATTTGACTCTGATTTATGTGGTTATTCTTCAGGGGTTTTTTTGATGCCCCTGACAAGCGATGCCAATTTGGCTTCTCCAGAATTCGTTGTTATTGTCTACAGCAGAAATACAGAGTTGTCATACTCAAGTTGGGTTATTCTGCGTTGCAAAAAACAGGTTTGAACGTGACTAATCAGTGAATAGGAATCTTACAATTCTCCCACTACTCCCCCTTGGTGTGTGAACACCTTGTGTTTTGGGGACTGGGGTAAAACAAAGCACTTTGGGAGGCTTCATTTTGCTTGCAAGCACTAGATACCACACTGAGGTCTTCATTCATGAGTGAGATCTCTTGATGTGCGGCACTCAAACAGCAGGTAACCAAGTTGCTGGCAGGCTGCAGTGACTTTTATTTGTCCCCCATGGTGTTCTGTCTCAAACCAGAGAAGAAATGAAAGTTTCAAATTTCATCATGATTTTTTTTAATCTGTTGCTAGACTTTGTTTTGACTTGCTTGCAAAATTTACTTGCGGTTTCAGGTAATTCTTTATATGTTCTTTTGAATAATACAAAGATTTAAGTTAAATCTTTGTTTGCAGCGTAAATATTTCTCTTCCATCTCTATCTGTAATGTTGATGGACAAAAAGCATTCAGAATGCCTAGGAGGGGAAGGTGTTTCCTGATCAGTTTGTTTTGGGGTTTTTTCTCTTGTTAGGAAAATACCCAGAACAACTGTAAAACATCAATGAAATCACAGGTCCATTTCCTCTGGAATGACCCACTTTGATGAACACTGAACACACTTACAGTATGATACCAAATGAATCCCACTTGCAGAGGGCATCCGTGCCTGTGCACGATTCAGAGAGATGCTTTCCAGGTGCATTTTTTTTTTCTTGGCTGTTTGATATGTTAACGTGGGAGTGCTCAGCATCTTTGTGAAGTTAGAAAGCACAGGTGATACCCCAGCATCACACACTTAAATCTCACCTGGGGTCGGGGAAGAAGGAAAGGGAAAAACCAAAGGAAGTGCCATGAGATGACTTCTCTGCAAAATTTTTGGTCTTGGCTTGATGGAGTGGGCTGCTGGGTATGAATGTGGAAGTGCAGACAGACTCAAAGCTCACCAGTTTCTCTGAAACTGAAGAAAAAGACAATAGAGCCATTTTAATTGTTACTAAAGCTTTTGGTGTGATCAGTAATTAAAGTGAATCATCTTCAAGCTCTGGAATCTGTATGCAGAGTGTGGGGGTGTGTTTTGGGAGAGGCAAGGTGTGTGACAGTGGTTTTTTCCTTCTTTCATAGCAACCTTACGCATGTTGTGTGTTATGTAGCACCCAGGAACCTCACTTAAAGAATATTATATGCAGCCTGGAAACAAAGTGACCCGGGGCTTTATAATTCTCGTAACTGTTACTAAGGCAGGTTTAAAAAAAAAAAAGAAGTGTGAGTAATCACGTGTTTCTGAATTATTTTTTTGCTATTTGTTTGTGTGATATAGCAATATAGAAAGTACTTGACGAAGTTTTTTTCAGCGTAAGCTGGAGGCGAGGGTTGTGGAATCTGTCAGATGCACACGTGGATGCCTTTGTCCTGAGTGCGTACGTTTTAGTTCAGTGTAATTTATGTTTAAGAGCAATATGCATAAGCGTACTCATTCCTTGGCAATCTGGCCCATCTTCTTAGGCTGGGTAAATAGTACGAGGAAGAAATCCATCTGGGTCTCGTTTGGAAGGTGGGGGCTCTGGCACTTGGCATCTGCTGCTGCCCTGTGCCGCCTTCTGGCTGGCTTGCTTGTGCTTTATCCTTCGCTATGCACGTCAAGTTTGTAGTATCAAAATCCACTTTTAAAAGCTCAGTTTCAGCCCAGTGTCTAGAATGAAGTAACGGTGTCGTGAGTGGGACTAAATGGAAGATGGATTTTTAAAGCACGGTGAATTCTGGTGGTGTTTCAGTCTTGGTCCCTCTCTGTCCCAGTTGTGAGAAGTTGTGAACCATGGGGAAAGTCAGGCTGTCAGCGCAAGATTTTAAAGTTAATAGGAGACACACAAAATACTTGGGTTTGGATCTGTTGCTTACAAATTTGTATGTTCTATTCTGTATAGAGCTGGACGAAAATGTATTTCTTGCATCACGCTTTTCTTTCAGTGAGCGAGGTGGCTTTCACACCTCCTTCAGGTGACTTAATGAATGATGTAAGATGTGCTTCATGTGATTTAAAGTGGACACAGGTATCTTCCACCAGTTCGAGTTTCTTAAAGCAGGATTTTCTTAAGAATGCATGAAATTAGTTAAATGAGCATCTCTTTTTCAGAACCCAGGTGAAAATTTCTTCATTACGAAACGGACAGGGCTATGACAGGGCCCTCTGCTTTGGTGGTGGTGTGGATTAATGTATCAGCTGGTTTTTAACTCAGGAGATTCCTGGGAAACTAACCCCAAACTTCACAAATCGGCGTGCTTGCTGGTGCCGTGTGCTTGGTGACACAAAATCAGGCCTTGAAACCTGATGCCTCTGTAGCTGCAGATGCAGCCAACTTGCTCTGCAACCTCTTTGCTTATTAATATGTCATACCCTGCTATGACACCTTTTATGTCTTGAACCAAGTCTTGTGCCTGTAAAGTCTTGTTACTGATTGCCTGGCGTGGGGAAAGAGGCTGTGTGTGTCTGTCCGTCCATTGGCAAACACATCTTCTAAGTCAGCTTCTAAAATGATGTTCCAAGGTTGTCATTGGCCTCGTGCCAGTCCAGTGCACCCTCATTTCTTGCAGAAACGAGGCAGATGATGCAATCACATGGGTATTGTGCTCTGGCTTGGGTATTGCTTGCTTTGCTGATGGGATTGTCTAACCACTTCTTTTTCCCTTGCTATGAAAGTGGACTTCTTGATGTCAGTTGGTGACCTAGGTCCTGCAAGTCTGTGGTTTAATTATGTAGAAACAGTAAGAATAACTTAACAAAGGTCCATGATGTTGGTGTCTCTTTCTTTCATCCTTGCCTGTGGTTCAGTTTGGGTCTCAGGGATCCTCGTCTCAAAAGGATGCTGGTGTGTGTTGTCCATGTGCTGTGTGGGAGGAAGCTGACTGGAGGGGGTGGCTGCCCCTGGGGCTGAGCCCCTTCCTCTTGGGGATGCTGCCAGGACAACTGGTGCATCTAGTTTTGCCTATGACTTGGCACTCTGTGCTTTTTTTTTAAAATACCGTGTTTCTCTTCTGAGTTTTACTGCCTAAATGTGTAATATCACTCTAGCTTTTGCTCAGCAAGTTTTAAAGGCAGTAAACATGTGATCAATATTAAAACTGAGAGCTGTGTTGAAGCTGCAGTGTGAGAATAGCACCTTCCTATTTAGCAGATGCGTATTTCACATGCTCTTGGTAGGGTTTTATTTCTCCTAATGCTACAGTGTCAGTTTGACAAAGAAGGAAGCAGCTGGATTTTTTTGTTCTTTTTGGGCTCCATCAGGATTTTCCCATCCTGTAGGAAGGACCTATCTTGGCTTCCAAAACTTGGGGTGATCTTGGGGGAGTGGGAGCTGGATTGCTTTTTTTTTTTTTCCTTTATATCTGTAACTGTAGGACTGACTCAGGACCGTCAACTAAGCTTTTATGTAGCTGCTCTTCATGCACTTTATTAAAACTGAGGAACAACGGGGAAGCTCTTAAAGCCTTGGTGACATGAACAACTCTTGGTCCCGCTCAGAGAGAGAGATACAAGCACAGAAATTGTGATATTCTGGCTTGGTAAGGTCAACATGTAGAATAAGGTCTTCAAAACAAGCAACACAAGGCAGTCCTGACTGGGATTACAGCAGCATGAGCTGTTGATAACACGCTAATGTTCTAGTTGTTGCCCAGTAGTCAAGGACTTCTCAGCTTTTCATGCTGCCCTGCCATCAAGAAGGCAGGGGGTGCCCAAGGAGCTGGGAGGGGACACAGCCAGGAGAGCTGACCCAAACTGGCCACATGGATGTTCCGTGCCATATGATGTCATGTTCAGTATACAGCTGGGGTTTGGCTGGGAGGCAGGGCAGTTCAGGTACTAGCTGAGCATCGGCTTCAGGTGGTGAGCAATTGTGCTGTGCATCACTTGTTTTGTGTATTCTATTATTATTATTCTCTTCCTTTTCTGTCCTAATAAATTGTTTTTATTTCAACCCATAAGTTTTAACTTTTTTTCTTTTTGATTCTTTCCCACTGGGCGTGGAGGAGTGTCTGGGTGACTCTGTAGTTGCTTCAGCTGCTTGCTGGCTTTAACCAGGACAGAGGGCATAGGCTGCACACTTGCTAAAGGGCAGGCGCCTTTCAGCCACAGTAAATTAGGCTGTTAAGAAAAGAATGCAGAGTAGTTTGTTACCCCAGGAAAAATCTTCATCTAAACTTCTTGGGCTGCTATTGTTTCTTCTGAAGAGAACCCGGATTTGCAGAAACGTTGATGGGAAAGAGTTGCTGCAGGGGTCTTAACCAGCAGGAGGGATTTGATCAACATTCCCCTTGATTTGGGGGCCCAAAGCTGGGTCCAGCCCCCCCCCATCTTCAGCCATGCCAGCCCCGGCAGAGCGGGGTAGTGCTGGTCTCAATCTGCTGCCCACGAGGTGCTATTGAGTAATGCAAACCAATAAATCCACAGTGGATATGGTGTCCTCCTCTAGCCAGCCCCACCCCATGCCACCCTGGGTCATGATTTTAGTTTGTAAAGCTAAGCCTTGCTGTCGAAGGATGTGACATTTAACAGTCTGCGTTGTAAAATCCATCATCTGTGTTTGGACATCTTCAAATGCCAGCGGGAGAATACAAGGTCACCCATCGCGCTCACACTTGTGCTCGCACGTGTTGGCTGTGCAGCCCTCGGTGTTGGAGGGGCTTGCTTTTTTTTTTTTCTCCTTCCTTTTGCTTATCACAAACTGTTGGAGCTCTGTGGACCCCCCCGAGCTACTGGGTTTTATATTGTGATAAGCCACAGCAGTTTAATTCTCTTGTGAAAAGCATTGTTTCAGTGTGTTTAGGCTGAAGGAGCGTTTAGAACTGTTTGATGTGGTCTGATTATGAATATCACGTGTTGAAAACAGACGGCTTTTTTAAATGTACAACACATGGTGTGGAAGGTGGAAAGCTTGTGTTTTCCCTCTGGTCCCACCCCAGCATAAAGGGGAAAAAGTTAGTGTGATGCTTGTCATGACTCTGGAGCTTCACTTTAGGTAGCTGTTTGGAGGTTTCCTTCTCACTGGTTTATTTTTGACAGAGCCTTCAGGGGGGGAAACTGGATGCTGCTTCATGAAACTGCACGCATGAACCATCGGAACAAAACAAATGGGAAACGAAGCGTCAGTCATTCTATTAAATTTGGGCTTTGAAGTGTATCCTTGCTGTACACAAGTCTCTGCTCTTGTCAAACCAAATGTTCTGTGTTTCTGCCCGTTTTCCTCGTAGCATCCATGTCGGCTTGCTAGTCCGCTTGCACAGAGAAAGTAGCGCCTTGCTGTCCCTGGAGACGTTCAAAAAACACATAGACGTGGCATTCCAGGACATGGTCTACCAGGCATGGTGGTGTTGACGGTTGGACTTGATGATCTCAGAGGTCCTTTCCAACCTTAGTGGTTCTATGAGTCTATACTTGTGTGAGGCGGTGTACAACGGTAACCGCTTTCCACATATTATGAAATTCATTATCCAAAAGTATAAATTTTTGAAAGAGATTAGGGTGAGGAAAATAATCAGAGAAGGACGGATGTGTCGAGGTATTCAGCTTGTGATAAGGTGGCAGCTGGTGTGGAAGGGCCGGAGCACACTGGCAGAGGTGAGCCAGGGCGCTGACCCAGGAGGCAGTTGTGGTTTGGCTGCGATGCAGTATGGCCGTGATTTACAGCAGACTAAATCCAACACGAGTCCTTCCAGACCTGTGGATTTGTGGGGGTATAACTGCTAGCAGAGCTGGATCTGCTCCGCTGAATTTCTGATACCTGCCTGAATAACAGGGAAATAGTCCTGTGAAACTTTGGTACTGCTACAAGTTCTGTGTTTTGGTATATTTTATCACGGTAAAAAACAAATCTGATTTCCGCCCCTCCGCCCACCCCCCCCGAAGGTAAGATTTCGGCAAAAGCCAACACAACAGTAAATTCCAGGGAAAAGCTGGTAGGTAATTCAAAGCACTGGCAATACCTCCAGTTGCTGAATTGATTTGAATTGTAGCAGGCTTCTGTGGGAAGTGGGCTCTCCTGCACTGCCTGGGTGGACCAAAGGACAAGAGAAATGGTGGTTCTCTGGAAAAACTCTTGTGGTTCACTCCAAATCTGTAAACTGATGTGTTCAGGGTTTGCTCTTGCTAAAATCCCGAGTGGTAACACCTGGTTTTAGTTTTTAAAGGATCTTGTTGCCTATACTGCTCTATCAATAGAGCATGACATTTTCCATTACTTGGGGCAAGAGTTTTAAGATGTTTGTTTAACAGATGTACTACTGTGGATTTTTTCCAGTTTCTAAAAATACAAATATCCGATTTTTTTAGTAGGAAAGGATGTGTTTCCAGGCACGAACTGATCATGCTCTAGGCTTTGCCTTGTAGTTCAATAACGTGTATATATTCTTTTCCCAAGGAAAACCCAGAGCTTAGAAGCAGTAGGGAAAGAGTCACAAGTGCAAATTGCCACCGCCCCGTTGAGTATTCCCACCCTGCACATATGGATGGATTTATGCCCACACTTGTAATTATGATGTGGTCCCTAAAATAAGGCTTAACCTATACATTACATTTAATTGTACCGTTTTTGCCTATAAACATCTGAAATAAGTCACCGTTAGACTTTGCGCGCGATTTGAGAGAACTCGCCAAGCACAGAGACTCGATGCTGACAGCAGGAATCAATTACGAAACCTAATATGAGATTAAAAGGTTCCTGAGTATATTTGTAATTGAATTGTACAAAATGCCTGATTTGTGCCCTGTCCAGTGCACCAGAGACCGCGAGCCCAAATGAAGCAAATTATAATTCAATTATATAAATGCTTCCAGAGCAGTTCAAATCACATCTTTAAGACCGCTTAACGCGGAGAAAATGCTCTTGCTTTTTTCTTTTAAGATATAAAAAAAAAACCGCCCCTATCTGAAGGGTGTCCTCTGTACCATTTCTGGCAGCAAAACACAGCGGAGTATGTAGCTCCACCAGCTGTGGTGGTGATGTTAGTCTCTGAGAGAAAAAGAAGATGGAGGGTTTGTAGAGAAACGACAGAAAATTATGATCGCTCGTTGCGGTGAAAACCCGGCCCGCTGTGGAGCTATCGTGCAAGCTCGGCTCAAATATTGCCACTTTCCTGAGGCATTTATGAATCCAGTCCCCTCACAGAGGTTGTCACCAACTAAGTCCAGGCTGACTAAAATTTAATTCAGTCTGACTTGTGCTTAGATTGGGATTTCTGTTTGTTTTCTGTCTTAAACTTCCCTAAATTTTTAAAAACTTTTTCAAATAAACAAACTCCCAGGCATGCGTTGATTTATTTTTTTTATCATGAGTATTATAATGTTTAATTAAGCATCTCAGCTGCTTTGTTTAGTTGCAGGAGAATTTTAGTCCTCTCTAGAGATTTGTGTCTAAGTCTTACAATAGCAAAAAGAAATTGCTAATTGTGAACATCAGTAAGAACCCAAAATGTCAGAAAACTTGTGAAATGTGAAGGTTTCAAGTCACTTTAGACTTTTTTTTTTTCTTCTTTCCAGAAGGTGATATTGGAATCAAATATTACCATCCCAGCAAACAAGCAAGGGTATGACTGAACCCAAAGAATTGCAGAGAAGTGATGGATAAGGTGTAAAATAAATTACAGTGGTGCCTTGCAGGAGTCCTGGAAACTTAGCTGGGATTGGGATGCTTGGAAATTGCAGGAGAAGTCGGAGTTTGCTCCAGACATAGGTCTGACACTAATTGTCAGTGTTTTCTAGCAGGCTACTTTTAAGATTTAAAAATAATAATAAAAAAAAAAAAATCCCTATTACTTTTTTTTTTCTGATGGGACAGATGAGCGTAACGTGGCATTAGACTCCTGCAGAGCCAGCAGCAGAAATAACTCTGGTGACAGAGTCAGGTTGTGCTTTCTTGGCCAGACTTCTCAGCTGTTTGGGCATCACTGTTAGTCCCTAAAAAACCCATTAAAACTAAAAAAAAATTAGATACCTTGAAACAGTTGGGAAGTGGGAGGCGTACAGTTGTCGGGTGCGCTGGCAGGCTGTAGCCACTCGGTAAATACCACAAGAAATTGCTTAATGAGAGCAGATATAAGAATATCTTTGCCTCTAAAAAATTTTTTGGCTTGGCTGCTCCCGGATAATGTGAATTAAGCTGTGTGCTTCGTGAGGCCCAGAGGGCAGAATTGGCATGACTTCGCTGCCTGCATTAGGAAATAATTGCTGTGCAGATAAGGAGGGGCAAGGTTGCCTATTAATTTTAACTGTGAGCAGTGAATGGGCTTGCTGGTTACTTGAGCTGTATCCTTTGGAAAAGGCACTGTTCCTCCGTCTCCATCAGCGGTAACGTAAAAACAAACTTGTGCGATGGTTCGTCACATCTCGTCCCACGCAGAGGAGCTCTGACTTGGGATGCTCCTGTTGCTGTCTTGGCCCAGGGGTCACCTTGTCCAGGAGGACCAGGATGGACCTGGGTGAAGAATACTGATATGAAATGCTCTATTTCTACACATCAAATTTGTAAACAAGTCAGGTTCAGAAATAAGTCGTATGTTTAGATATTCTACGTAAATCTTCAGCGTTATCCGACAGAGTAGTGACGAACACCAGAGCTCATGTTAACTCTTGTGCAAGTTTTGCGTAGGTGTGGTCTACCCAAGAGGTTTAAATGGCACCTTCAGTCCATAAATATTTTAATAAAAAAACCTCTTCTGTATAATTATGTGGAGTTTTTAGATGTGATGATACAAATAGTGTTTCACAGATGTGTTCAGAGCAGTGTGCCAGACTTGCTTGTCTCAAAGTCAGGAGAGTTGCACCAAAGATGAGCTGAGTTTGGTGCATTTAAGGCAAATATCCTTATGTCTGATAGTTCTGGTGTTTGTGGTACGCATTTCTCAATGTTAAACATCTTGCTCATTTTAGTTTCTTCTTTGAAAATGCTGAAGTCTGAAAGACTGTGTGATGAATTGCCAAAGTTCACATTTTAAATTACATTCCTTCTGGGCTATATAAGAAATAAATGAGCATCATGCTGCTTGTGTATTTCTTGTTCACTTCATTATGTTCTGGTTTCAAAAGAAGTGCTTTTTTTTAAAAAAAAAACAAAAACCAAAAAAACTTCCTTTTCCAAAATAACGTACATTCAGATTTAGCAGAGAGCAAATGCTCATGGATGAGGCGTGTATACTGTGGAGCTCTGGGTTTCCAGTACAACCATTTGGACAGGGTAATGGAGGTGTTGAAACCAAGTGACTCACCATTCCCTGACTTGTGTTCAAGATATTATCCATGGAAGCTGTTTTAAAGAGTGAATTAAGACCCGCTCCTGTGTTCATATAATTACCTTCTCTTAAATCCTGTCTGGCTTGATTCTGTTCCTTCTGCACAAGCAGTTCCTTCTTCAGCCTTCAGCTCCACACTCATCTGTTCCCAGGGAGAAGCTGCAGGAATTGCAGTGGCTCACATGAAGGTTTTTGTCTTTCCTCTACTTGTCATGGCTCATCTGCCCTTCTCTTGCTTCCCGAGGTGAAATGCAGCAGAGCAGATACCCCCAGATCTCTGACCATGGGGATTCACTCTCCTTGCTCACTTTCTTGTCTGTCATGCTGGTGGGAAGTGGGACTTTGGCTTGGTGGCTGGAATGTCCCTGTGAAGTTCTGCTTCCAGCCCTGAGTGCCGCTGGCTATGCTGCTGCTCTCTGCAGGTATCCCCCAATCCCAACTGCATGGACATGTAGCAGGGCACTTTGGGTTCTAGCAGAGCTTTTTTTGGGGCATGAGGCTCTCAGTTGGCACCCCCAGTCCAGAGCCCAGCCTTGCTGCTTCATCATGTGCCAGGTAGCACATGAGGTAGGGTATGCTTTGGAGGGTATGAGAGAGAGGAGTTTTTAGGAGGCTGACTGCATAAGCATTTGCCAAGTTGGCAGTGGTTAGTGCACGGTGCGCTTGGTCAGACTTCAGGTGGTCCTGACCATGATTCTCCTTGGTTCATGTTCTTTCCCTGGGCCAGATGAACAGTATTGGTCCTCTGACCTCAGCCAATGGCAGCTGGCTTTCCTACCTCTGCTGTGTCTTCCTTGTCTCAAAAACTCTTGCTTTGGAATGAGTCTGCTGTCTCTCTTCCAGAGTCACATGAGCCATGTGGCTGAGTTCCTGTAGGTCTGTTGGCTTTGTTGGCAGCATGGCCATTAGCAGCAACTGGATTTTCTGCTAAAATATTTGAGATCAGCTTCCACTGAGCCGTTAATGGTTATGTGACTTGATGGTATCCCTGCAATCTTGCAGACGTGATGTATTAAGCGTGGTTTTTAATGTGCTTGCGTTCATGTCAAAGATGGATGGTTGGGAGGCTGCTTATCACAATACAGTCCCAAGGGAGATGGGGAAGCGTTTCAGTGCCAGAAGTCAGAAGGAGTTGGTTGTTTCAGTGCAGGGAAAGGGATGAATCTCGCTGACTGTAGAGGGCGAAGTAAAGACCGTGCCCCGTGGCATGGCCAGCAGAGAGACCCTGTGAGCCATCGGCGCTGAGCCTTGTGTTTCCTCCTGCTGTACGCTTGTGGGTGGATGGATGGTGGGAAACCACGGGGATTTGAGTTTATTATTGCATCCCACAATCCTACTGAAAGCATCGGTGTATTTAAAGTGACCTAAATGACACATTTACTAGACTGACCAATTTTTGTGGTCAGGCTGAAGGAGTTGCGTAGTTGTTCTTGAATGTATTTTAACACCAAATCTGCCCAGTTTGTGTCTACCAGCAGCACATCTGCAGACCACAGGAGCTGCTTTGTGCAGTGGGGTCTCTAAGACTCTAGCGGGCAGTTTGCTACAAAACTTCCCTTTTGGAGCGTGTTAAGCTCCGTCACAAGCTGAGAGCTCAACCCTGTGCTCCACATAAATGTTTCATGGTACAGTAGGGGAAACTATAAGCTCCTTCTGGTCTCAAAAATCTTGCTTCCAGACTGCTCTTCCATTGCCCTTGGCCCAGTTTTCCACACAAATACCCCAATAATAAAAGCAAGATCTTTATTTCTTAAAGCTCAGTTTCTTTCTGCTTTCCTGAAGTCCTCTTCTGCTTGTGATATGCTCTAACCGGGCAACAGACTCTGAATAAATCCACTAGGAATCAAGAAGTTTTCTTGTTTCTCACCCTTTTAAAAACTCTTCTCCCTTCCCTTTTTATGCTTATTCCTACCTCAGTTAAACTATTTGTGAAGATAAGTGTGAATTCATAGGTTTTGTTTGCTCAGCTTGAATCTGTTCTCTTTTATGAGCAATATTATATGTTTGTTCAGCGCTACTGAACTGGACATCATCTTTAACCATCTGTAAAGCTCCCAGTGCAGTACACCATGAATGCCTCTCTAACTCCTTGCATTAGGAAATCCATTTATTGTTTACTTTTTAGCCTAAAATTAAGGTTTTTCTCTCTAGGTCTCTTTCTCAAATGTTTACTTAAAAGGCAACCGAAAGAAATAATAAAACTATGAATGAGTTAATTTAGGAAATGGCCCTGAAATACCTTTTGGCAAACTTTTCTAGGCATGGGCGGTCTGCCATAATGTGTCTTTGGAGATGCAGGAAGTTTAATCCTCCAGAGCTGATCAAATTTGCAAAGCTTTTAGTGGCTTGGTGTTATGGCAAATAGCTGGGTTGAAAGAAGGTGTATATCACCTTGGCCCCTTTTTGGGGTAAAAGGCAGAAAACTTACCTAATGCAAAAAAAGTGCTGCTGGTCTTGGCTGCCCTAGCCCTGTGTTGTAGGTTGGATTTTCACACCAATTTCTTCAATTTAAACTTAAACCAAGACATCTTTGCGTAACATAGCAGGTGGTGGAGGTTAAGCTGGCTGACCGTGGGTGCAATGGAGGGGTGGAGGCACAGGGATGGGTGTAGATGCACATCGCATCGGGTCAGCCCTTGTGCGAGGGGCCTGGGAAAGGAATGGTGGGGGTGGATCAGTTGGGTGGCATGGTTTGCTCCAGATTTGCTTCTGCATGCAGGAATGTGGCTTTCACTTAAAAAAAACAACAACAACAAAAAAACCACAAACAAACCAACAAACAAAAACCCCAAACCAAAGAAAGAATGAGGGGGGGGGGAAGCAACCCAAAAATAATTGTGAGCGCTTGAAAATATAAATATACACACATATGTAAGATTGTACAATATAATGGTCCCACCTATTCCCAGTTCTGGCTTTGTGAAATCTTTCCCACTGCAGCTTCTACCATTTCAGAGCAGGAAAGACAATAAATGCACTATTGTGCCTTTTCTTTAGAGCAAGTGAGAAAGGTAGAAGACAGCAGAAAAATCATGGCCTGCATTTCTAGGAGGGAAAGACACCTTGTTTTTCTCCTCTTTCTTTTCAGTGAAAATCTACCAAAGATGGTGCTGTTGAACGCTGAATTCAGCTATGATTTTTTTTCCTGACAAATAATGAATTTTTGAAAAGGTAGTTTTGTGTAAGCAAGCAATAGTTCCTCCCAGAGCCTTGTCTGTAGCAGGGTAAGAGGATGTGTAAGAAAATGAAGTAAAGCAGACCCTGACCTGGTTCTTTTTATCTGGTTGCCGTCAACTCAACTGATCTTGATTGTCGACTTCTGCGTTCCTGCAGTTTACTTGTTTATCTGAGCGCAGGCCAAATCAAACAGCCGCAGAATATGCCTTTAATCTCTAGCGATAAAGAATACCTTGGAGAGGAAATTACATTGTAATGTTGGGAGAAGAGGAATAACTGGAGAGAAATGCATTGCTCTGCTTTCCTCAGGAACTTTTTCTCCCATCACATTTTTCTCACAGCTCTCCTGAAAGAGGCTGGGGAAGGGATGCTGTGGGGAAGGGCACGTTCCTGCTTGCTATTTGGGAAGGAAATTGCAAAATATTAATTAAGAAGATAAAATTTGGGGGGGAGGAGTTAAGAGTTGTTATCTTGAAACATTTAGTTTCTTTTCTAAGTATTGCTTTGACTTTGCTGTGGTACTGCCCTTTTTTTTCTTAATAAGAATTTTTAACTTTGTCCTTACTTGATACAGAATGCATTAATTATCTTAAAGTTTTCTCTTATTCATATTTCAAAATACAGGCTGGTGGTGGATTATTATGAGCTTTTTCTGGCCTATTTGAGTCTCTGGACTTAGCCCTCAGATTGTTGGAGCTTTGAGGAAAGGATTGTGTTTCATTACGTGCGGACTATCTACCCCAGAGGTTTATCCTCTCCCATTTGGGAATGCTGATGCCCATATGTTCAGAAATATTCTACTTATTAAGTGAAAATAATTGTGAATAAATTTTCCCGTGAGGTTGGGTTTTTTCCCTCCCTCAGCCAATGGGTTGTCTAAAACCTGGTTTGTGTTTTCTTATTTTCTTGCGCTCATAACTCTGACTTAACGTTGCTTCAAGTTTTACAAGGAAAGCTGCCTGCGGGCTCGGACGACGCATGGAAAACTTTAGTCCTTTGCAAAATTTGTTTAATAAAGCTATTTGCAACTGAAAAAGGGGATTAAATTGGAAATGCCATCCAGTAGTAATGCCCTCTGCTGTAACCTATGCCCGCGCACATACAGTAGCTCATACCTTTGCTATAACCTCTTGCCTAACAGAGTGACTTAACTTGGCATGAAATTCCTGCTTAAATATTTTCAGTGAATAAGTTTAAATAAACTAATGCATAATTGTTTTCCCTAGCTCCTTACAGCGTTTGGCACTTCTAGGCCTCGCAGAGTGTTTATGAGGCATTTTAGTCTCATACTTTAACTTGGTAACCTGAGAAGAAAGCTGGTATAGGCTTTATTTAAGTGGAATCTGATCATTTTAATTAAACCAATTTCTTGGCTGTGATAGGGACTGGCAGAGATGCAGAATGCAGTGGGGGACGGATGCCCCGTTGAGCAATGTGGATCTGCTTCTGAAGAGGCATCTCTGGGACGCTGCTGAGCCTGTGGCTGCAGGGTTGGCCTAGGGTTTGTGTTTCTGGAGAGGATGAAGAAACGAGAGGCATCTTACTTGACATCAAGAGCCACTGATGTTCTCTAGGAAAGGGTTTCTCTGGGTTCGGTCATACCAATTATGCAATCCTCTCTTTTTGCCAGTCTTTGCTCCTGCTGTACGTCAGCCCGATGCTGGTGTTGGCAGTGAGAGTCCCAATTTTGAGTCGTCATTCTCTGTAGCTGCCACTCTTAGTTTCTGTATGTTTTTCAGTGTTTTCAGTTTCAATCTTGTACAAGCCAATTGATGTGTTAACCTGGTCTTTCAGGTTCATAAACAACCTGGAAATCTGAGGAAAGTAGCTGTTCCCTAAAGAAAACCCTCATATTATGTTTCTATGCGTGCTCTGAACCAAAGCTGGTCTTTGAAATGTACCGTAAAATACAGAATACAACTCTGGGGACTCTAATCCCTGGTTTAGGAAGGGGTGGAAACTGGTTTCCTGTGCTGTACTGGGCAGTGCTTTCACTGGGGAGCGTATTTGATGGGTAGGAATGTAATTTGGTATTTTGAACTTGTCCAGCTGATTTTGGTTGTGATATTTTTCTCTCCCTGGGAGTTTAGGGCATGGAGCTGGAGCTGCGTATCACAGTCCCAATCTTCTGTGGGGTCTGAGAGGAAAATGTTATCGTCCCCTTGTGCTTTTGAATAATAAATCATGCTTTTCGTCTCCTCTGACTCCCCAAACAGAACGAGTTACGTGTTTAGTGGTATTTTGTAGCCAAGAAAGGGAAGGAAGCATACAGGTTCCTTAATTTGTTGTGTATTTTTGTTGAGTTTTTGGAGGGTTGGAAAAGAATACGCAATTGTGCTCTTTAATCTAGATCTTGTGACACATTGAAGATTAAATACCATGGCTCAAAGCTTAATGTTGCCTGAACATGACAGTTTCAGCCATAAGAAATCAATCATCTTGCAATATAGCCTTGCAGCACATAAAATGCCCCAGCAATTACATTCATATGCATCGCCTGGATTCATATACTTTAAAATGTTCCAATTTCTGTGCTCTGTTGGAAATGGAGACATCTGAAAGGAGGGACTGGTTACATCGAATACTTTGCTGTTAAAACAGAAAATGTACTAATGCTTGATTAAGTAAAAGTCCCTTGCGTCTGGCTTTGGGATGTCCGTTTGTCTGAGCAGATAATCGTCTTTTGAGTCTGAAACTAGGGGTGGCACCAGTAGCCAAAACTAGTGAGAGGTACAACTAAACTGTTTTCATGGAAATAGTGAAAAAAATCTTGCAAAATGAACTCTGATCAATAAGGACATGGAATAGGGCATGTAAGTCACTTGTGCTCCTGAATGGACTGACCATTTGTAAATGATTTTTTTTTTTAATCTGTGGTGATGAGAGCTGGCCATAAACATGGAGGCAAATAAAAAAATAGAAAAAGTTTTGTTCTTACACAAGAGTAGTTGCAGATTATGAGGACACAACCATATGCAAAGCTGCTTCTCTGTCTTTTAAATGGGTTTTTTTTGGCAGTAATCTGACAACAACTACACTATTGATAGCTCAGAGTGAACATGCAAGAAGCGGATGCTGAGCAGGTAACTCATTAAATGTAATTCGCCTTTAATCTCCAAACTGGCACCATCAGTGAAGTTTACATGATGCCTCCTGAGGCAGATGGAGGATTGCAATAAAAACTTGGGGCTGGCCTCTCATTTTACGTATGGAGAAAGAGAAGACTCATGTCCATAACCTGAAGAAACACTGAATATAGAAAAGCTTCTTGTTCTAGTTCATTAATTAATACTGGATTGAATTTACTACCTTAAGGCCTGTTTGGATTCATGTCTCTTGCCTTGTTGGTTTAAAAGTCAATTTAAAAGTATATGGATTCAGATAGCATTGTTCCTACATTGCTGCTGTGTTTTCATAAAGAAATTTCTCTTGTTGAGGAACCTAAATTTTAATAGCTTAAGGAAGCAAAACGTTTTGAACTGAATGACTGCGTTTTTGTCCGAGTCCAAAATGATGGTTTACAGTTTGATAAGCACCAAGTACTGCTGAGCTGAAATCACCGTGTCCCTTGGCAGCTCTTTTTTTCTGTCCATGTCACTTTGACCCAACCTTTTATTCTATTTGGGGGGTTAGTCATTGCTTCCTTCTGTTTTTAATCAACGTTATTTATAAAGAAAAAAAAAAAAGCTGATACTTGTACCGTTCAATTTGTTGATCACAGCTGTGGTGTATGGTTTGACATAGATACTAGCTGTTGCTGGTTGTCTCTCCAGTAGTGCTTTTGATGTTAAAATCTGCCAATCTGTTTGATTTGAAGCACTTTCCAAACTAATCAAAAAATGGCATCCCATCCCGTTCCTCTGCCTGGTGGTGGCTTGGGCCAAATCAGACTTCCGTGGCAAGCTGAAACCCTGTGATTTGGCAGAACTGAAAAGGGGGGAAAATGTCCAACTCGTTGCTGGTGGTGGAGACTTGCACTGTAATCAGTACCATAAAACAGTTTTCTTACTCATTTAGCTGGATGTTTGTGATAAAAATATTTTGGTGTAATTTGTATTGAATTCTGAGACAAGAACATTGGTGAGACCAATGCACAACTCATTGGTGAGACCATGAACATCTGAGACAATTGGTGTTGTTGGTCAAGGAGCTGGGAGCCACAAGCAGTGGGCTCTGGCCACATTTGTGTCTCTAAGCAGGGTTGGAGCTGTAAAATCACTTTGGGTGACCACAAGATCTCAAGTTCACAAGAGGGTCCCTGAGGGGGCTCTACCTAGCCAGCTTGATCAGCTTAAATACATTGCACTTTGTGCTTGTCGTTACCGAGACAGCCCCATTGCTTCGTTCATGACAGCCAAAGTCTGCTGAAGAAAACAGCAGATGCCAAACCCATCCTGGGCTGAGTGTGGTTCACCTACCCTCACCAGAGTGACTCAGCCAGAAAAGATAAAACCCCATAGGTCTGCATTTAGAGACCACGATGTCAAGAGTCCAGCTTGTGCCTTGACAGCACTGATCAGGGCTTTGTAATAACAAATTACTTCCACAGAGCTAATTAGCACTGTGCTTGCACAGGCTTTGTTGAGTAGAGAGTTTCTTGCCTGGTGCTAAAGGGGAGCCACACGGGGTCTGTGTGGTTCATGAGATACAGGCTTGTTGTTCACCATGTACCAGTAACGTGTTACGCAGGATTGTTTAGCAGGAGAGAGGCAACGCCTTTTCATTATTCTAGCAGATATGCTTGTGACAGACGTGCATTTGAACGTGTTTCAGTCCCACAGGGACCTCACCCCTCAGATGTACTCAGCCAGCCACCCTGGTGGCCATGCTGCTGCTTGTATGACCCGCTCTTGACTGGTCTCAAGTGATTTTTCTTTGCAACCTTAATATTTTTGATGTTGAACAGTCAGTATAACGTTGAATGATCAGTTCTGTGGGTGGCCATAAAGCATAGTTTCTCTTCTGTCAGAGCAATGCACCAACACGTCCAGCAAAGCGCCAAGTGAAAGGTGTGAGGGTTATTGGAATCGCAGCTCTGCCAGCTCTAATGCTGAGGGAAAGAGCTGGAGTGGGTTTTTTGGATTCAGGTTAGCAGCAAGCTGTCAAGCCAGTAGAGTCGCTGCACTTTTGCTGGAAATTCCCCTGGTGTGTCACTGAATTGTCAAAAAAGGGATCAAGGATGAGCAGATTTGCCAGGTGATGTGAGGACGTAGTGAGGAAATTCTTGAAGAGAAGGAAGATATTGGGGAGGGGTGATTGTGCCGTATTTGGGTTTTTTTGTTTCTTTTTTAAAGATGATAAAGTAAAGAAGTGTGGATTTCAGAGATGTTACTCAATATTTTGTGCAGTATGATGTTTTCAGCAAAGGTAGAACTTTGCACTGCAGCAGTCGATGTAATTCCAAGCAAAGGGATTCCTCTACCACAAACACCAACAGTGAGTATTAGTGCACCTCGGCCGGGAGGGTGGCTGAACTCTGCAGAGTGGTGTGAGATGGAGAGGAGAACAAATGGTTACGGGGGAAGAATAAATTGCAGTTGTTTACAGCTCTTGTCCATGTCAGCCACAAGCCGAAAGGTCAGCTTTCCTTGGAGGAAGATGATGCTTGTTGCTGGCATCTCATTTCAGGCCTGAGGACAAGTCAGATGGCTGAAGAAACATTGAGACTTTTCTTTACAGTTATTATTTTTAACTGAGTGTAGGTGGGTAACAGGAGGCAGTTGGTGGCCCTGGTATCGATGCCCTCGTATGGTGCTCTGCTTCACTACAGACAGGCTGCACGGTGGACAGCTGCAAGCAGACTTTGTGATTTAGAGTAAACTATCCAAGAAATTAAAGGATAAATCCAACAGTGCACAATGTTCCCAAAGGGTGTAACTTAAGACGTTTTTGTAAGGAGTAGCTCTCACTCTAAACCTTGAACTACAAGAGCACTCTTGGAGCATGGAGGGTTCATAAACGTCAGGAAAACATCTGTATTTCCAGGACCTTGGAAATGCATTCCTGATAAAAACTTGGCTTTGTGCTGCCTGGTCTCTGTGGAAGCTGCTCTTGTATTTGATAGATTTCTAATGATAGCATTATGCACGGTGGCTTAGCTGTTGTTGAAAATATGATAATTGGAACCATTGAATATAGTGAATTTGGAACGGGGATGTTGCACTTTATCAGCAGGCTGGGACAAGCATGGGACTACCAGTCTTGCAGGGGAAACTGTCCCGGTGTCTCCCTTCCACTTTCTGCAGAAGAAATGAGAAGTATTATTTAAATAACTGAAGAACGTCTAAGTATTGGAATATAATGTGACTGTAAAGGAATTGGCATTTTAAACTCCCTCTGGCCTTCTGTGAGCACCTGCCACCCATGCTGGGGACATGGTTTTGTGTTTATGCAGGCTGATGTGATGGCTGGGTGCCGCTCGAAGGTGGGCATGGGCGTGTTTTTCCTTTTGCTTGACTGTGGCGAGTAGTTGGGTCAACCCCTTCTGCTGGGCTCAGTGCCCAGAGCAGCAGGGAGGTGTGGGGGTGAGGTTGGCTGTTCCCATGCCGTGGGAGAGCCAAATGTGGTTGGGGAAAACACCTCCAAGTAACTGGAGTCCAAAAATGATCCATTCTTGCCTTGGATCTCTCTCCTAAAAGGTGTGGAGCAAAGCTGAGCAGATTCTAAGGAGCTGATCAAGGATGAGTAAGGTGTGGGGGGTTGTTTACTCTGTGGTGTCTTTCCCTTGGCAGCTGCTGATTCTTCAGGATTTTTTACAGCCATGCATGAGACTCAGTCTGCTAGTGCTTTTAATTACGAGACACTTCTAAGCTGAGTTGCCTCGTTTAGTTTACAGGGTGGATTTCAGAAGTCAGTCCAGTCCCTTGTCAGCTTTGTTTATGTAAACTGAAACTGTCCCTGCTCTGAAATACTGCATGAAACACTCAGGTTTTCCTGGAAGTTTTGAGCTCTCGTTGATAAATTTCGTAGGCCTGTTCATTTTCACAGTGGCACTTTGAGGTAGGTGAAGCATCTACTCTTAGTCTCGATGCTTGTTCAAGGCCGGGACATACCAGATGCCTCGGCAAACGAGCGCTGGCTTCCCCGGCGCTGGGCAGGCGCAGCCTTGGCAGCGCAGGGCCCAGGCAGGGCTGCGCTGCCTGGTTCCCAGCACACACCAGCGGTGGCGTTTCTGTTACGGGGCATCTGTCCTCATCTTGGCTGCAGTTCAAAAATGCCGTGTTTTAAAGCACGCCCAGAGGCTTTGCTTAGACCTCTGTGTGTTCCAGCTCTTTATGAGGAGGAAAGACAAGGTGGTGCGTCCTGCTCCGATGTCGGTGTGAAAGAAAGCTTCCAAGGAAACCATTCTGAGGTGTCTGCCAGATTCGAGCTTTGTCTATTTATTTTTTCTGCAGATGTGTTTACATATGTGAATGCGTGCGTACAGATGTACAGTCTTGTGCACGAAGGCGCCTCAGCAATGAGGGCGGGAGAGCCTCCCGTCGGGAGCCGCACTGCAGCAAATTGATGAGCGATGAGCTGCCACCAAGAGGTGCAGTGTCCCTCTGTCCCTGGTGGTGTGCTTGGTGTCAAGGTGATCTTTGCCTCAGACCCTGCCCAGGTCCTGTGGTAGGGAGATAGGGCAGCTCATAGGGAAATCCTGCTTTTAGATGTGTTTATACCCAACATGAAGACCCCTCTATAACACATGGTTTTCCAGGCAACATGAACCAGATCTCACAGATTCACAGACTGGTAGGGGTTGGAAGTGGCCTCTAGAGATCATCTAGTCCAACCCCCCTGATAGAGCAGGATCACACAGAGCATGTAGCACAGGATTGTATCCAGGCAGGTTTTGGATATCTCCAGAGAAGGAGACTCCATAACCTCTCTGGGCAGCCTGTCCCAGTGCTTGGTCACCCTCAGCATAAAAAAGTTTTTCCTTATATTGAGATGGAACTTCCTGTGTTCCGGTTTGTGCCTGTTGCCCCTTGTCCTGTCACTGGGCACCACTGAGAAGAGTCTGGCCCCTTCCTCTAGGCATCCACCCTTTAGATGTTTATAAGCATTGATCAGATCCCCTCTCAGTCTTCTCTTCTCCAGGCTAAACAGCCCCAGCACTCTCAGCCTTTCCTCATATGAGAGATGCTCCAGTCTCCTCATCATCTCGGTAGCCATCTGCTGGACTCTCTCCAGATCTACTCATGTTGCTACCAAAAGAGCTTCTTCCACCCTGTGCTGGCTCTTGTCCCTCTACCATCTCCTCCCCTTTGCTGGCATAAACTTCTAGGGATTCAACCCAACCTTGTTCTCTCTGTTTGTCCCCAGTAATCTCTATTCTTTCTCTACTCTGGTTCACCCTGCGGTCACGCTGGCAATGGGCTCGAGTTGGGAGTGAGCAGCAGAGCCTCTTCCAGGGACAGTGCTGGATTAAACCCCTCCCGCAACAGCAGTGGTAGGTTAAACAGTGTGTTGAAACGTCCATGGGGGGGAAAAAATGAAGCTACTGCAAGTCCAAGCTCTTGTACCTGGCACTCAGTGCCGTTCCTGATGAGCTGTATGCAGTTTTTCTTTGTTCGCATTTTGTTACCGCAGAAATTGTAAATATTTATAACCTAAAACTTGGGAAAACATGTTTGCCAGCACAATGTGCAACTTAAACTTGATTAATCTGATTGGGATGGGTCTAATCCAAAGTGCTGTTACTGTTTGGTTGGGTTTTTTTCCTCCTTGAGTTTGTGTACATTAGCCTAAAATTCTGGGAAACCAGCCCCTGCACGCAGCGAGGGTGACAGGATGCTAGAAAATACTGGCAAGTCACATCTGCTTGTGACCTGGTCCCCTGCCTGTCAAATTGGTGAAAGATCTCCCAATTACTTGTAAAGCTTATCTCCTTGTTGCTTTTCTTCTGCTCTTTAAATTTTTGGTTCTCTGCCAAATCCAGCTAGGGCAAGCACAGGACACATCCCACTTCCCCATCTCCATTACCACTGAAGGATGTGGTGTGGGTTGAGGCTACAGGAGCTGTTGTGTGGAGTCAAAAGACCTCAATCCTTTTTTTGGGGACCCCTGTGCTTGTGCCCACTTGTCCACCTCTCTGCTCTGTTAGGAGAGTGTCACCTTTCGTCCTCATTGATTTGCCTGCAAAACAAGAGGGTTGTTTTCCTTTTCGATGCTGGGGGAGTCAGGGTGTAACGAGGGCTTTTGAGGGAGGAGGGAGGCAGCAGGGACAAGGTGGGTGGTTCCCCCCCAATTCTACCAAATGCAAGTGCTTGGCTACTGAGCTATGCTATGACTATGAGGGCCACCTCAAACCTTCCCACTGGTGCTTGCGTAGGGGAGGGTGGTTCTGCTACCGTCTGTGGAGAGCAGTGGTGCTGCAGGGTGCTGGTCTCACCGTGTGTGTATTGGTGTTTTCCCGTCCAGCTCTTCATCCATGACAGTTTTTCCAATGCGAAATGTGGAGAAGTGACGGCACTGGCAGGCAGGTGGGACTGCAGGATGATATGATCGGAGCCGAACACAAATTGGGCTGTATCCCATGGTGCTGCTGCACTATCATCTGTTTCTGGCTGGAGGAAGGGGGGGCTGGTGCTTCCCTGCATCTCTGTTCTGGGTCATCAGAGCCTTGGCGCTTTTCTGTTTAGCTTGTTTTGTTTTCTTCCACAGTTGTACAAGGATAAGTCTGTCTTATTCATATTCTGATGAAAACAAACCAGAGAATTCCCATATGCTAAATACACTTTCAGCCACCTCTGGCTTATCTGAGGAAGCCTGTGCTCGGGCAAGGTTTTGCAGAGGCAAGCAACTGCTTTGTTTTATGAAATCTGCATTTAAAGAGTACATGTGCCATTTGGTCACCAGCTGACTTAACTTGAAAACCAAAGGCCCTCTTTAACTTCATAAGCTTTCAACTCATGTGTGGCACCTACAGAGACTGACTTAGCAAAGAGAAGTTTTCCAGTAATAATAATTTCATTATAAGGATAAAAATAAGCATATGAGTCACATAGTAGGATTAAACACATGGGGAGAATGTCAGCTTTTTGACTACATGGATTATTTGGAAGCTGATGGATGGTTTTTCATAACACATTCATATTCTTTGGTAGGTTAAAGAAGTGGAAAGTTATTGCCCTGTTGATTAAAATACCAGGCATCTACTGTATTGAACTTGAAATTAATTCATTCTGATTTTAATTGCCCTTCCTTTAAAATGTCAGTGAGCAACCTATGTGAAATGTATATTTGGAAAAGATGGTGGGTCCTTGCCAAAGATCCAAAGTCAGAGTTGAGGTATGAGGAGCGAAAAGAAAAATGCAGGTTATCTCTGCAAAGGGACGAATCGCCTGGGTTCCCGTTTCGGTTTGCCGTTCCTTGCTTACATCGAATCGAACTTGCAATTCTCACAAAGTTTTGCAAAACAAATTATGATAATGCTGTGCCAGCAATAACGGGGAATCCTCTTTTCCCGATTCCAGGCCGCTCCCTTCGCGGGAGCTGAGGTTACTCATGATGTGACAGTTATGCAGAAGCGAGGCAACATCTGCCTGCCCCGTACAGTAGTTGTGTCCGGGGGAGGCGTGAGCGCTCAGGGCTCTGGTTTCTGTTTGCTGAACACCGATACCTGTTGTTCATGTGAACCAATTCCTACCTTCCAGTTGATATTTTTTAATGCCTATTTCTTATGTATTTTTGTCAACTGGGAGAGATCAAAGCTGTTCTACTGAGGAAAAACAAGAGAGATAGCGAATAGCAATTGTTTCAAATTAGATCTTAATGGGGTGCAGATGTTGAGCTGCGCTTGCTAAAATTTCTTTGAAACTGCAGATGGTCTGGTAGTTCAGGGGTAAGAGAGGGGCTGGGAGGTTTTTTTGGTTTCATTTTCCCTCCTGTGCCATTTGCATGACATGTTAGATTAGGGCTGAATGGAAATGAAGAGGTAATACCCTGCTTGGGTCTCTGCTCTTGCAAAAGCAGTACGCGTGTGGTGTTGGAGCCGGTTTTGTGAAGCAGCTTGGACTTACGTATAATATATCTCCGTGCTTTCCCTTTGCGTTTAATATTGCTTTGGGTTGGAGGTTTGGGTGGAGGTGAATGGAGGAGAGCAGAGTGGCTGTGAAAAGATATCCCAGCGCGCCAGAAATGCTTTGGACTTTTCCTGCTCACAAATTGTATGATTGTATTTTAACAGAGCTGACGCAAGCTGTCGTATTTAAAATGCGTATGGCTTCCTCTCTTCTCTTAAACTTGGTAGAATGTAAAGTCTGCCTTCTCCCACTAGTTCATACATTTTACTGCTCTCTGGGGTGAATCTCAATAAATAGCTGGGAACAAGATCAAAGGCCCATCTTTGAAAGACTCACTGTTCGTAAATGCTCATGTTCTCGAGAAGAGATGATTGTGCGCATTGGAGGACAGAGTTTGGTCGGAACGCAATGTGCATGGTATGTGTAAGGGCTGCTTTGAAAGAGATAATGTTTTGGTGGCTTTTCTTATCCCAAAGGAGCTGAACTTCAGAGCTGACTGAACTCGGTGGGGGGTTCAGGCTCTTAGCACCCTTGCAAACCACACTATGCGTGCTTATCGGGGTAAGTGGGAAGCCCTGATGAGTGTGTTTAAGCTACTTCAACACGTTGGTGAATAGAGGGAAGCGACTAATGGTGCCTGTTTCCTGCCCTGCTGGGTGCTCCCAGCAGATTTGGCTCCTCTGGGCACACTGCTGAGCCCCAAAGCTCCCATCACCTGCGGTGAAAGAGGGATTTCCCCACAAAAGAGAGGGGAAGGGCAGCAGTGTTTGTACCACATCGTCTTGTGCGGCCCCTTATCTCTCGTGCTGTTTGCATGCTTGGCATTAGCCCTCCTGGTAATGAATGCGAAACGAAGCTCTTGCAGCCCCTTTGATGTGGTCTTCTGCATTTCTTCCTCCTCCGTGTAGCATTAAGACTTTTAAATCTAGATAGAAATACACTATCTAAGCTGTAAAAGCACTATTGTAATTAAATCTTCTGTAATAAGGTTACACTTTGTTAATTCAAAATTGGAGCTATGCTGAAATAACAGGACAAGCAGATTTCAGCATCTCAAAGACTTTTTCCTGCTCAGTGGGGGTTGAGGAAGATGTGACTTGGTTTGTCTGCTGCCCAGTGCCTCCCAGCGACGCAAGGAGGGATGAGCAATGGGCACATTTCTGATAATGGGTCAAGGTTGTTGGACCTGGGCTGGCCATGGGTATCATTGCGCAGGGGGAAAACAAATGAGTGTGTGTACTGGTGGAGCCACGAAAAGTGTCCCATGTCATGCCCTTCTAAGAAACAGAGTTATCAGAATATAGATGGTATTTGTGAGTTTTAAATTACAAGATAAAATGTTTATAACATTAAACCTACCATAATGGTAAATTAGGGGTGGGGTGTGTAGTTTGGAAATGCACATAATGAAAAGCATTGGCTCTTTTAATTAAGACTGAGCACTATAAGATATTTTAATGAAACATTAACTCAAAGTGAAGCTTTTATTTTGTGATGACATCCAGTTTATGACACTGTTATTACAGCAGTTTGCCTCCAAGTGTCAATCTGCAGTCAAATGTTTCATTTCAAATGAATATTTGGAAGAGCAGATCTAGCCCACAAATTGGAAGATCTTTAAGCAGTTAAGGGGAGAGGTTCTGCAACAGCTTGCAGGCTTTACTGAGTTTGGTTGACTTTGAGAGGAGCTTTATGATCCAGTTGCACTATTTGTGTTGGTGCAATGGTGATTTCAGGAAAATACTAGTGCAAACAGTAACGTATATAATTGACTTTTAATCTGTCTTTGTGTGGCATTAGTCGTTCTTCACTAAATAAAGCTAACGTGAGCTGCCATCTTGCACAGCCCCTCTTTTGAGGAAAGATGATAGGGAGTATGATCTGATCTCTGAAAACATAGTGTCATTTTCAAATAAAGGGCAACATGCCCTTGGGTAGGGGTGTGCATTGCCCAGAGTTGTGTGGAGGTAGAGGTGGGTGTGAAGAGTCCCTGATGCCCCTGTGGGTGCTCAGGGCTGGAGCTATCGGTCCCTTTGAAGTCCCTCGTGGCACGTGGGTGCGCGATGCAGATGTGTGATGACTGCTTAGTCAAGGTTTGTCTGGATTTTGGAAGGAAAGAGCTTAATGTGCTGTAGCTTGCAGTGGCCATCTGATGAGCCAGTCAGTAGTTATTAAACGTTTCATATTTGTCCTCTCTTTTTCCTTTGAGATAAGTCTTGAGATTTTATGTAGGCTTATGTGATTGTGTAGGACCTACAGAGTTGTAATCTCAGTTCTGGATAACAGATGCCTGACACCCTCCCAGATTACAGATTAGAACTTTTTTTTTTTAAGGCCAGAAAGCATTATTAGGGTTGTTAAGTCCGTGTTTGATAACCCCCGCTGCAGGATTTCTTCCAGAAACCAAATTAAAACCTCTCATTTTAGAGAGGTATCTAATCTCCCACGTAAGACTCCAAGCAGCGGCAAGTCATCCATCACGGACTGCGCTAGTCAAACAGCGGTGCGCAAGCAGAAGCGATTTCAGATTTGGGTTTTGAGCAGCACCCAGACTTCACATTCTTGCTCAGAGCTTATCTGGCACAGTCAGACCGCTGGAGCCTGGCGGATTGTGTGTGAGAACTAACGCGAACAGGCTTTTCCCTTGCATAGCTGCACGGAACCTGCTTTGCCATTTTTCGTGAGTATTTGGGCACTGAGTAGAGCCGTATGCCTGATCTTTTGGGAAAGATTGAGTGCGGGTGCTGGTGTTTTGCACCAAGTGTTGAAGCTCTGCTTGATCCATCTTTTCCCCATGTGTATGTCCTGTACGGGCCCAAACGACTGTGAAAGTTTGACCAGGAACAAAACGTGCCTGAAAGCATCTCTTTGTCCATTCCTTTTGGTTTAATGTATGCCACAGGCACATGGGTATAAATTTTCCCAGTTTCTTATTTAATCTATTTGGTCCTCTCTCCTAAACAACGTTTTCTTGACGAGGTGTGTTGGAGAAGCAGCCCGTACTGAACTGAGGGAGCACACAAGTGTCCCAGCTCGTGTCAGCAGCTGCTTGTGAATTGAGTGAAATGAAATGAGTGAAAAGTGAGAAACTGCTGTGACATAACAACCTGTTCCTGCTGGTGAATGTCACGGTGCCAATGGGAGCGGAGCATGGCAAGGGAGGGAAGACTTAAAATGAGACGAGAAAGCATAAAATCAACAAAATCGACTTCACATTCTTCAGTGAAAATTTTATCTACTCTTGGAAAAAGTGGAGCAGTTCAGAGGGCAAAAGGCTGTATTACTTGTTTATTGCCAGATAACTGCTATTTTTTAAATATAAGATGTCTTATAAGGATTTGGAGTGTATCTGATCATAAATGATAAACTTCAGCCTTACATGGGACAGAAGCAGCTGTTAATTGAGGGCTGGGGTGGTTTAAACGGTCCTGAACTATATTTGAAAGGTGGGAATGCTGACAGGTTATATAGTCAGTGCTGTGGTCAAAGATTCAAAGTCTACTGACAAGGCTGGGTAAGCTTCAAAAAAAATCAGGTGATGGTAAAATAAGACCATTATGTAGACATTAACTGTTAATGAGGTGTTTTCTGACTGGTGAAAAGCCAGAGAAAGAGGTTTAGTGACACAGGAATCTTTCTTTGCTATTTGCACAAAGAACTTTCCTTTATAGAAACTCCTGTCATTAGGAGCTGACTTTGGGTTTTGTTTTTCTTTTGTGTAAAGTTCTCTGAACCTTCTGTAAATGCCTACTAATGATTTTTTTTTTTAATTCCTTTTTGCTTTTTGTTTAAAATCTTCACTGCAGTGGTCTTCAGAAGCTTTCCTTGGTCTCCCTGTCTGGCAGCAGCCCTGTGTCTCAGTCTCTTGTTTAAGTTTTGGCTTACTTTGTTTCAGGCATTGACATGTTGGCATGGAAAGCAGTAAAATCTTGACTGCCTAGTATTATGGCAAAGGAAAGAGATTGAAGACGAGTGGCTTCTTCAGGCCCTTGCCATCATGGGAAGGAGAGTGCTCCTCCAGAAAGGATGACCTGAGACACGAGTCATTGTCGGAGAGCTCAGCTCTCGGATGAGAGCGTTGGTGGTGTGAGCCTGGGCACCTCCTTGTGAAACAGCATCGTGCTTGTCGCTGGTGGGACTGTGTCTGAGCGAGGTGCCTCTCGGCACAGATTGTATTGCTGGGCTGATGACTGCCTCGTTGTTGTGTTTGCTTTTAACTGCAATGCAATCTGGAAGGATTGTGTTTGCTGCCCACAGACATTCCTGGAGCAGGAGTGCCAACGGGTCCCACAGTGTTTTCTCTCCATAACTTCTCAACTCTAGTCTAAGAAGGAACCATGTTTCGGGCTTTGTGAGAAACAAATTGTGATAGATTCACTGCTGATGATCTGACCTTGTACGTAGCCTAGGCGTGAAGTTACGCAAACACAACAGGTCATGATTTGATGCAGCAACTGTGCTTACAGTAAGGTTTATTAATAAGTCACTGTACAGCAATGGGATGGCATAAATTTGTCTGGATGCATCAGTGATGCAGAAGGCAAGTGGCAGCAAACCCTGTAAAACTCAGACAAGCCTCTCTAAGGTAAAGATCTCGCTCAGCATTATCAGCTCTTGTGGAATCACAAACTCTTCCTTGTTGACCCCTTTTGTCCTAAAAGGCTAATCACAAACTTAGAGTGAAAACAAGCAGTTAATTTGGGAGGGATTAGACAAGATGAGGTCCCACAGAGTGTTAGAACTGGAAGTGCCTCTTTTCATGTCATCGGCATCAGCAAGACCATGTTTCTTAGCTGGTTATTAAGCTGACTACAACCTACATAGTTCTGGAGTGCCATACAAGCCCCAGGCTTCTAACCAGCTACTGTTTCTAGCAATTCAAATAACTAATGCTTTATTATAAAACAAACAAAACCCCAAATCTTAATGCTGGTTGTAAGGATTTAAATTCTTATTTTTTTTAAGACTTACATGCTAGAAACTTCAGCAGGTTGGAGCTTTACCCTTGCTTTGTCTATTTTCTTTTTCTTCCTAAACTCAGCAGTGCCAAGCTATGGTGAGGGGAGGCCATAAGTTGGAAGTGAAAGAAGTGTCTTGTGTCTAGAATAAAGTAGTGGCTAAAAAGTGTATGGGACTTACGTCGGCAGATATATGGGCGCATTGCCTCTGGAGTGGGTTGGGAGGCAGTCATGTCAGGGGTCTGTCTCTGCAGCTGGAAGAGGCTCAGTGTCCCCAAGGGTAGCACTGTCTATGCACACAGCACCATGCCGTTGTCCCCCAGGGCTCTTTGCTGTCCTTGGGGGACCCATTTTGGTCCCTTTCCCTATCATGGCTCTTTTTCCTCCTTGTTATGTTGGGGGAAGCCATCCTTCTGTTCCCCAGCCCTCTCTGCAGCAGAGGGCACAGCCCTGTGGTCACCAGCTTTTTCCCCTTGGGCTCTGCCCTCCTTTGAAGGCTTGCCAGGCATCAGATGAGCCAGTCCTCCCTGGGGGAGGTCGGGGTAGGTCGGGTGCCGTGGGGCAGAGAAACAGCACAGGCGATTCCTGTCCTGGTTTTAATCTCTGTGCCAGGGATGGCTAAATTGTTTTTCCTTTTGCCCTCAAGTCAGATTCCGCTCCCTTCCTAATCTAGGGTGAGTTTGGAGGTTATGTGGCATTTCCTGTCCTCGCCTGTGTTTTGGGGTAAAAGATGGAAAATTCTATGTTATAATTTTGATGTGGCCTATGTTTAAAAAAATAAGTTTGATCTGTGCAGCATACATGAAAGCTCCGCTGCCTAGGAAGCTCTTTATAGCCCTTCAGCGATGACTGTCCGTCTCTATCTGGAGGAGGCTGGTGGTTTATGGCGTGTATATAAAGTCAGACATTCAGGCTCCAGCTCCCAAAGGGAATTGCTGAGACTAATCTCATTGCCCGCCGGTTTCGCTGGATGAAGTGGTGCACGGATGGTACCCTGCATTTCATGGTGCTGCACCGCCAAGGAAACGCGCTCTGTATGCCTCTTCTCTGGTGGGAAGTGGGATTTTTAGGCAATGCCCAGTTTCCAGGAACAGTTGTTTGGGGGGGAAATGCCCATTTTGGCATAAGATTTTTGACAAAACAATAGCGACTGTCAATGTTGCTAAAACTAAAACACTGTTAGTGTTTGACGGGGGCCGCACAGCTTCTTGCTAGTGGTAACACCTTTGAGTTGGTCCCCTGGTGCCAACGCTGAGCTGATGACATTGGTGGTGGCGTGGCATCAGATGGGACTTTCCCTGAGCTTTGTGCTCATGGAACAAATGTAAAAAAACTATAGTAGACTTTTTACAGTGTTTGAAGAATGGGGGCTGAGCTAGCTGGGATGCCATGTAGCGCCACAAATACTGGAGATAACAGCGACGTGCCTGAATACCTGCGCCTTTCTCTGTCCGCAGGAGTCCTGGTCTGTAAAACTGGCTCTTGTGTTTATGGGGTTCTTGTTTGCAGTGGTACGTTAGCTGGAACAGAAGGTATTTGAGAGGTCTCCTATTGAGTAGGAGAAAACTGATTTCCACAGCTATCCCCCACTCTATTTAGATGGGGAGAGGGAGTGGGACAAGGGCCTTGCATAGCCCTACACCCCCCCGGTTAGCGCGTGGCCTTGCTTTGAGGGAAGCGTGCCGCTCCATCGCGCTCTGCCAGCCCCAGCTGATGCTGCCTCTGGGGGTTTTGTTTGTTCTTGGTTCAGTTTTGTGCAGGAGCTGACAGGCACCAGCTCAAAGACCCTCAGCGCTTTTTTTTTTTTATTATTTCCTTCGTAAAAGCTGCTTCCCAGGGAGCCTGAGTGCATACTGGGGGTTCCCAGGGAGCATGGAGAGGGAGGCACAGCTTTGGGAATCTTATTTTATTTTTTTTCCCCTGTCCTGCTGTTTTCTCAAGCCAGCTATCTCTGAAGTCAGGGCAGGAAGTGAAAGGGCTGAGAGGTCAGGGGTGCCTGGGGAGTGCTAAGGACCAGCCTGCCGAAAGCCTGCGGTGCCTCTCCAGCCTTGTACACAAAAGCAGAAGACTTTGGATGTGCTTAGAAGGCTTTCTTGTTCGGTTTTATTCCTAACCAAGCTGAAAAATAAACCTCTGTCCCTTCCAAGAGGCGGAAAAAATAAACCTCTGTCCCTTCCAACACAACTTTGTGTTGAACGGTGTGCTGTGGTTGGAGCAGTACGGATGCCGCAGGAAATACAATGCGTGGCTCGTTGAAAGCCGTTGGGGATTACCTCTCTAGCTGTGTCGTAGTTGCTGTCTTACTTAATTTGCCCATCACCTGTCATGAGAAACTGCAAAATGCTGTCCAGAACGTGAGTGTCAAACTAGAAGTGTCCTCTTGTAGTTTCCTGGTGCTACTCAGTGGATGAGAGGATTTTTATTTTTTTTTCCCAGTATTTCCCACAATTTTCATATAAACTTTCTGGAGCTGAGCAGCACAGCTCACAGCATCACTTGAGATGGCTTCTGAGCAGATTCTCAAGGGTTCCCATTTCATCAGGGCATGACTGAGGGAGATGGAAGAGGCTTTCCTCAGTCTGAGCCTTATTTAAACACTGTGCTGTCCCCGTGTGTGATCTCCCGTCCAAGGTAAAACCAGCTAAACGAGAGTTGTGGGCAAGGGAAGCAGGAAAGATGTGCAGTCCCTGGGGCCAGGACTGGGTGCATGGTTGGGAACAGGGAACTGAAGAACAGGAATGGCTGTTTTTAGCAGCTCCCTGCTCCTGGCTGGCTCTATGCGATGGATCTGTCCGTCTGCATCCTCCTCTGCTACACATAGTATTTGCAGCCACGTCCTCCAGGTTTCTCTCTTCTCCACACATGCCCAACCCCTTTTGGGTTGGCAAGAGCCTTCCCAGGGTAGACATCTGTGCATGTTTAGATGGTTGGCTGCTATTTGGCTGTTTGGCATCTGTGCGTGTTCAGTTTAAGGATGGACTGAGAAAAGCGATGAGCCGCTGGTGTGGCCAGCGATGACCCTGCTGATGGGTTGCAGCTGTTTTGCTGGGGCTGCTCGGCCTTCCTTACCTTGCAGGGATGCAAATTTTACAAGAAAATGCTCTGAGGACAGGTGTTCAGAACTTTGGCTTGTTTTAAGTATAAATAATTGCAAATAGTAATTGTTTGTTTATTTTGCACCCATGCTCCCAAGTTATGGTGTGAGATGGGTGCTGCTTGCCCTGTGGGTGCTGACAGATTTAAGCCTGGAGTGTTTTACCTTACAAGGATGTTTTTCCTTGAGTGATAAAGCTTTTTTACCATGTGCTCAATGATCTTCTCAGAACTCCAGTGAACTACCAGAAAAATACTTAGAAAGTAACATTTCTTTCCTTTTTTTTTTTGCATTGTTTCCCCATAAGTTTAAATTATAGGGAGTAAATTTTTGGGCTTTTTAATTAGAATTTTGTTTAGTAGTCCTTTATGAATAATAGATTGGATATCTGCTGTGCTTGAATTACTTAATTCCACATACATTTTGCCTGAAACCTCTCAGGCTTCCTTACTTTACAAGGTTTGTTCCTTTTTCTTTCTTTCTGTTATGATTTTTGTATTGTGTGCCCTTAAAAAAAAAAAAAGCTGCATATGCAGAGTGTGCTTTTTGGGCATTGCTAATAAGCAGACATTTGTAAACCATTAGAGTAAGAATTAATAAGAACAGTAAGAACAGTTCTGGCGGTTCTGTGGAATTGGACATTCCTTCATCTTAGAGGAAAACTTTCCAAGTCATGAGTGGACCAAGTCCTGTTGGCTTTTTGGAAGAGTAAAATGCATTTCTGCCTAATAGAGCACTCTCTTAATGGCATGGAACTTTTTGACCTCCGAAGTTTATGTAGATACAGCTATAACTGTATGGGCGTTTTATTATTTAATTATGAAGTTCCAAAGGGATGGTTAGAAATTCCGGATATACCTCCAATAATCCTGCAGACAAGTTCTCCTGTGGCCTTGTACTGAACGCTGTTAAAGTAGATTTGTTGTATAAACTGTTCTGTGGCCTTAAAAGAAGTAGGAAAGGTATCCTTTTCCATCTGTGTGGTGATATCTGTAGTTAAATAAAGAAAATGCGTGGGCTGCTTAGGATGGCTTCATTTTTTCCTCCATTTTTCTCTGCATACTTCATACTACTTTTTGCCCCTCTTAGATGACGTTTGGATTTGGAACCTCTCTGAGGTTTTATTGGCTCTTCCCTTCCTCTTGCTGCAGTAGGAAATGTCCCGTTGCAGGAGCTGCTGCATGGTGGTGGCTCCCATCGCATGCTGAGAAGCTTGTGCCTTGGGGCAGGAGGAGGTGGAGGTGCTATTGCAGACCAAAAGCCTGGTGTCTCCTTGAGCTGACTGTCATTGTACGGCTGTGGCAGTTAGCACCAGTGGTCTGACGTGGGACTTCTCATTGTGCTGGTACCTCCCGGTGCTTGGCCGCTGGAAGAGCGTGCTCATCTCTTAAGTAGCAGGGCAGACTTAACATGGATTTATTGTGGTTCTTCTCTTTAATCACCCGGCTTGCTGCGTGTTGGGAGCTTGATCGGTAGCCAGTGCGCGGCACGTGCAGCCTGTGAACAGTGTCACGCATCAGCAACTTGCGCCAGTTACCATCGGCTGTGTTCTCTGGGAGATGAGAGGTGCCCTGGTCTCTTCCTGCCTGTTTTTGATGTGAGGGAGTCACTTTCTTTGCCAGACTGAGTTACTTCCAGCTCTCGCTTGTTTACTTGCCAAATTGTGAATGTGGAATGAATGCTGACATTGCTTTTTTTGGTCCTGTGGGTCTCCTGAACACAGATTCACACATTAGGTTATAATTGATTGTCAGCGTTTGCAAAAGGTTATTTCTGTTTGTATTTAGAAAGAAATATATGCTCAGTTTTCAGATGCAGAGTTGTAAAATCATCTCACACAGCAAACATGCATTCTGCATTACCTCAGTTGGTGTTGCAACTCTGTAGAAAAACAAATGATCTTCATCAAAAATAACGGAGCTGGTGCCAGCTCTTCTGTTGCTCAATTCTCACATTTTTCAAACAAGCACCTTCATGCTTGGGAGAAGCTGCACGTAGGCATCTGTGAAGCCATCTCATCATTCCCATCCTCATTCCCACTCATAAATTTCACTGTAGCTATCAGGATTTTAAAAAATAAAAGAAAAAAGGCTTGGTGGCTAGGGCATGGATGCTACATTGATCATTAGGAGGTTTTGTGCTCCTGTCTTGGTTTGGTTGGGCTGTTACCTCATGAACTGAAGGCATTTTGGATAAGGGATTACCTTTGCACTATGTTTACACCATACTTGCCACGGTTCTTGTGCGTGGCTGGGGTGGGATAACACAGTAATGCCAAAAAATACAAGTGCTGCTAATAAGGGTAAAATTTGCCTGGCAGGACTAGAAGATCCTTAGTTTCCAAAGACGGCAATTAATTTCCCTTACGGATGGCACTTGTGTGCTCGCTTTCCAAAGCCGTTGAATTGCTTTTCTTCTCTGAAAACATTGTTTTGTACTGGAAAAGTCACCAAAGGAGACCTGTACTTTTCTCCTCCCTCTTTGTTGCTGGGTTTTGAGGGTGGCTAGCATGGAGCCAGGTGTTCAGCTGGAGAGAAGGCCACTGGCACAACTGCGTGATGGCTGTCACTGCAGCTCTGCGATGCCAGGGCAGATCCTGTAGACAGCCCCGTTGCTGAAGCTGCTCTCTCCTGAGGTCACTCCTGTCACTGAGGAGTGAGCAGTCATTGGTGAAGGATTGAAGAGGAAACTGTTTGTCTTCTCCAAGTCCAGTGATACTTCCTTGTTGTTAACTGATCTCCCAGTGCTGAACAGCAAATTGACTTTTTAAGAATGGAACAAGTGGTCAGGGCTGTTCCTTACTTCAGAAGATATTTTAAGTGTTTGTAAATCTGTGGTTCGTGGTCTTAGTATTTTTCCAGAGCAGCCTGGGAGTCAATGTAGGGGTCAATTACCTATGTGTGGAGAGGAGGAGTTGGGAGAATAAACACAGGAGAAAAAGACTGTATGTTGAAATAAAAATAAACAAAGTCCTTCTCATGGGCTCTTGGACTCTGGGCTGGGTTTGATGGGCAGCGTGAGGTTTGCAGCTGTCATTCCCCAGCCTCTTGATGTGGCAGCTTCATGACCTGGGAGGTCTTTAAATACAAGCAACAGATCAAAAGCAAGAGGAGGAATGAAGCACGCAAGGGAATCGTCTGCTGCTAGGACCAGCAGCTTGTTAGATGTAAATGCAATGCTCGGTGCTAACAACACTAACTAAAAGGTTCTCACTTTGATTTATGGCTGGTACGCATGGCAACGAAATAGTATCCCTAACGTGAGCGCACTGGTATGAGCGCCATGCGGGATGTGTCTGCCCAAGAAACAGGTGGTCACGTATTATTTGGGGGCTTCAAATCTCCTGCGTTGTATGTTTTGTATAGGGTGAAACTTAACGTTCAGCTGTTGGCTGCCTTTGATGGCCGTGCTTGTTTGCACAGGAAAAGTGGCTGGCGCCGCAAAGGCAGGATAATTCTGCTCCTGCAGCTGTATTGGCAAATTTCCTTTCTATAGTCCAAACAAATCTTATTTTGGTGCAGGTTGTCAGTAGTAGCTATTTTTCCCTGCAGACAAGATAGAGGGATGGATGACTCTACGTAGACGTCAGGATAACTATTACAGTCCCCTTTTCTGAAAGGGTTAATGGATTTTGTTACCAGTGCGCAGCAGAAATCTTACTTGATTAGTACCATCAAACACCAAAACACTTCTATTCTGCAGCAAACTTCAAAGGGGGAGAAGCAGAAGAACCATGCGAGAAAGAAGATAAAAACAAACATGCCGACTATCCAGGATGCTGTAAAGCCTTTATTACTTTTGCTTGGGAAGACCTGCATAATTCTACCAGACCTGAACTCAAAGCAATAAAATCTTTAAAGGAAACTGTACCATCACACATTCTCTCTACACTTGAATTTCATAAGCAGTGTAAACATGGAATTTTACCAGGCTCTAGTCCCTGAGGGAGGCTCTTACATACACAAATAAGAACAAGGATATTAGTGCTTCGCCCAGTTTTTTTCCCTTGCATGTTGTTTACCATTTAGATTTCATGGACTCATATATTTTCCTGATTATTATCCAAAGGGAAACCACAGTAATTAGGGAGGGTTTGGTATATACTAACATCTGAGCAAGTCTCCATAAAAGAGAAAATGATGATGATATGACTTGGGGTCTTGGGGTCAAAAAGTGTTGTAAACCTCCATCTGACACAGCCCCTCCCTCGGAGCTGTGCTCTTCATGACAGTTTTGAAGTAGCACGCTGGGATGTTGTTGTGGGGAAGCTCTCAAACTTGTTTCTCTGAGTATCGCCAGGTCATCAGAGTACTGTTAGCATCTGAAGGCTAGGGAGTCCGTGGAAATTGTTTTTTGAAAGGAAAAAGAAAAAAATAAATAGAAACACTTTGAGATGTGTGTTTATTTTCTTAGGACTCTGTTTCCAATTGAGAACGTGATTCAAATATATGGTTTCAAGTCATCTGCAAATGTTCATGTGTTAGATTCTGTAGCAGGAGTATTGTTTTTCCCAAAGTGTGCTTTCATGTCCGCATCGAGAGCTGAGGTCTGTGGGCTCGCGCAGACAGCAAGCTGCTTTTGGTTCTTGTGATGATAAGCTGTGAAAAGTGGAGGTTCAAGATCCCTGTTTGGTGTAAACCACTGTAATCTTGCAGTGTAAAGGGGAGAAACGGTGCGGTATGGGTGAAAGATGAGTGTGCTTTTCTTGGGAATAAGAAGGGACAAGAGTCTCAGACTTCCTGGAGAATATATTGATTGGGTGCAATCAAGTTGTGGACTTTGAAGAAAGTGAGATGTGTGACAAACTTGGTTTATCATATTATAAAATCACTGCTCGCTATCTAATTATTTGTTGTGTTATTCAGTTGGAATCTTCTCAGTTTTTAACATCTATAAAATATATAAATGCACGGGTTTTTTGATAATGTAGAATTGACCTGGCCAGAACGAGATGCAAATTCTTACGATGTTTATGCAGTCAGGAGGTAACTTTTATTTGTAAAGTCAACTTTAAACAGCACTCCCGAATGATAAATCTCTTCTACTTCTGCTTTTTCAAAAGTATCTCTCTGAAATGCTTGGTTCTGATCAATCTTTGTCCCTCCTTTGTCTCTTTCTAATCAGCATGCCTCAAACTCCTTAAGATACAGCTGGTGTGGTGATGCAGTGGTGTGGTGGTATAGCTGGTACAGAAAGGTGTGGTGGGACGTGTGACGAAGTAGTTTCTATAAAAGCAGGACAAGCCTGCAGGACACATTTGTTATGAGCTCTCTAAGGAGCTTTTCCTTAAGGTCAAAGCTGAACATGTGTTGTGAAGAAGTTGGGTGTGGTTGGGTTGGGGTTTTGCTCCACTACGTGGGGTTTTAGGGGCTGTTTTCTAATGACAAGTTACATGTGTGATGCGTACATGTTGTAATTTCCCAACAGCTGCTTGAGTGCCAGGCGATAAAATGACAGATGAAATGTGGTGCAGATAAATAGTCATGCATGTGGGAGAGGAGGGAGTAACTGTTGGGAAAGACAAGAGAAATTTAGGCCTCACCTACATCTTGAAACAGTATGTGTATCTTGTCCCTTCTCCAAAAGGAGATAGAGAACCTCTAAAGTGTGCAAAAGAGGGTGAAAAGGATGCTGAAAGTTATGGGACAGCAAGGAATGATTGACCAGACAGTTCCTGCATGCTTTCAAGTACCTGCCCAAGAGCAAGGAGAAGCCCCTGGGTGTTTTGGTTGGCATGGCTTGGTTTTTTAGCCAGGAAAGAGTGCAAATGAGCACAGGTCCTGCAGTTGTTTCCTGTCCCCAGGGAACTTGCAGGAGTTGAGAAGTGCACAGAGCAAGAGATGATCCACAGCCTGGGAAAACCATTCTCCTGATCCCTGTCATTGGATGCGGGTTAGTAGTAAGAAGAGTCATCCCACACATGTTCATGTTTCAACTTCTTAATAATGTTGTCGTGCTCATCAGCAAAACTGACAACAGCAGAACCACATAATGGTTTCTTCCCTCAGCATGGCTGTCCTTCCTTGTGCAGTTGGAAGTCTCATTCCCAGTGATACTTAGTGCTTTTCTGATTAGAAACAAGCTTACGTTGCCTGTGGACATGTTTCAGAAAGAGTTCTGTTGAAGCAGATTTTTGGGCAGCTGTGCAACCCCAACCAAGCAAATGCTAAGGTTCTGTTGATTTTACTGGAGCTCTGGTTGGGGCTGAAGTTATATGGAGCTTTTTCAGCTGATCGATTTTTACTTTGTTTTCTGTGGAATAAAAAGACACTATCTCTCAGGTAGCCACAGATGAAATTTTCTGATCTTAAAAGCATCACGTAGTTGGACAAATGGTTGTCTCTTATGTTGACGCAGGAGCTAGTCTTTCTTGTCAGTCTGTGAAGAGGGGTCTTGTCATATCAAAATAAAAGAAGAACCTCCAAATGTTAGTGTTTCACATACTTGGAGGCATTTGAGTCTTTAGACCCCTAAAAACTTGAATGAACATTGAAAGAAACTGGTTTGTAAGTAGCTCTATGTCAAAGATGGGATCAGAATAACTTGCCATGTGTAGTTTTACTACTGGTGTTCATTAACAAGAAAATTCCTTTGGTCCTTTAATGTGCTCCATTAAGCTTGCTAGTTAATGTTATCCAATTGAGCAGGCCAAAGATGAGCAGACACTAAACTGAATTCATCTGCCTAAATAAGTGCGCTGTTGAATGCCAAAATGTGTATGTTGTCTGGGTCTGAGTCTACGAGACAGACCCAGTTGAAAGTGCATGGTGAGAAGCCAGCTCTTCTGGGGACAGTGGACCTGGAGCTCTCTGCAGCCTGGCATTAAGAGCAATCGAGCTGTGACCAATCCTTTCTTTTGACTGTAAAGGCTTCTGGATGACCAGCTGTGATGGAAAACTCTACCTCACTCTACCTCGAAGTTGAGTCAAGGCAGGTGAGAGAAATCCCACTCTGAAATCCTTATCAAACATGCTGGAATAATTTTGCTTTGGTTTGAGGCTTTCTCTCGTAGCGTAGTGCCAAGAATAGTGAACTCTTCAATTTACTCAAGAATTTAGTTGTTATAACTTCCTTCAGATAGGAATATGTGAACATGTTTCATAATTTCCTTTACAATTGTGTGCATCCATCTATGCAAATATACAGGCTGTTTGAATTACTTAATGTTGGAGGGCTTTGAAAATGTAATGTGCTGTGTAAATGCAAAGTATCAGCAATACAGTCCTACGATTAATAAGGCCTTTTATTAAATAAATGCTGGTTCTTGCCAAAATTCCAGAGAGACTTGTGGTAGAGCATGTGTACTTAACAGGTCAGAATGTGAAAGTAATAACACACATTCTCAAATAGAAAACACATGTATTTGTTTTTAAACTTGGATATATTATTTTAAATTCTTAATACCCTCACCCTTCTTTGATTAAAGGGCCATAGACTAAGTGGGGTTTTGTAAGAGATTTTCTAACAGATGTTCACTGCTGAGAACATTTCAAACTGAAGACTGAACAGATGAAAATCTGTAGAGGAAAATATAGTATAATATTGATCTTTATTTCCCACAGTCTTCCAAGTTTAATGAGCATAGCTTCCCTTCTCTTAGCAGTTGGTGCTTCGGACTGACGGAGTTTGCAGAACTCCGTGTACAGCAGTAGCAAGGGGGAGACATGAAATGGCAAAAATGAGAAAACTGGTTTGGGTATTAAACAGTACTCTCATCATACAGAGAAATTAGGCTGGCTGTGTTAATCCCAGTGAATGCCACTGAAGGGAGCAGGTATATAAAGTTAAACTAAGGCTTAGGTCTCTGACCCGTCTCCACTGCATTGCTTTGAGTGGAGACGTTCTCAGATTGATGGAGGTCTTGTTATCAAGTGCTCCTTTATTAGTGTTGGGCTCAATTCTTGTTTCTGTTCAATTTATCAGCTCTTACTGCAAACAGATTATAAGCAATAGAAGCTTTATCTCAGCAAAAATTGAGCTGAAAGCCTCAGTTTTGTTACAGAGACCACTGGAAAAAACAAACTAATCAGTGAAATAAATTACGTGGACACTTACAAGCTTGGGCTTTTGAAACGAGAGTACCTCTGCTGTTGAATAGCATGGGCTGCAGTAAATTACGTTGTAGTGGTTTGGGGGTAGGAAGACGGCAGGGACTTCAGATTCGGGGCTTCAGTGTCCTAAAGTATTTGTTAAATGTAAAAGCCTGATGCGAAGGTGCCAAACAGAACCCCTAGCTGCTTGCTTCAGAGTGGGTATTTTGACAATTAAGAAAGAATCTGGGATCAAAAACTATTGTAGCACAACTATAGATAACATCAGTAAACAAACAGAACGACCACATTTCAAAAAAAACCAAACAAGCCCTGACCTAACAAACACCAAAAAGAAAACCACCCAAACTAGAGAACGTGGAAGCTTTGATGCTCCAAGCTCTTGTCTCTCCCTTTCTTCAAAGAAAAATAATAATAATTCTGGGGAGAATAAAGGCTCTCAGATGGAGTGGGAGCTTGCTGTACTTCAGTGGTTCAATACTATGGGATTCCAGCTTCAGTCCACACCTTGCTCCTTACCCAGGAGGCAGGGTGACCAAAGGGGCTGGGGCTGGCCCTGCTGGGAGCACCCTTGCTAAAGCACAGGCAGGAGTGGCGTGTTGCTTTGGAAATCCGCTGCAGGTGACCGTCAGGGGACAAATGGGCACCGCCACTGATGTGATGTGGCCTATCTCTTTCGAGGGATGGGAGATGATACGTTTTCCCCCTGTTGAACTCCTGGGCTCTGCCCAGCCGTGTGAGCGCCTGCGTGGAGCAGCCGGCAGCGTGCGTTGGCTCTGGCTGCGACAGAGCACGAGGATGGGGATACCGGTTTGTGGCAGCCTCTCTCACAAGCAAGTTCATTTTTCATACTGACCGGCTGAGTAGCTGCTAAAAGTGGCTAGAACAGAGTATGGCCATTCTCACTGTTACAATTAGTGTTTGTTAATCAGTTTCTACCTGTGTTAAAGCTGCTTTTGTCCTGCTGTTTGTTTATCTGTGGGTTTACATAGCAAACCAAGCAGGTCTGAGTAATCTCGTCTCTGCTGTCAACCTCCTGTAATTTTCCAGTTGTCCTTAGACTTAAATTTGACTTCGTAGTGTCTTGCAAGTATAAAATGGGTTTCTGATTCTGCAAAATTTTTTGGCACATGTTTTAAAAAAAAATGCTTTGCTTGTTATCTTGGTGCTTTGATGTGGCTATATCTAATATCTCTGTTCTTTTTTTGCCTTTTTTTGCTATTAAATATTAATAGACAGTGTGTTTGGGGGAAGCTTTTTGTTCTGCGTTGAATTTAATTTTCTGTTAGCAATGCTGGAGTTCAGGGGGGGGGTGTCAGGACCCAGTGCCTCTGCCTATTTTGATACAGGGAGAGTCTGGCTTTGGTGCCTATACGAGAATTTGTTAAAAGCAGGAGGACTGTCTTTCATTTCATTTATCTAGGGAAGCATGTTTCACTGCAAAACCAGTCTTGAGAAAGAATAATGTAGTTTGGAGAGAAGGAAAACTATCAGGGTTGGGATAGCAAGGGCTTTCAGCTTGGGAGGCAGCGGCCCTGCTGCTCACCCGCTGCTGAAAAATGGTGACACCTATCAATCCATCAAAGGGCAGAGCAGTAAGGTAAACAACGGCTGTAAACAGGGACATCTGGCTCCCATAAATTAATTGTCCATTTACACAGTGAGGGCTGTTTGCATGTAAAAGAAGCTTTCCTACTAACACTGTCATACGCTTTTGATTCTCCTGGTTCGTCCGTGAATTAGGTCGGCTTGTTTTAGTCAGCTGGATTTAATTTATTTTACTTTGTCACTCTTGAAATGAAGAGGAACTGGGCGGTCATGAATCATCTGACACTGACACTTTGTCTTTTGATCCTCTGGGGTCTTGCTTATATTTTTTCTTATAATAAGAAACCCAAGAAAAGGGGATGATGAGCCTGTCTGCACGAATGTGAGTTCAGACTCCTCTTCCCCTGGGAAATCTTTTTCCCCCCACTGCCACCAGTGCTGTTGAGGTAATTGATGGTGCCATGGGCTGAAGAGGTTTCCTCCTTGCTAAAAACAGTCTGAAAAGTCCCAGCATGTGAGAGCGGTTCGGGTTCCCTGAACTGGTGGCGGCAATGCCTCATGAGTTACTAACTGGGCATGACGAGCTCCGAGGCCTGGGCTTTCCTCTGGAGCAATTAAGAAGTTGTAGCTGTCCGGACTCTTGAACCATGCGAGGGCAGATGGAGGGGTGCGGAGATGCTGCCATTGGGATGGACAGGGCTTTGGACTGCATCCAATGGAAAGACTGAAGCAAACTCAATCCAGTGTAAGGAATAGATTTATGTTCCTGGGCCCGAAGCCAGGACATGCTGAATGCATCCCAGAAGTGTTGTACTATTTAGTTCACATGTCTTTTGCAGGGTTAAAAGAAGTTTGCCCTTCAGGGTTGCTCTCCTTGATTCATCCATTAAGTAATGTTGCAAGGGGGGGGGCGGGGGAAAGGCTACTAAAGTGTTGTTTTAGCTTGAATGAAGTAACCCCTGCTGCCATATGTGGCACTGAGAATTGTCATCCAAATTTTTGAGCCTCTTAAATAGTTGAGGCTTCCTCTCTTCTTCACCCTGAGGTGAACAACACATGGTCTTGCTTTCCTGGGACTGTAATTGAACTGAGATGTGGGGGGGTTTGGAGGGTGGAGCTTTTTGTTGTTTGTTTTTCCTGGCATCTGTCAGCGGTGCTGTGGGGTGGGAGCTGGCAGGGGAGAGCCCATACCCTGCAACCCTCCTTCGCTTCTCCGTTGCACCAGTTCCTGAGCACCAACCAACCCACTGAGGAACAGGAGCAGAGCGTTGCTGGAAATCGTGTTGAGCATTTCTGCAAATTTTTAAAAAAACAGTGAAAGCCCCCCAAATATTTTTCTGTTGGTAGGAGTTGTTGAAGATAAGCCCGGTGGATACTAGTTAGCAGTTGTTGGGATTGTGTTGGACTCTCTTGTCCTATTGGCAATGAAACAATGCAAGTGCTGTTAATGAGGTGGACAAACCGGTGATGGTTTTGTGAATGGTACTAAAACATTTCTGAAGTCCTCAAGGAGATTATTGATTTCAATTGTTCCAGGCATAATTGCTGGAGAATATTATCTGGGAGGGGAAAAAAATACCTTCTTTTAAGTGTGAGGGAAGGCAATTTAACTGTTTTATTTTCATGTGTATAATCTTGTTTGTGTTTTAATGGTAACTATCCTTGGCTCCTGACAGTATCCCCATGCACACATCTCCCAGCCTACCACTGTGATGCACTGCTAGATGTCCTCTGCCACCCGCTTCCCTTGCCCTGCTCCTCCATGACACTAGCCATCCCACAGCAGATCGGCCTTGCAGGGGTTGGGACCTCCTGAGGGGTTTTTCTGCAGCAACAGTCTTTCTGTCAGCCCAGGGAGCTCAAAACACAAATTGCAGCAATATAAGGGCAACAGTTATTTCTTGTGCATAAAGTACTAGGTTAGTTATGGCTTTGCAGATTAAATGATGTCCCTATAAGCCAGGTGCCTCTGTCACACTCTGTATATATTCAGGTTTTGAGTTTCTTGAATTTGCTCAGCAGATATATTTGAGGGGGTAAAAGAATCACTCCTGCTGTATGAAGGGAATAACTGAATACATACTGGAGGGGAAGAAGCACTTCTGGTTTATGAGAGAAGATCTAGAACTGATGGGTCTGAGAACATGTGTTTTGTTGCTGCTTTTTCTTTTGAGATTATGCAAAGATTTTCCTCCACACCCCCCCCCCATTTGGCAGTCTCTGCCCCAAGATATTGGGATTTTACTCTGCCAAACAGCCCCTCAACTGCGTTGTGGCTTGGCTGGGTGGATGAACCCTCCACAAACCTGTGAGTCTGTCTGGTAGATGTGGGTTTCAGGATCAGGACCATCTGGAGTGCAGTGAAAAGAAATTTGGCATTTTTTCCAACTGGGAAATCCAGCTTTTCCTTGAAAAAGCAATATGGGAATTTTTATTTTTTTTTTTGAGTCGGTCTGTAAGCCACTTGAGAGAATACTAAGTAAATATGTACAGTTGGATCAGGCAGGCTTTGTAGTAAAGAGGGAGTTTATTAGAAAGTATTCAGGGAATAATAAACATCACTGAGAATTCCTGGGTGCCTGCCCACCGACTGATGAGTTCGTGCTTTAACTGGATAAATTTCTCTGCCTTAGTTTCCCCTTCAAGATGGAGTGACATCTCCAGCCCTCTTTCTCTTATCTTGAAACTGGAAGATGCTATAACCAAAAAGATATGTTAATCGTTCCTGTAAGCCTTCCATCATGCGCCACTCCGTGGGCTTGTCTGACTCATGTTGAAAGTTTTGTTGATTGCTAAATAGCTGTTACTGTCAGGGTGGAGATTTAGGGAGATCCCTGCAGGGCCCGGGGTCTCGGTGAGGAGTTGTTCCCCATGCAGTATAACTTATTTGCCTTCTGTTTGGACGTGTCTCCCCGAGCTGTAAGTCCCTGCGGCTGCTTCTGAGTATCTCCGGTCCTGAGAACAGAGGAGGTGTATTTTCAACACGAGCACATAAAAACGAATGAGTTTGAAAGCAGATACACTGTTCGAATGCTGTTAGAGAGATTAAAGCCTGTTCTGCAGCTTTGTGAGTTACCATTGTTTTAAACGCTGATATTGGCACCTTGGTTGTAAAAAAAAACAAAAAAAAACCCCAAAACCCACAGAATTTCATTATGACTAATCGAGGTCTGCTCTGGAGAGGGGAGATGCAGCCACTGGCCCTGGCTACCTCCCAGGAGCATCTCCTCTCCACTGAGGGTTCCATGCAAGAATGAAAAACCACCAACCCTTTTATATCAGATACAAGCCTTTTTCGGGGAATGTTTTCTAAGGAGAAATGTTTTCATGCTGCCCAATATGAGATGAAATGTAGCTGAAAAGGAGGTTGGGTGCAGTTTCCTGAGCAGTGACAGCTTTGAGGTATGGAGACTTGCCAATCTGGGGAAAGTAAGAGCTGTCTCAGAGCACTTCACTAGGTGAGACTTGCAGGGACATTGAAAAATAGGAGCTTTGGGTTGTTGGGGATTCTTAAGTGAAGGTAAGCTAAATGGAGATAGAAACACATCTCCCTGCTCCCCAGTTGAGCAGAGAAGTTTATCAGTATCTGAGCCCACCAGACTTCACACTCTGCCTATCATTGCCGCAGCCAGTGATGGCGTGATGGCTTTTGGTAGAGCGAAGAAAATAAGGAAAGTCAATGGCGAGTCCTCTGCTCTTTTCACCCAGTTCGGGTAAGGTCTTCCATGGTGTAAAGCCTCCAGGGGTCCAACCAGAAACGCATGATGGGACTCCAGGTGCCTCTCAGCAGGCCCTGTCTGCATCTCCCCATGCTCCCTCTCCAGCCCCAGGAAGAAACTGCCTTAAAAGCTGCCGCATTTCCCACATTATTTGTTTTGCCAAAACTTTTTGTTGCCAGGCCACCATGGTGGTAAATGGAGCAGCGTGTGACTTGGAGTGGTGTTGAAAGAGGCCTTCCTCTTGTTTCCCTCTCATGGGGGTCTAGGTCGAACCCGCTTATCTTCTTTCCTGTGGATTATCGGGAACTTGTTTGCGTGCTCCCAAGCCCGGTCTCTTGGGCTTCATCCGATTTCTTTAGAATGTAGCAGGTTTTTGGAAGCTGCGAGGCATTGATGGCAGAGCGCAGGAGCTATATTTGGGGTTTGATGGTAAAGATACAGGCAGCAGGGTTGGTTAGTGGTGTGCTTTGTTTTGGGTTCTATTTCTTTGTATTTGGGTTACTTCTGAAGGTCAGAGCAGCGAAGAGTTTTCATTTGCGTTTCTAAGAGTTACCTCCAGAAGGAACAGTGTAGGTCTTTGTGTGGTTACACATTAATTCCCTTAGAGTGTTTGTACTTGTATTTCATCTATAAATGAAACATTTTAATAAATGTTTTTCTAGTGACATTCAAAAATGCATTCTCTTATGAACACGTTGAAATATACCCGTAAGTTTTAAGCATACTCCTTGTTAGCCAGGGTTGGCTTGAATAGTTGAATCCGTCCAGCCCTGTAAAATGTAACAAGCGTTTTGGATAAGTAGTCTAGGGCTATTTTTTACTTTAGTGTGGATGTTTCTTTCTAGTACCCCGAATTCAAATAACCAAACTGATACTGCTTGCATTTCCTAAGCAGAGAAATAGTTTTGATGGATGACATGCTTTGATAGGAAGAGGTTAAAGTAGCAAATGCTTACTTTAATGATGTAGTGAGATACAGTTTGCAGATAATTCCTTATAATTTAGGATTTGTTAAAAGTCTTTCTAGGTTTATAGTGCATTCTTTGAGTCTCATTTCCCATTATCTTGTTGTGGTATAGGGACTATAACTTACTAAATGAGGAGCTGGAGTTTAATTTATGATGAGTAACTCTCTCTTAAAATCTACTTTCATGTACAGATGGGCTGTAGCACTTTTAAGTGACTGGTGGACAGAATGATCTATTTATTTTTGTTACTGCTTGGTAGAGAAGAATTTTTCCCTGGGGATGTAGTACTGCACAACTGACCTATTGCATTAAATAAATTCTCTGCTTTCCTTAGGAGTAAGCAAACCAGTCTATTTCCAGAGCAAGTAGGGATGCGTGCCCCTTCCCCTTGCTGATTCATACCACATTGGCACAAAGTCTGTAAATAGACAGCTGAATTTTTACCTAACATCATGGGAATGATGTGTGTTCGGCTGGCTGAGGGTGATACGATCCTTTTGAGCTGTTGCAGCTTTGCCTGAGAACTGCCTTGAGACATTGGCCTCGTGGAAAAGGCTTGGAGACGAGCGTTGCAGGCAGAAGGGTCTGGAGAGATGGTTGCAGCCTTGAGCGGTTATAAAGAAATAAAGCAGGAGCCATGGCACGATGGCTTTGAGCTTCAAAGAGGAGACAAATACAGTACAGCACTCAGTCCTGAGCCATCCTCAGTGGGTAGCTGAGGACAGAAATTAACGCAGTTCCATCTCGACCGCGGTGCTGGCAGCCTGGGGTGCGGGGCTGAGCTGCCTGCAGCGCCGTGGCAGTGTGGCAATGGGCGAACACCACGCAGCGTTTGCTCCGTAGCCGAGATGATTAAAGCAGCCGTAATGCTAATTCTCAGCCCTGTTCCAGATTTCCTTTCTAGATTTTACAAACTGCCGTTTGCGCGAGAGCCCGGTTTATCTTGATACCATCTGAGCGCTTGACACGAGCGCAGATGTTGTCGACAAACTCCTGAAGAATTGGCACCAGATCTGCTGCTTTGCCTCTCTTTATCGTGCCTCTGTCCCCTGGTGAACAGACACGCTCAGGGGTGGAGAGGAGCAGTCTGGCCTTCTGTCTTCAGCACACCTGGCACATCTGCTGGCTTACTTCTTTATGGATGGTTTTCCCCAAACACAACTTTGTTCTCATCGCTGGAGTTTTTCTTTCCTTTAATTCCCTTTGACTTCCCACCTTCTGATAAGCATTTAAAGCAAAGAATTACGCAATAGAGACGTGAGCAACCTAAGTGCTGTTCCCAGCACGTTTTAATGAACAACGGAAAATGAGAAGGAAGTAACGCTACTGCCAAACCCTAATGTATGACATAAGTTCCAGAAAACATCACAGAGTCATACATGGAGCCTGAGTTGCAGCACTCAGGCTTAGGGTTTTATGGGCAATTCTACCTCTGCAACAGCTTTCTTGACTATTTTAGACCACTGTCCAACATCATTTAAGAAATTGTCCTCATTTTGCTTCAGATGGTGACAAATTTAAAGTGAGAACCTGTTAAACTTGGATCTGAAGTTACCTTTAATGCACACCTTCAGCATATTAAGCCTTGGCTCCGGTCATGGGGACTAGATAGGAAAAACTCTGGCAAGGAAATTATTTATTCCTTGGTTTTAATTGCAAAAAAACCACCTTGTTTTCCTTTTGTATGGCATCGGATCTTGGTTATACTGTGTAGGAGTTGCACCTCGTAACAGCTTTATTAAAAATTGAACAACAAACGTAGAAAATTGACTTCGCATAAGTACTTTGCTTATAAAAGGAATACTGTAGCCTGCAGACGCTGGTTTTCCTAAGACTCGGGGACATTAGTTATTGCAAAGCATGTGATGACTTCTGTCTCTCAAAGTTTTAAACTTATGTACAGAAACCAAACCATTCCTAAACGTATTCCCATGTCTGTGAAATGGGAGTGCTGCTCCTCGTTACCGAAAGGGCTCCTCTGTAAATATTGTTGTATGCAGATACCCTTAGTTGTTTTTTGAAGGCAAGTGTCAGGGCAGTCTTCCACAAAGCATTGTGGTTATGAAGGTGAAGATTAAAAAAAAAATAGTAGTAGTGTATTTTATCTGCTGGATAACTGCTGAAGTAAGTTTCAAGTCCTCCATGGCATGCAGCAGCAGATTTCCCACCAGCCTTGTTACTGTAAGGTGTCTTATTACCTGCTAATAATGGGGTGGTTTTGTTGTTGAAAAGCTGGTTTTGATTCTGAAACAGATACCCCGCTATCCTGTCCCATGTAGTCTGGTAGAAATCCCATCAGACTCACACTGAACTGCATCTAGAGCTTCCTGACTTCCCCAGTGCTGAGTCCAGCTGTAATGTCTGGATTCATGAGCAGAAATGCAGAATATCATGTGGGCTTTAAATGATAAACAGCTGTCAATCCAAGCTGTGTGCTTTTACTATTTTTCTCTATTTTCTATATTGAAACCTGGTATTGCACTTCAGTTCTTTAGTTTCCTGCGAGAACATGAAACCCACATCTTTGGAGTATTAGAAGGACATGGAGTCATTTGTTGTGACTATTTTCAAAATGAATTATTTACTGTTTTTATAGTAAAACATGGACAACTTGAAAGAAACTTGTGCCCTGTCCAGCGATAGCTGCGTCTTCCTCAGTTACACATACAGCCTCGAGCTTTGGTGTGATTACTAATAGGACATCTGAGGAGCAAATTAACTCCATCCCTTATGCCTGTACCCTTTTGTTATTAGCAGCAGCAGCATTTAATTAAGAACCGCAGAGCCTGAGATGCTAACCCGCACTATAGGAAGGTGTGCCTTGTCCTGAACAAATGAGTAGTTAAACGAATGTAAAACACTTCTCGGAGGCGTAGGCGCAGAAGGAAATGCCTTGCACTTCTTATGTAAGATGCTAAAGCACCGTAACTTTGAGCAAGTTGCTACTGAAGGGCAGCAGTGAGTAAACCCAAGCCTCCTGGGGCATGGTCAGGTCTTCTGCTCCCTGGTTCAGGTTCTTCTTAACTTTCTTCTTTATTCCAAGTCACCTTGGCACTCCTGCTAGGAGTCACTGTAGATGTTTTCCATTTACTGCCCCTTTCTCATGACTTCTTGATACGTGCTGCCAATGCAGTCTCATCTATGTCTCCACTGTTGCTGCCCATGTCTCTCCTGAGTATGCCCTGCACAGCACCTCTGGTGGCATCTGAATTCTGGGGAGCTGGGGCTGTTGCCAACACCAGCATCTCTGTGAGCTGAAGAAACTGCTACTGTCAAGCAATTCTTCTTCATCTTGGACCCCTCTTGATAGCTGTATTTTCTTCCTTCTCTTCAAAGTTCTGATTTTCCTGAGTCTCTCCTCATGTATGTTGTTTTAAGCTGATAACTGTGCCCTGTTGAGGCACTTTTAAACTGTACAGGAACTGATTAACTGAGCACTGGATTGGTGCCACCGACAAAAATACGTGCGCATGCTTCTGTGTTTTGATCAGTATAGAAAGGCTAGTAGTTGTTAATAATTGTTTTTTTCCAGTAAAGATTTTATTTTAAGAGATGTCAGATACCTCTTGGAGTCAAGGAGAGGATTTTTCCAAGTCAACTGAAAAATAAGATTCTAAATACCAGTAGGAGATTTTTCTAATTGGATTTGTTGATCATATATGAATGTAGCATGGTAAAATGGAGCTCTTTGAAACACATGCTGTTTCTTGGATTACAGTAATTATAGCACAGAGAAAAACTTAAGCTAGTGGAAAAATAAATCTCTACTTGACAATTTACATACTGACATCCAGAAACAATAAGATGTACTTGATGTGCAAATAAACAGATTCCCTTCGCTGATGAATTCGAGTGGCACAGCTCCAAGCACAATAGGTTTCCAAGGAAGACTTTTTTCAGGGAAAAAAGCATGGGTTTACTACTTGTACATTCTTCACGGATGAAAAGGAAAACAGTTTGGGAAATTACAAGGATCTTGCTAGAGACTGTGCCAATGAACGGACCTTGGTGGTGTTGGTTTTGGCAGTCAACCAGGGAATAATTCTGAATTAGTTTTGAAGGTCCTGTTTCTAAGAAGTCCTAACAGACCAAGGTCGGGGTTTAAATGACCCAGTAAGGCAGCATACAAAGGCCATTTTGTATCTTCAGCGTGCTAAAACAGGCATAGTTTATCTTAGTGTCAGTGTCAAGCTCTACTAACTGTGCCTGGGCACCTGCATGAGCAAGATAGCGCTTCTGTGGGCTGGTGGGAAAGGATGCAGCAGAAGCCCATGACGCAACTACCTTTAAGGAAAAAAGTGATAGTGCATGTGGTATTGTTGGAAGATTGCTGGGGGTTGCTGTTGATTTTTGTAACTTGAATGTCTCAGGTAAAATATTCTGAATTAAAGAAGAAATGGTCTGGTTGAAGAATTAATCAACAGGGAAGGCTGGTTGTTGTAAATACAGTGCTTATTTCTTCCTTGGCCATGTGACTTGTGGGCATAAAACCACACTGGGAATGCGCTGTTCCTGACTGTCCAGCAAGAGGAGGGGAGCTGGGCCAGCAGCCTTGGTTGCTCAGCAGCAGCAGGGTATCCCGAGGGACAGGGATGGATGCCTGGAGGTTTAGCACCTTTTTATTCTTTTGGTTGCTCAAGGTCTAATCCTGCAAATGCTAATGGGGAGTGGGGAGCAGGCTGCTGTGGAAGGGAAGGAACCCTGAAGTGAACTTTTGAGGCTCACCAGGAAGAGTTCCTGGTGGGATATCACTCAAGCTTTGAGCTCACTGGGATTTGGTGGAGGTGATTTTCCTCTCCTCCCTTCCACAACAGACGAGGAAGGAATAATACAGTCCGCAGCTTTGAATTCATGGGTGAAGTATCCAAGTTACATTTCTGTCAGCCAAAAATCACTTGTAAAGGTGTTTTTTTGATTCATTCCCCCCACCCCACCCCAGTAGATCTGCATTGCAAAGTCTATTGCAAAGCTGATGGGATATCACTGCAGAGTGTGGGTGCAGGAGAGTTGCATCCATATAGATATAAAAAAAACTTAGGTAGATATTCTAATGAATACCTTTCAAGGAACTAGAACTATGAATTTCCTGCCTTTTTGCTGCTTATTTAGTGCAAAACGTCTGAGGAAGGCAGAGTGCAGGTGCATGTAGGGGAGTGCTGGCTACAGCCTCAGTTCCACGCGCTCCGTCGTGCGAGGAAACCCCGCTGTCCTCGTGAACCTCGCTGCAGCTGGTGACGCTCTGTGTGTGTACTGGGTCTGCAGATCTGCTTGCGTGATTGCAGCCCATGTTTCATGTTTTGGGACAACTGTAAGTTCTGTAATATGACATATGTTTAGAAAAAACCCCTAACTCTTCCACGGAATATTGTGCTGCTTAAACACTGAAGTCATTTTGATTTACTACATAATAAAGTTATACGTGGCTTTGAAATATTATGTGCGTAGTTTACCAAGAGGTCCTTCCAAACTTTTTTTTTTTAATCTTACCACAAATTATCATGACTGTGGAATGGCTTGTATTTGGTCTGTGGTTTTGCAAATAGACTCTGAGACTGGAGTTTAAAAGACGACAGCAATGAAAACCTCAGAACTTCGAAACATATCCCTAGCTCTATTTTAGGATCCAGAGCTACAAAGGAGCTGGAATAAGCGGGAGCCAAGGTCTGCTCTTGGTTACCCTACTGAAGTAGGGAGTTATTTCAAGCTGTCATCCGACCAATGCTTCTTCCAGCAGCAATGCCAGCATAAGTAGCATCTGCCGCTCTGTGTGGTGAAATGGGCTGGGAACCTACTCAGTTACTGAAGATAACGTGGTAATGGATCGTCTGGGTCGGGTACTGGTCGGTGCTGCCACCCAAGGAAACGTCTCTCACACTGCACCCTTGGGTAACTGCAGCAGCCCCCTTGCTGCGTGGCGCAACTAAGGCTGGATGTGGGCAGCTGCTCGTTTTCTAGACAAAAGCCAAAAAACCTCAAACCTGCTGCTGTGAAATAACAGCGAGGGGGGGGTACGTTTGAAATGTAGAGTGAACTGCAGGTGAGAAAGGGCCTGTTGGGGTGGACTTTTTGTCCTGTCCTGCTCACAGGTGTCAGTGCTCAGTGGTGGGGTGGTGCTGAGCTGTGCCAACGTGACTGAGGTTCTTGTACTTGATTTAACCAGGAGAGATCAGCTCAGTAGCAGCATCTGGTGTTCAGCTCGTTTTTACCTAGATTTTCAGCTGGGTTGACAAAGGCCCAGGGTAGCCCACAGCAATCTGTCCTGGGCCATGTGGTGAATCAATGCCTTATTTTAGTTTTAAAATGATCATAAGCCCTTCTAGGTTGTGGTCCTGGTAGTCATTGCTGGAGCTGTATTAGCTTTATTAAAACGCTCAGATGTCCTTCAGCTTAAGCCATTAGTCCCATATTGTTTTGAAATAGAGAGATGAATCCAACTGAATCTTCATGTTGCTGGAGTATTGCATTTATAATTAACTAAATTTGATCTCCTTAAAGCGCAATGTGTTCATGTTTCATGTGGTATGTGAAACGTTGCCTGGACTGTGAAACCCAAAGAGCCAAGAGATCAACTGTTCTTTATCTGCTGTTTCTAAAGCAAGTTTACCTCAGAAATACCACCTGAATGCAGAGCTGGCTTTTGCATGGGCAGCTTGGGAGCTGCCCACTTCTTTTTTCACTTGCTAAAAGCTTATTTTTAGCACCAAGGTGTCCTGTGCTAAGAAACAGTCTTTTTGTGGCTTTTCTTTTGGAAATGCTCCCTCACTGCCTGAAAGCCCAGAGATGCTGCTGCCTGGTTGGGCCTCTCCAACTCACGGAACAGGAGGCTGTGCCATGGTGCTGCTGGCTTTCCTGCTGCGGCTCTGCAAAAAGACCCGAAGAACCAAGATATACAAATACTTTGCTTTAGTGTGATACAGCGAGAAGAGGTGTCTGGTCTCTGTCAGATCTCATGGGGTAAAAGGAGCTTTGCCAAGGAAAGCTGCGTATCTTTGCCCCTCTACTGGACTGGGACTCTTGGCTCACTGAAGGGCGCCGTCAGAGATGGGAAGCATGTCTCAAAAGCAAAGTCCAGAAATGGAGTGAGCAGTAGTGGGGAAATGCCAGCATTTAGCATCTTACACTTTTCTGTAGCACCTGGCAGTTTGTGCTCTTGTGCAGCTACGTGCCCGTCTCTGGTACGGGCTGCGTGTGCCGCTGCGTGCCAAAGCCAGAGCTGAGCCATGCTGTGAATCTCCCCCAACCTTCTGTAATTCAGATCAACCACATATGAGTGTTTAGGTTGCTCCACAGTTGGTTTACTGCATTCACATGCTGCTTTCATTATACCTTATAGCTTTATTCCTTTTTTTTTTTCTTTTTAGGGGAGGGAATAAGAAGAGAAACAAGTCCAAAACTAAAATTAGTCATCTGAGAGTCCCAGTTTGTTTTTCATTTGTTTGCAGTTAGGATGGGTTTGGGTTGGGGTAGGTTTGCTGAGGGGAAGGGACTGCGAAGATGAGTTGGGCTGAAGTGTTGATGTGTCTTCTCCCTCGATGTCTGCACAGTCCTTTTGCAGTCACACCTGTGCTAACGTAACACCAAGGTCTTGATATTTTATTAGGGTTTTCCACCTTGGCTCTTCTCATTTGTGGCATTTATGTGTGATGGAGGTGAGGGTGACTCAGCCATAACTTACCAGCACTCACAAGCAGGTCGATGCTCGGTGCTGGGGTGGTTGATCATCTTCTCATGGGGCTCCTGCTGCCCTATTACTGCTTGGTACTGATGGGACAGGTTCCAAGTGAAAAAGCTATCATGTCAGATGTGGTCCAGGTGTCATCCCCCATACCCTTCCTGGTGCTGGTGTATTTTGGTAGGTATTTCTAATATGTAATCAACAGCACATCTATGTTGTCATTGTGTTCTGTTAGCACTCAGAAATTCTGATGCGTTCTCAGTGTTATGAGGTTGGCTTGGAAATTATGTTGTGTACAGCACATACAGATGTGAGACAGCGATGGCTTGGTGCATGCCAGGGAGTTGCTGTGTACTCCAGCTTGAGCTGCGGCCTTGGGTTTGATGGGGTGCCTACTCCCAGCCACCCTTCCCTGCCACCACCATGCCACCAACCTTCACCCGGACTCAAAACAAGCACGTTTCATACATCTGAACCAATTTGTCAACAAAAGTCTCCAGCAAGGGACTTTACTAGCTGGGGTTGCCTGGTCTCATCAAATTACAGCTTTTGGGATGCTTAGCATCAGGGCGCTGCCGCCACCACCACCACCCCCCCCATCTTAAAGTCTTTCTCTGCATTAATAAACTGGCTTTTCCCCAGTGCCTGGCTTCTCCTACGGCTCACAACGCTGGGAGAGTTGGCCGTACTGATCATCAGCATCTCCCTGGCAGTGGGCTCGAGGCCAGGCGCTCATTAGTAGGCACTTAGATCCCTGTTGAATAGTAAAAAAATATAGTTGTTTCCAACATGTGTTGGCCTCCTACCAATCACCTGAAGGTAAAACGTATGGTGCCTATTGCAGTTCCTGAATTCCTTGCCTTCCCCGCTGCCCCTCCACGTAGGAACAGGCTCCATCCAGCATCCCTGCATGGTGTTGGGCTGTGCGGAGGAGACAGCAGGGCAGCCTGCCCGTGTTTCCTGCGGGGGGGATATCTCAGCTTGAGAATGTTGGGTCTTGGTCCTGCCATGGCGTTAGCAAACCTAACATGGGGGTATAGTAAAGCTGAAACAAGATAAATCTCCTTCATCCCCCTAATCCTGCCTTACTTCTGGCTTCTCCTGTGAAGGATTGTGCCCTCCCACAAAGCCATTTTGGTGATTTTCAAAGTAGCAAGAAACTGCTTTTCTACTTCTCCCCGTGGGAACTTATGCTGTAAGCTCATACATCTTCCTGATGGGACATTTCTCCAGGCTGCAAACCTAAACTTTATCTTTTCCATTTTCCTAGGGATCAGGTAGCAGGGTGCACTAGATCATGGCTGTCCTCTCAGTGTTTATGTGCCTCTGCTTGATCGATTCATACAAGGCTCTTTTCAGGTTCCCTTTAGCCACCTCT